>JALMQS010000264.1:1099023-1559018 GCA_024734495.1 Forficula auricularia
TGAAAAATTGTTTGAACCTCGATCACAAAGATTAGTGGAGATTTTTCAGTCGCGACTTCCGCCCGACCTGAAAGGGTCTTAATAGGGCAATGCTCGTATGTACAATAAATTTGTGATTAAAACAATGGTCTGTTTTGTTCATGGTAGATCAATTAGTACTGGAATATATGGAAACCAATTCGATATGAAAGTTACAATTGAGTATTACGGCTTATTAATATGCTGAGTAAAGATAGTAGTTTGAACAACAGCCAGAGACTATGGGTTGTTAGACCTCGGTAGGCCTAGACAGTTATGGTTCAGGCAACCATACTCTGAAGTATTTTCTGATCGAGACCTGTCGATATTGACCGGCCAGCCTGCTCGTCTCTGGTCGCGATCTCTGGTCACTGTCCGCGGCTCCTGCCCTGCTCACCCCAGCGGCTCGCATCGCCGGGGCGCCTCGGCGTGTCGCCGTTCTCGAGCTGGACCGTGGCGGTTTCGACTTCCCCGGTGACTGGAGCTGATCGCATCGGCATGCGCCGCGCTCGCAGGGCGCCTCGACCGCTGGCCGCCGATCTCTGGCGGGACCGGCGTGACCCTCGATCTCGCAGGTCGTCCACGCCTGCCTCGCCCGCCCGGCATCACGGGGCTCGGCTGTCCGTCAGCCTGCTCCGAGACACGGGCCCTCGCGATGCGTCGCTGATCCGACCAATTAGAGCTCCGCCCGTTGGGATCACACGGCGCCGCGCGTCGCTCTTCTTGGCACCGCGGGCTCCCGGCCACCCAGGCTGGCCGTGTTGCCACCGCTCAGGGCATCGCCGAACACGCGCGATGCGCCCGCACGGTTCGGCCTGCACTCGCGTTAGCCTTATTAACTCGCATGGCGCGGCGCGCGCGCGCCTGCGGCCGCAAGCTGCCCGCCCGGGGTGGCTCTCGCGCACCGCCCCCGCTCTGGCCGGCTGTAGTCTGTCGTGCCCGGCTATGGGACTCTCCGTGTTGATGACCTCAAGTTAAAGTCCTCACTCTCCGCCGTTTTCATCTTTTGTGTGGAAATTCCGACTGGCGACTCTCTTTTTGCACGCATGTCTATCCGTTGGTCACTTCGCACCGACAGGCTCGTCTCTCTCCTCTCGCCCGGGAGCCCGCTCCCTTCTTCGGAGCCAATATTCACTATACTGGATCCAGGCATGGCGCCAGCCTGGCTGCTAGCTCGGCGGTTTACTAGTACTGTTCCAACAAATTAGACTTTCGCAACTTAACATAATGATTACAGGCTAAATGTCGCTAAGGGCCGCAACCCCCTCCTATGTATATATATATATATATATATATATAGATATATAGATATAAGAATCTGGTTCTCGAAAACGGCTCTAATGATTTCGCTAAAAACTCGTGTACCTATCAAGTCTCATGAGTTATTAGTCGTTAGTATACATTTTAATGGGGATTGAAATCAAAGGAAAGGGTGTATATTAGTCATGTGGCAAAATAAATATTTTAACCGTTCATATCTCGTCTTCGGTAAGTCGCAGAGCCTTGACCGTTTGAAACTTAAGCTATCCTAGAGGCTACAATACGTACCAGAAGATTTTGGCTAAATTTGAGTTGCCGGAAGTTGATGTTTACTTACGTAATAATGTGCCTCCCCCTCCCGCTGTGTGTCCGCAACCATAAATCTAGAGCCTCGAGTGAAACTTAAGCTCGATATAGGCTAAAAGAAGTACAGGAAATTTTGCTTGAAATCGGAACTACACGTAAGTTGACATTTACATGAAAGATTTTTCGTTTTTTTTTATTTTCTTAAAAACGGCACAAACAATTTTTTTTAAATGGAGTATACTTATCCCAAAGTGTCTTTGAGTTATTAGTCGTGTATATGCTTTTAATCCGATTGAAATAAAGGAAGGGGGTCTAAATTAGGAGTGTAGTAAAATAAATATTTCAATCATTCATATCTCGTCTTCTGTAAGTCGCAGAGCCTTGAAATTTGAAACTTAAACTATTTAGAGGCAAGAAGTTACCGAGCATCGCTCAGTGATCAAAGCACTTTAATTTAATTACGCAATTTAATTTACAAGTTACAGTTATTAGTCGTGTATACATTTTAATGGGATTGAAATAAAGGAAGGGGTGTAAATTAGTCATGTGGCAAAATAAATATTTTAACCGTTCATATCTCGTCTTCGGTAAGTCGCAGAGCCTTGAAATTTGAAACTTAAGCTATCTAGAGGCTACAATAAGTACCAGAAGATTTTGGCTAAAATTGGAGTACCGGAAGTTGATGTTTACTTACGTAATAATGTACTCCCCACTCCCGCTGTGTATCGCAACCATAAATCTAGAGCTACGAAATTCGAAACTTAAGCTCGATATAGGCTAGAAGGAGTACAGGAAATTTTGCTTGAAATCGGAACTACGTAAGTTGACATTTACATGAAAGATTTTTCGTTTTTTTTTTTATTTTCTTAAAAACGGCACAAACAATTTTTTTAAATAGGTATACTTATCAAGTGTCATGAGTTATTAGTCGTGTATATCTTTTAATCCAATTGAAATAAAGGAAGGGGGTCTAAATTAGGAGTGTCGTAAAATAAATATTTCAATCATTCATATCTCGTCTTCTGTAAGTCGCAGAGCCTTGAAATTTGAAACTTAAACTATTTAGAGGCAAGAAGTTACCGAGCATCCCTCGGTGATCCAAGCAGTTTAATTTAATTACGCAATTTAATTTACTTGAAATTACCCAAGCCTCTTCCAATTTCACTTTTTGCATTCTTCAACATTTTTCGGTCTCTTGTTTCTTTTTTTCTTTCTCTAATTTTCCTATTTTGTTGCCTTCTCCCCATTGTATTTTCTCCCGCTCATATTGGGGTGTAATATTTTTACTAGGTCAATTTGGAGGAAGTTTATACGCTCAAATTATATTTTATTTTTTAATAAAAAACGGCTTGACCGGCTTAATAACATCATGAAAAAGTAAAATAAGTTATAAAGCCATTACTTGATTTTTTTGTTTTTAATAGTAACCAGACCTATTTTATATCTTGTAATATAGCAGTAGAGAGATTTTGATGAGCGAATGCTGAAATGAAATTTTTTTATAATATTTCTATAAATAAAAAAAGGTGTTATACTGACTTGAGTAAAAAAGTGAAGTATAGCCAGCCATCTTCGTTTGTAATAAACTTGTCAAGCCTATTTGTATTTTTAATTGACTCTTTCAATGTGAAAATTTTGAAAATAATTACTTACGAGGATAAGTAAAAAATTACCTACACTTTTCGTTCTACAACTTTATTTAAACTAAGATAGGAGGCGGCCGCATTCGCATGCGTTGAGTTGGCGCGTCTGTCGTCACGTGTGCGGAAATTAATCACGATCGCGTCAGTTGTCGTCTAACTACAACAGTATAAGCATGTCAGCTCCGCTATCAGATTGCACCAAAGAGGAGCAATGAGGAGTGGTCAGATTTTTGTGGTCAGAGGGTGTGGAAAGGTTCTGAAATTCACCGGAGACTTTTGTCACAATACGGGGAAAGTGTTTTATCTCGTAAAAGCATTTTTTATGGATCGAAATGTTTAAAAGTGGCCGAACGAGCGTAACACAAAAAAGAGGAGGCTGGGTGACCGTCAATTTCGACCACTGACGACAACATTCAGCAAGCTCAAGAGATGATTACAGCAGATAGGCGAGTTACCATAGATAAGGTAGTATCTTCTATAAGCACTAGTCACGGTTCTGCCTATCAAATTATCCACGAGGAACTCAATGGACGTTCGGGATGCGGTGCAAAAGTGGCTTCATGACCAACCGAAAACCTTCTACCAGGAAGGTATCCGGAAGCTTGTGGCTCGCTGGACCAAGTGCATTGCTAAAGGTGGAGACTATATCGAAAAATAATATATCTGTTGTACACATATCTTAGTTTAATAAAGTTGTGAATGAAAAGTGTAAATAATTTTTGACTTACCCTCGTATATCTGAGGATCTCAAACAAGAAAATATAGACTATTTTCATATATATTTTTAGCTTTTAATGAAATCATCTGGTGTGGTCACCACGAGACTTTCACATTCACCCTTATTTGAAATCATCTCATTGAGAGTATAATTCTTTTTCTTGTTTTTATTTTTGCAATTTTTTAACATATTTCAACTCTATATAATAGACTTTGAATGCAATTTTATTATTAGTATTAAAATAGTTAGGAGGAATAATTATCAATATAATAAAGTAATGGAGAGGGATTCAGCCAATGGGTAGCCTCTGCTGAATAAAAACTCCCAATTATGGAAAACGTTTCGGCTTTAATTAAATAATGCCATCATCAGTTCCTAAGAGCTGAAAAAAGCGATAGAGCACACATGTAAAATTACAATAAAATTTTTTACAAAAAATCCAAACTTGTTAATTACAAAATTATATCTTACAGTATTAGCGACACAATTAATTTTATAAATAAATTGTCCGCAGGCAGAGTTGTTGTGGATTTTATCATAATATACAAAATTATATGAATTACAAAATGGTACATAAATCTTGGTGTGCTCTCACTTGATATACGCAACGTCTCAAGTACAAATATAGCAAATTTCAATTTCATTCAATTAATAATAATAATAATTATGAGGACATTGATCTAATTAGGATCACTGACCCTCACAAACATCTCTTAATTAAAAGATTTCTCAAAATAATTAACAAACATTAAGAATAACAAAAATTCGAATTTAAAATGACAATATATAAAAAATAAAAATAAAAAATAAATTTTTTTCTTCTTTACCTTTTACAATTCTTTCCCCCTTTCTCAATGTTTATTCTACCTGGGCATCAGTATTTGTCAATATTGACAAGTAAGCATTGCTAAGCCCAATGCAATCAGTTTGAAAAATTAAAAGCCCTTTGCCCATTTGTCTTAATAAAGCATTTTTCGGCTAGCAGACGCTTATAATTGTTCCCCAATCTCATCAAGATGACAGCATCATCAACTCTGCCTGCGGACAATTTATTTATAAAATTAATTGTGTCGCTAATACTGTAAGATATAATTTTGTAATTAACAAGTTTGGATTTTTTGTAAAAATTTTTATTGTAATTTTACATGTGTGCTCTATCGCTTTTTTCAGCTCTTAGGATCTGATGATGGCATTATTTAATTAAAGCCGAAACGTTTTCCATAATTGGGAGTTTTTATTCATCAGAGGCTACCCATTGGCTGAATCCCTCTCCATTACTTTATTATATACATATACAGCCATCAAAATTATCAATATATTTATTGTTTCTTAAAATCAATTGGAGTCTTTCATTCCAAAATTCGAGTTTCAATTACAATTATATTTCAAATTTGCCGCAAAGACGGCATCAGCTCTCCCTGACGGCAGCATTACGTGAGCGTTGCTACAAATTAATCTGGACTATTATATATATAAAATGAATTGATTTTCATTAGGTAGATTTTTTAATCAAATAAATAAGAGTTAACAGATATTTATTATAGGATGTTCATCTGTTCATTTTAGAAAATCAATTCATACGATATTTGTTTTTAATAAAATTAATAATTTATGTAAAGAAATGAGTATCTATTTGAGAAAGAAAGATTGAATTTTTTATCAAAATCAGCTTTTGATATATAATTAATTAATTTTAAATTTATATCTTGCATGTTTGGAGGTGATGGTCTCAAGGGCCTGACTAGTTGCCCAGAAAGCTTACTAGTGCTTGGGTTCGACTCCCGAGGGGACAAGGCCCTCCTACATGCAATATAAACATATCTATTAAAATCTTTATACGACCTAAATTCATGTTCGTAAAATTAATAATTTATTTTTTGGTATTGGTTGAGTTTGGTCTCACCAATATCCGGAAGACTAGAAATCCAAAAACTAACCAAATTTTGAATACATGGTTTGGTCAAAAGGGCTAGAATTTTCATTTTTGACTCTCCCCCCCCTTCATTTTGGGTGGTTAGTTTTTACATTTTTAGCCTTCTGAGGGTCAACAGAATATGTATACAAAATTTGGTTGAGTTTGTTAGAAAGGGCTAGAATTTTCATTTTCGACCTCCCCCTTTTTCGTCTGATATAATGTTTAAAACACATTTAAAAAAAATAATTATTTTTAGTTCTTTTCAAAAATATATTCAGTTTTTTTCTAGTTAAATTTTTTTCATTTTTTTATACCTCTTCAAAATGTGGTAGATCTTTATGCCCCACCCTGTATAACCAAATTTTTGAATGATTAATTTTTTGCCTATTATTGTTATCTCTTGTATATTTTTTAAATAATTTCGTGTCTAAATATTTTATCCTGCTTTTATTTGATTACATAGTATGGTTTGCCCAATTTAGTTTTGAAGGAAAATAGTCCATTTTCACAATTATAAATTGAAAAACTGTCTATATGGGGTGTTATTTATGATCAACTACGTTAACATGTTAGTGTTTTAATAAAAACATTTCGATGATGTTTATCATGTCAAAATTGACTTATTTGGGACCAAAATTAGAACAAAGCGAAGGGGAGACTTCATTGATGAACACGATTAGATTAGGAAGATAAATCGGGATCGATGATCATCGATTCGAATTGGTATATCGATTGGAGAGTATATTATTATTATTTTTTTTTTAGAAATTCTCAGTGAGAAAGTCTTTATTTGGTTTAGAAATGTGAAAAAAATAATTTTCTAGTTAATAATTAGTAGAGATTGTGGTGTTGGTGCAAGGTGAAACATCTTTAATAAAGATAAGAGTAAATAAATATTATATTTAATATTCATTTACTATGAGTTAAGATTCTTGGTCACTTGTTTCACATTAAAATTAAAAAATTAAAAGATGTACAATTTTTTTCAATATATATATTCTGGCTATCAACCCATCTTCAGTAAGTACAGAAAATAACTCATTTTATTTATCTCATTTATTCTTTTTTGTATTTCCTGAAGATGGGTTGATATCCGAAATATATATATATATATATATATATATATTGAAAATTATTTTATATCTTTTAATTTTTTAATTTTAATGTGAAACAAGTGACCAAGAATCCTTAACTCATTGTATTATAAATGAATATTAAATATAATATTTATTTACTCTTATCTTTAATTTTCTAGTTATTTCTGGATTATGATACCCATGATAACTAGAAAATATGTGGTCGTAAATAGTTCTGCCCAAATGTTTGCATTTGAAAACGAATATTGTATTATTTATTACTGCATTTAAACCATCCTATTAACTTATATAGGTAATAAAAATTAACTGTTATAATATTTATTTATCATATATTTATTGAGGCCCTATTTATTTACCGTTTAAATAATTACATATCAATACAAATTTCGAGGCTCCTATGACCTTAGTTGTTGAAGCGCCCTTAAACCCTAATATAATAATAATAATAATATTTTGAAACAAACCACTTATTAGGTTTCGGACTTGTTAGTCTCACAACTTTCGGCTACAAAAAGTAAAAATAAATATAATACGCATATATTTATTTAAAAAAATTTAAAAAACAAAAATGGATGAAAACATTTTTAAAACCCAAAATAGAGAAACCTTTATTTCTACTCGTTTATCAGTTTTCAAATCCCCAAAAATTAAAAAATTAAGATGCATCAATAAATATTAAAGATCAAAAAAATAAATAAATAAAAAAAAAACGACATAGAATTATTTTTACGGACCGAAATAGAGAGAGCTACTTTTATCATTCTTCAAACCTCTATACTTAACAAAAATTAATATTTTAGTAATTAATTATTTAATTATTTTACTCCTCATTGCTCCGATAAGTAGATATGTTATTATATAATAAAATCTATACAAACAGCATATGGAAATGTTTTTACAGATCAAATAAATAGGGTGACCTACATAATATATGTTGCAGTAAAAGCCCGTTTTTAGTAAGACCGCGTTCTTACTAGTTAAAACGCTTTTCGCTGAATACCTTTATGGCAACAAGAGTTTACTGATGTTGGTTGAGTTTCGTTCAAAGGTCTAGAATCTTCAATTTTGACTTTCCGCCTTATTTCGTGTATTTATTAAAAAAATAATTTAAACAAAATTGGTAAAAATTTGAAGAAAAGTTGTAAAGGATGTAATATTTGACATTTTCGTTTAAAAAAATTTGAAAATAAATACACGAAATGAGGAGATACAAGGTCAAAAATGAATATTCAAGACATTTGAACCAGTAAACTCTAGTTGCCATAAAGGTATTCAGCGAAACGAGTTTTAACTAGCAAGAACGCATTCTTACTAAAAACTGTTTTTTTTCTGTAACATATATATACCTTAGTCATTAATTCTTTCTTTGTGAAAAAATATAATGTGATAATCAAAAAACAAATTTGTTTTCGGATTCAGCAGCCGAAAATATATAAAAAAAACACATAAAATTATTCGAACAACTTTTTCTTCGCAGGCCTGTTTAATAAATAAAAATATATATATATTTTTAATATTATTTATTTTTTCAAAAATCTCGGAATCCCGATTAAAATTCATTCTTTTTAACATTAACTCCCAGAACATGGAAAACAACATTAAATACCCCCCTACGAACACCTTCAGTTTTATCGCTGTCGAGTTTGTAATTGTACATTTATTGTAACGATAAAATAAAAAATGCTTATGAAATGATTTCACTTGCAAATTTTTTACTGCTCAGCCAAATTTTCTACATAGGGTTGACCTGTTTAAAAGACCCCAGTAGAATAACCGCTCGTTTCATGGTCAAATAATCTCTAGTCCGAAAAGACCAAAGTGTGTCCATTGAGCCTAGAAAGTCATATAAGAAAAGTACATTGGAAACATATGTGGTTTGATGAAACAGATCGAGAAAATGACACCAGGTGCAACATCTATAAAAATTGGCTCAAATTTTACAAAGTAGTAACAGTAAAAGATTGGCCTAAAGGACAAATCCATTGACTCGCCAAAAGGTGAATTCTCCTGCTTTTCTCTCTGTATGAGAAAAGCATGGAACATAAAAGAAAAAGGTTCAATAAAAACAACACAAATAAGAATCAACACACCACTCAACACACACAAACAAATCAACAGAGACAAAAAATACTATTGAAAATATTCAAATAACTTTTTGAAGATTAAGAAAATATTATTTCAGGCTTTTTTTTAAGGTTCCTTCTAAATGCAAAACATAATCTTATCATAAAGAGAAATCAATGATGCTGTCCTCTGCTTGTAGCATAAAAACATACAAAAATCTTATCTTATCTTATCTTATCTTATTATATTAAACGAGCAATTCTTATATATATATATATATATATATAGAATCGGTCTTAACGATTTCGCTAAAAATTGGTGAACTTATCAAGTCTCATGAGTTATTTATCGGTATAAATTTTAATCCGATTGAAATAAAGGAAGGGTTTGTAAATTAGTCATGTCGCAAAATAAATATTTTAATCGTTCATATCTAGTCTTCGGTAAGTCGCAGAGACTTGAAATTTGAAACTTAAGCTATTTAGAGGTAAAAAGTTACCGAGCATCGCTCGGTGCTCCAGGCACTATATACACTTGGGAGCAAAAAAATCGGCCCACCTCTAAATTTTCACCTTTATAAGGAATAACTTCAAAAAATGCATTTATTTCTAAAAATGAAATTGTGAAAAGAATGAACTCTTGGCTTGAAAAAAATATACACTTCAGATTCTAAAGACATTACATTTTACTTTTTAAGGAGTTGATAAAAAAGTTGATAAAATCACTAAATAAAGATTCGGGATTTTAGAGTGGTATAAAACGAAAAAACATATAAAATAAAAAAAGAATTTGTATTTTAATAATTGATATTAGCACCCCTTTTAGAAAAAAAAATATCAGATCAAATTGTATCAGATAATTAAGTTTTCCAGTTAATACATAAAAATCTAAATGTTTTAAGGAAATTTAGAATTTTATGTTAGGCCTCATTCATTGCAGGAGGCGTGTTGGACTCCCCTGCTTTAAAGAAATGATTAAAAATTGCTCTAATCAAAGCCTGAGAATGCAACTTGCAACTTATTCTCCAGTTCGGTTGTCTAAATACAGGCGTTGCCATAAAGTGCTGCCCTCTTCTGGATATTTATTTTTTTAATAAAATGGCTATGGTGTCAGTATCATAAGAAAAGGTAAAAATAAAAATGTAATTTTTTATTTAATCTATTATTTTAGGAAATAGTGTGTCAATTTATAAACGTTTCGAGCGCATTTACCGCTCTTCATCAGTACACACTCGCTGGAAAATCAACAGACCATGTCTTAATATGTTATTTTTACCTTTTCCTAATGATCCTGGCTCTTTAGTAATTTTACTAAAATAAATA
This sequence comes from Forficula auricularia, assembly GCA_024734495.1. Classification (NCBI taxonomy): domain Eukaryota; kingdom Metazoa; phylum Arthropoda; class Insecta; order Dermaptera; family Forficulidae; genus Forficula; species Forficula auricularia. The sequence continues at coordinate 1,109,367 of JALMQS010000264.1, forward strand.
TTAAGCCCACTAATCACGATTTTCTTTAAATAAAATTATTTGTTTGAGACTATTGTTTTGAAATTTTGACCTTCATCATCGGTTTTTTATAATTATAAATATTTTATATGTTAGGATTTTTTTTGATCTCGGGAACAAAGTCCATTTAATCACCTCCTCTGTGATAATATATATTTTTATGTATATGTATATGTGTAAATTTATCAAAATTCAGCCAAATTCTACTTAATGAGATCTTAACAGAAATATCCCACAAACCAAAATAATAAAAAAAAAATTTACAGACAGGAAAATTAGACTCTTTCAAAAATAATTAATAGAATTTTCGATTTTAGAGAAAATATTTACATGTAACTTATATAGCCTCTGACGGATGAACAGAGATATATTATATCGACACTACTAGTCATAAGGTTCCGTTTTGCTTTTGTTTGGAGCCTTAATTAATAAATTGCAGTTGAAATTTTGATGGATAGATTATTTTCAAACAGTGAAGTAATTAGAAAATTAGGTAATTATCTTTATAACACTCGTATCCATATTAAAATTCATAGAAACATTACTTGTTTTGTCATTCCAGCCACTGAGGAAGTCAAAATAAATTGACGAAAAGTCTGGCTTATTTAATTAAAGCTCTGTGTTTATAATTTAAAATCTTTATCCAGTTCTCTACGATTCCTTCTATTAGGCAATTAAAATTTCATACTTAAATATTAGAACTATTATCTTTTAAAGACGGAATGTCAGAATTCAATCAAGAATTGGGAATTTAACTCAAGGATAATGAAAAAATAAAATTCCGAGTAAAATAAACTTGTAATAGGAAACAAAAATATCTACATATACTCGACAAATACAAGTATTTTGTGTAGAGCTGAAGCGTTTTTTGCAAATTAAATTTAGATATATATGTGTGTGTGTGATTGTGTATATATATTTGAATATATATATAGTACATATTTATGGAATCATGGTGTATACCAACAATAGTGTATTCTACTAACACATGGTATTGGTACTCAAATGTTGAGCAATAGGCGTTAAGAACCATTTGTAGACAAAAAGTACTAATTTTTGAAAAAAATCGAAAAAAAGTGGTTTTTTGACACGCGCTAGTACCTTTCTACTTAATCTAAATAGATGAAATTGTTATCATTTTACGAATAAAATTCTCAAAAAAAGAATTTGATTTTTCATTTTCCTTCTATTGACTTTCAATCAATTCTCCTCAATATTTCATATATTTTTAGCCACATATTAATAGCTTGACAGTAATTTCAAAAAGTAATTTTTCTTTAAATTTATTAGACTTAGAATTAAAGGTACAAAAGGATATATTATAACTATTTTAAACCTCTACTTGCAATTATATAAAGCTGTCTTAAAAATAATAATTTAATGTGGTCGTTAAAACTTGTTCTAAAAATTTTAATATTTTCATAAGACATACTAATATACTATTATAAAATATTCTAAGGATGTGCAATTTTCCATGCTATTTAACCCTTTTAAATTCACGGACGTGAATCCAAGACATTTATTTTAAAATTTATTCTTTGTGTTTGATCGCTTGCCCATTAATTTACTTTCTATTTCAATTACAAATCTACTACTTATTCGTTCTGTTTTTTCGCTCAGTGAAAGTGGAAAGGAATTAGAGAAGCAACTTCAAAAGAGTATCCAGTAAATATCCATTAAACATAGAGCGTTCATTCAAGGCTAATACATAATGAATAGATAGATACACAGGCGAGTTAATGAAATTAACGGATATGCCCTGAAGAGGATTAGCTTGCAATAAACTATAAAACTGTATGGTGGGGATTATTTTACAATTAATTAAATAATTAAAGAAAAGTTTCTTATGTAATTGTGTGGATCTAATTAATTTATATCAGTCGGTATCAGAATAAACAAAGAAGTTATGCGTGAACACACATAAGAAAAAAACGTGCAATACCAATAAAAAATAAGCTGACGTGTTCTGATGTGGCCATCCACTTGACTTTACCATACAACCTGGCCTCTTTTTTTTTTAATGCAAGAAGGGGTGCACCAGTAAAGATGCAGCCCCTATGGATCTCGAAAGACCCTTGCATTACCGAAGAGAAGAGAAAGTTGATTAAGTGAGAGGGTGTAGACGTAGGTGTCTATGCACTCCAGTTTTGAAGGTCTGAAGATTATAGGTGCTGGGAAAGATAGAGGCTGGAAGAGAGTTCCAGTTCCTTGAAGTCATGGGGATATATGTATTCACGAATGAAGTGGTCCGGCACTTTTCTAATTTGACCGCGAGAGAGTGTTGGCAGTGAGTCGGCAAAACGCGTGCTACGTGCAAAGCATGCTTTGGTGGGAATTATTGATTTTATCTCATCAGAGCACCTGCCGTGATAGTATCTATAGAAAAGGGAAAGGGCAGAGACATCTCTTCGATGAGCCAGCGAGTCGAGGGAGTCGGTGAGGGTAGAATCGTCAATTAGCCTGACGGCTCGTTTCTGAATTGCATCCAGGGTAGCAAGAGAGTATTTTGAGGCTCCTCACCATAGATGAGAGCCGTATTCGAGACAGGGGCGGATTTGGGCCTTGTAGATGGTGAGAAGTTGTGGGGGTTTGTAAAATCGCTTGGACCTGAATAAGAAGCCAATCTTCCTTGCTGCAGATTTCGCCACAGAGGAGATGTGTTCATTCCAAGACAGGTCAGATGCGACAGAGACGCCCAACATGGATAGGCTGTCACACATTTTTAGGGTATTCGAATCGAAGTGAATATCAGGGAAATCTTTATTTTCGCGCCTAGAAATTGAGACAACATTGAGTCTTGTTTGAATTGAAGTTAACTAATTTTTTTTTTTTTTTTTTTTTTTTTTATAATGATATTGATACAAGAAGAAGTTGCACCAAGAAGGTACAACCTCTTGAAGTCCGTGGTGGACCCTTGTAACGTGAAGATAAGGGGAGATTTAGGGATTGGGTAGAGGTCGAAGGTATCTGTGGATGCTGGTCTTGAAAGTTTGAAGGTTATAAGTAGCTGGAAAGACGGTCGGGGGAAGAGAATTCCAGTCTCTAGATGTCATAGGGATAAATGAATTGGCGAATGCGTTTGTTCGATTAGTATCTAGTTTAAGCGCGTAGGGGTGTTGAATTTTAGAAAATCGTGTATTTCGGGCAAATGAAGCCTTTGGTGGGATTATCGATTTTATTTCGTCAGAACAAAAGCCATGGTAATATCTATAAAAAAGGGATAGGGCGGAGACAGATCTACGATGGGCTAGGGAGTCGAGTGTAGGATCGCCTATCAGTCTGATAGCTCGCCTCTGAATTGCATCTAAGGTATTAAGAGAATTTTGTGAGCCCCATTTATTCAGTTTGTCTAGGTCGAGAGTAATTGACGAGGTAACATTGATTCGATTATTCGGGAGTGAGGGTTTGCCGTGTAGAGTGCTATCGTCGGCGTAACAATGAGTGGGGTTTGCAGTTTGATCGAAAAGGTCGTTTATATAAATTAGGAAGAGTGTGGAGGAGATTACGGAGCCTTGGGGAACACCATAGTTTGTGGAGAACGATTCAGATGATGTTCCATCCACCACAACTTTTATACTTCGGTTTGTCAGAAAGCTTTCTATCCATTTGCGAAGAGTTGGTGTGAATCCGAAGGCTGGCTCTCACTTATATTTAATATTTAATAAAATTATTTATAATCATGTAGGGGGGGGTTAGTTTTTGCATTTTTAGATTACTGAGTGCCCACTGATTATGTATACAAAATTTGGTTGAGTTTGGAACAAGAGCCTATATTTTCATTTTTTGCCCCACCCATTTTTGGCGGTTAGTTTTTCCATTTATAGACTTCTGGGGTCGCACTGATTCTGTATACAAAATTTGGTTGAGTTTGTTACAAGATCCTATATTTTCATTTTTTGACCCTACACCCCACTTCCCCCCACCAATTTTGGGGGATTAGTTTTTGCATTTTTAGACTTCTGGGGTCGCATTGATTATGTATACAAAATTTGGTTGAGTTTGCTAAAATAGCCTAGATTTTTAATTTTTAACCCCCCTCCACCCCCTTTAATTTTGGGTTGATATGCACCAAAATCTAATCAGCTCTTAATCTCAATGAACCAAAACTACGTGTGAAATTTGGTTTCGATATTCACACTAGTTTTTGAGCTAGCTCGTCCACAAAAATTTGGTAACGCACAGACTAACGGACAGATTAACTAACAGATATTTTGACAAAACAATTATTATCTCGAAAAATATAATTTTTTCGATGTTCACTTATTAAAGATTTTTTGTAGAGAACAATGCCATGGTTTCGCTCAATTTTTTTTAATCAAAATTGTTTCAGCCGTTTTTGAGATATTTTGAAAAAAGAAGGAAAAAACCACTTTTTTCATGCACGATTACAATACTTGACCATACCCTGTATGGTAAAGTAAAAAACGGAACCAATTGGCAACTAGACTGAACCCAATGCAAAAAAATCATCTAAATCTATCTACGTGGTAAAGAGAAATAAATGTTCCAACACAAAAAACAGACATTCCGTTGAATTAATAACCTCCTCCTTTTTTCAAAGTCGGTTTAAAAATAGAGTATTGTTTTAATAAAGAATTTCCATTTTTTTTCTCTAATAGATATTTTTAAAAAATATTTATTTAAATCTCCGAATTTATTACATTCACATAACTTATTATTACACAAGGTTATTTATAAGGATTAATCATGTATATTCACAAGATTTTTAATTGAAAAGATTTTGTTTCACCGGGAGTTGCAGAGTTGTTGATTCATAAAGAGAAACCAATGATGTTATCCTATGTTTATATACTTTATTACATCAAGATTTTTTTGTAGGCTTTAATGCCTTGTATTCACTGATTTTTTAAATCAAAATTGAAAGAACACTTTTTTTGAACCCCCCCCCCCCCACACACACAAACAAACAAATCAGGCAAAACTTCATTCTTTTATCCGCTATTAATTATCGATATATTATCAATAAAAAATCGATTTTTTTACAATCCTTTTAAAACTTTGAATACATATATTTATAAGTGTCCTTTATACGTAGAAATTTTTTCACTAGTCTTTGAAGCACTAAATTTGTAAATATTGACCATTGAAATTTGCATATTTAACACGATTGATGTTAAAGCAACTGTTTCATTAAATAACAACCTTAATTTTCTTACAATTATTTTGAAAAAATGAGAATCATTAAGTGACGATATAATAAATATTTTTCTCTTAAAATAATTGTAACAAGTGATATTCGTTTGTATGAAAAATGTTAAAAGTTATGTAGTTTTGATGGTTTTCATTTTTTCTCTCATGACATGACAAGTGAGAGATGGCGACTTGACAACGTCCTACTACTTTTTTTTTTTTTTTTTATTTTATTGAACCAATTATTTTACATGAATTAATGTATACATTGTATTTGAGCTTCGACTTCGGAGATTACTTCTCCACCATCGACTGTCCTTGATCATATTTTTAGTCCTTGTTTTTAATAAGAGGAAAAAACTAATTAAATAAAAAAACCTCTTTTCCGATAATATTTATTTCCCATTCACCTCTATTCCCCAGACAATTATAATGTATGCCAATAATTAAACACACTCTTACTTTAGAGTCATTAATCCAGTTTTTATATAACTGGGTGGATTTATCCAATTAATATAGACCGGTATCGGAGAATAGAGTATTGTATTTATTGAAGAATTTCCATTTTCCCCCAATTAAAAGATATTTTCAAAAAAAAAAAAAAAAATTTGACTTAGTTTATTACGTAAAACTTTTTTATAAAATTTAATTATGTGTATATTCACATACCTACATTGATTAATATAAAAACTTTTTGAGAATTTTTCAAAAAATCAGTAAAACTCTCATCTTTTATTCACGATTAAAATACATACCCTGGCTGTTGTCCTGAAAAAAATATTTCTTATTTCAAAACACCTAGCAAATATAGTTGAAATTTTTTTCTAAATGTATACCTTTAAATTCACTTCTAGTTGTACATTTGTACACACTTTGTATTTTGGTGTAATTTAAAATATAGTTTTTTTTGTTCTACCTCTCGAATGTCTTTTATTTCTCCACCCAATCTAGCAAGAAGGATGCTGAACATTGAATAGACTGTTCTCTTACTTTAATCAGCAAATTAAGGTCTTCCATTTGGGATTAGATAATCCCCAGATGTTCCAAGTAACTGATCAGGGTCTCAGATCAAAACACATGGCTTAGCAATTTATCTTTTCTTTTATTTATCACTTCCCATTTTCTTTCTCAATAACGGCTTAGGATTTGGCTCAATCACATTGAGAGAATCTTTTTTTTCTACCTTAACGACATTATCAATTACTAATCAAAAATTTTTAAGCTACTTAAGGAGGTTCGGGACTGTTTATCATTTTTAAAAGAAAATTCTCAAATTTTTACCTTCGAATCTAAGATGTATCACCAAAATTTGAAGTTGATCGTCTGTCTCAATAATTTAACTTTTATGAATCGAATGATACATTTTTCAATAGATTTAACAGTCTAGTAAATTAGTTTCATAAATGTAAAATAAAAAGTTATTTGCCAGCCAACAGAATATGACAAAAACACTAGTGTAGAATTCCAACTCTATTTCTTGAAATCGTTTTTGTCTTAAATAAATGTTTTTATAATGAGAAAAAATTTATCTCAATATTCTTTTTATTTATATTATCAAAACAAAGATTTTTATTCGAAATTAATCTCATTATTAACAATTTTTTTATTAGAAGATTTGTTATGCAGACGTTGTCACTCTGCAAAAATACAAAAGATTTTTTCGAAGATCAACCAGATAGATAAGCAGTCTCAAACTCGCTTAAATATATATAATAATAATGAACTCTATTTATTTAAGTTGATTTTTATTTTTAGTTTACTCAGTATAGAAAAGTTTTTTCCTAAGTTTTTCAGAAATATCTATCATTTTAAGCTTTTCCTCTAGAAATGGGGTTCTAGATCTGGGTAGAATTTTTCTAAGATGTTGCGTGAACTTAAAAATGTATATTATTGATCGGAATTTAATTTATCTAGGTTATTTAAACCATAAAATAAGCAAAAAAACTAGCGTGTTTATTTTAAATATTTTAACTAATTTAAAAAAATTACAAAAATATCGTGATTTTTGAAATTTTTCATAAGTTTAAAGTTCGATGCGCGAGCAGAAGATGTTAACCGATTTTAATTCTGTTTTTCTTCTTATTACAATAGGAAAATTTTCCGCACTGATTTAGAAAAAAAATCAGTTTTTTCGACCCACCCTTTGTTCAGTTCAAGATCTCGGTTCGATAAAATAAAAAATGTGTTCCCAAACAAGTACTATAAGGTGGTATTTTAAGTGATTAGTGTTTCAAAGTGACGTCACGGACTTTATTTGTCACTTTTACCCATAATTGCATTATAGCATTAATTCCATATTAATATTTCCGATTTCATCTGAGTGAATTATTTACTTTCGGGCCGATACTCATGATTTCTTTTTCGAATTTTGAAAACGTTTGTAACATTTGCTGATTGTTACAGATTTCTCTGTGGTCCTCATCTCCATAACAGCCGCTTGATCTGGGGAGATCGGAGCAATCTCATCTCTTTTTTAACATTCTTAATTTTATTTCATAACACAAATTTGTCCTGACTTACTAACCTTTTATTTTAAGGAGGTTCGGGACAGCTTATCTATTTGGATGATCTAGGAAAAATCTTTTGTATTTCTGCAGAGTGACAACTTCTGCCTACTAAATCTTTTAATAAAAAAAATGTTAATAATGAGGTTAATTTCTTGTACTAGAATGATATAATTAGAGACTCATCCGCCTCGGTTGTGTAATGGTCAGAACAACTGACTGGCAACCCGGAGGTCTCGGGTTCGATTCCCGGCTATACCCAGACATTTTTTCTGTAAGTATAGGGTCTGGTAATAAAAATTAAGTGGGAGATAAATTTAACCGAATTTATCGCGCGGAGAATTTACCACTGCTCGAAGCCCCTAAAACCTTGGTAAATTGGATATTGAATTGTATCTAAGTTTCTGAGATTGGCTCGTGATCCCGGCTTCTTTTCCTTCTGCTCTGTTCTTTTCACGATTGAGGGGCCAGCCCATACAGGCCTTTAGGGGATACACCTTCTGGTGTATCTCCTTCTCTCATCAATATCATTAAAAAAAAAAAAAAGACTTGGTTAGTGTCATAACATATACATCACTGAAACAATAAAAATTTTAGAAAATGAAAATATGAGAAGAAGAACAATTTTTAAATATGTATTCTAAACTTCATTATTTTTTATCTTATATAGTTGAAGTTATAATTTTGCTTTTAGTGAATTTTATTCTTGAAACAAGCCTCATGTATTGTACAAATGTACATTCATTTTTCGAAAAAGGGAATAAATATATTTCTACCTATAAATCTTAATGTTTTAAGGAAGTTTATGATTTTATGTTGGGCCACACTCATTGCAGTGTTGGACTGCATGCAGCCCGAGGGTTGGTCAGCCCTGTATTAAGGCATGATCTTACAATTTTCCAGTGGGCGTGCACTGATGAAGAACTTCGCTAAATGCTCTCGAAACTTACTTCTGACTAATATAATAGATTAAATAAAAAAGACAATTTTTTCCTTTTTCCTACGATACTCGCCCCTTAGCCATTTTGTTAAAATAAACTTTTGATTGTTTTTTTAGAGCCGAAAGGACTGTAATCTCTGAAAAATTCAATTACTTCAGTATTTCTTTCCAGTTGTTTATATCTGAAAATATTCCTCAAGAAATAAAAAACTTATTCAATTAAATTAATATAAATTTATCCTAGTTTCGTATTTCCAAAGTCGGATTTATTTTCCCTCGGCTCAGCTTGCCAAGACATTCCTCCCCTCGGGGACATCCTCTTCTTCCCTTTCTGGGTCGCTTGGTTGCCTATTAACAGGCGTCTCCAACAAGACAAACCGTTTACCTCCTTGGCTTCAGAGACAAAAGCAGAGTCACAATTACTTTTTCCTTTGCTGCTCACTATTAGCAAAAGTAATGTATCTTTATTTAAAGTAGTTGTTTCACCATCTTAGGATTTTTTTAAAATTTAGACAGATTATTATGTAAATACTTCTGCATCGATTGGCGGCAAAACGAAATTTATAAACAATATAGTTCCGGAGATATTAAATTTCAAAGATAGAGTTTTTCAGACTCTTATACATTGCACTATACGGGATATCGGAAAGTTTACATACATATTTAATTATAATTAAGAAACTCTTCTTACCATTCCCTAGTAGCACAATGTTTCAAAATATATATAGTTTGAAACATTGTGCTACTAGGGTTGTTATAAAAAACTAAACCAACATTAAACAATAACTAATACATTTTGTAAGAAAATTTTAATTCATAGTTACAACAGAGTTTCTGAGAAAATAATGAATAAATAATTAAATATCTGTAATGAAAAATTTACACTAAAAACAAGCTGTCAACAACGCATTTATTTAACCTAAAAAGTGGCTTAACTTTAGTAAATTTTTTGACGTTTTTTCGCTTCAGCCATTATCGCAACAGCTTTCAATTGCTTATTAAGAACTTTTTGTTTTATAAATCTCCCTTTATAATGTACTTAATCTGAAATTTCTATGATAAAATATATACAAGCTTCCAGTGGTGCCAGATTTGTCAAACGAGCACGGGATTGGCTAGTAGTGGTACATTAACAGCAAAAAGTTTTGGTCTTATGAATTATGAATCCTTATTGTATGTTCTATATACTCTAGCATTAACTTTTTGCTAGTATTGTCGCGAACCAACTACCTTAAGCAAAATATGTTTTATATTTAGGAGTTCTACGGTAACCGTGGCTCCGCGATCTGAAGATGGATTCTTATAGTACTCACCAAAATAAGACGAAAATAAAGAATACTATTTTTCGAGATTTCGCTTAGTTTTCGAAATATCAAGTTTAAAAAATAGAGTGTTTTTTTATTTTTCAATTGATTTTTATAGAAACAACGGATACCGTAGAATCACGGGTTCCATGTGCCGCCGTTATCTAACGACGGATTCTTTTAGAACTAGTAAAAATATAATTTTAAACTACAAATTTAAACTGAAATTGAATTTATAGACCGTGATGTCTCAAACTGTCTCAAGTGAGCGTTAGTGGGCGTTAGCAATTTTCACTTTTAGAACTTTTCATAGGTTCGGTTCTATTCAACAACTCGGTTAGATTAGATAAATAAATGGGTTCCCCAACACACTTTGAAAGGATCGGTCAATATATATTCAGTTCGGCACACTAAAAATATCTGCACTTGGTTTTTTTAGTATCCATTGAGTAGTAAAATCACATACAAATTATATTAGGTTGGAGTTGGTGGTGTTTCACAAAGAGATAAAATAAAATAATTACATATTTTTTTAAATTTCTCAATATATTTCGGGTTGTTAGCCCATCGTCAGGAGTACATACATCAACTAAAAGATAAGTGAGAAATTAAAAAAAAATATATATAATTATTTCATTTTTTCTCTTTGTGAAACACTACCAACTCCAACCTAATATAATTACTATTTCAAATTTACAAAACCAATGTAATTTTAATTATTTGTCAAAACCTTCACGGTACATTTGAAAATATCTCGGGGAAAACTGGTGTTCCGCGGCACACAGGCTGAGAAACACTGCCTTAAAGGATAACTGGGCAAAATTATGTCCAACTCGGACAAAGAGTTCAAATTTTTAAAAACCATATCCATAATTTTTGTTCTGATTACAACCAGCAACTAGTCAGCTTTTAATCTCATTATAAAATATCTAAATATTTTTTTTATTAGTCTTCAAAAGCAAACTGCCCTGGGCAATAAGCTTCTTTACAGGTTTAATGAAAAATGACATGATTTACAATGATTTTAATGATATTTCCATTGAATTATCATTAAGGTGTGATTTATTGGTTTCAAGAAGGTTTGGCATGGTCACGTGAAGCTTTGTGGTAGGTTGATTGGTCTGTGTCTTTTTAATCTTGTTGGTGGTAATGTATTTATCATGCCTTGAGCGTACTCATTTGTGTGGTGAGTTAATCTGTTTAGGTACTTGTGGCTGTGTTGTCTTATTTCGTCTTTGAGGGAAGTTATTTCTATCTCTTTTAGTATAGTCGAGTTTGGTACCCCTCTGGGGACATCAACGATTGCTCTCAGCGCTTTGTTTTGGAATCTTTGGATAATTTCTATGTTGGATTCAGCTGCCGAACCCCAGAGTTGTATGCCATATGTCCATATTAGTTTTATTATTGTTTTGTAGATGAGTATTTTGTTGGTTTTAGTCATTTGTGAGCGTTTACCAATTAGCCAGTATGATTTTTGAAGTTTAAGACCCAGTTGTTTGCGTTTCGTCTTGATGCGCTTTTGCCAGGTCAGTCAGTCTTCTGTCTAGATCTCTAGGTGCATCCCAAGGTACTTTGCGTGGCTAGTTTAAGGAATAGGTTTATTGAAGATTTTGATCGTGAGAGAAGAGACTTTTTTTAGGGTGAAGGTATCTAAATATAAAATTTCGTTTTGATATCTTCATTGATTTCTAGTTAGGGCAGGGCATACATAAAATTTGGTATCACTCACTAACAGTAATTTTGACAATATAATTAAGATCTGCGAATTCTCTTTGTTTCCATCCAATGTTGTTTTTGTATGGAGAAGAGAAATATCTAATGTATTTAGAGCCTTTTTTATATGCTATGTACCACTGTCCAGATGCCATATATAATTGCTTGCAAATGAATTGAGGTACGTGTGTCATTTTTCTTTTTATATACTGTCTTGATTTTATCACGTGCCTAGAAATTCCTCTTAATATTGTAAGTCCACTTGTCGTTGCAGACTGACGATGACGGATAGGTGATATCGAAACTAGTCTCCACATTCATAAGTAATAATAAAGAGTTTTTTCCCCAAAAAAATATAATATTTTACTCCAGAGCCAAACAACCGCTCATTGGGCGTTCCAGAACTTCAATACACAATCAATCTTCTTCTTTAATCAAGAATTGACATTCATAGCATTTAAGTTTTAAAATAATTAATATCTTTTAAAATATAATTTTTTCGATGTTCAGTATACGAGACTTAATTGAAGACTTTAACGCCACAAATGCGCTCAATTTTTTATCAAGATAGTTTTTAGTCGTTTTTGTCTATTGCAATAGTTTGCTTTATCCCGTATGATAATGTATAAATATTCGAATCACAAATCCTATGAAAAGTAGAGATGAAATTACAAAATAAAAAAATAAATAAATATTTATTCTTTGCGAATAAAAAAAAACTAGATTATAAATATATGAATATCTTATTCTATGTTTTATTAAATAATTTAAAATAATTACCTAAGGTCTTATAATTTTCTTATAGCGCTACAGAGTTCTCTGCCGGCAATTAAGGGAAAGGCTGGTCTGATATCAAGGAGGTCCCTCTCCCCCCTCTCTAAGCCCTCATGGTCAAACGGCGCCAGTTTAGGAGGACGCCACGGGCTGGAGACATCGGTCCTTGTTCTAATTCATTTCAAAGGTGAGATATTTACAATTCTTTTTTATTTTTAACTATTTATTTTTGTTAATTAATCAAATTATTACACTGTGTACTAGGCTGGTCCTTATTTTGGGTATTTTCCAAATTTTACGCTGACAAGATCTCATATGGTAAAAAATAAATAACCTCAAGTTTCAAGTCTCTATCTCATTTATAACCTGTGCCCCCAGCCTGATGTAAGTTTTCTCTCTAAACAACATGGGGTTTTTGGCATTAAAATATCAATTTTTTATTCCGGCCAAAGTGGGGGTTCAAAAAATTTGAAACTCTGTAGACATTATCCTTAAAATACTAGCTATCCATCAGAATTATTACAGATTTTTAGCTATTATAATTTTGGAGTTACAGCTAGATAAAATACTGATATATTTTAGTGTTACTAAGTTATAGACTCCAAAATTATAATAGCTAAAAATCGGGCCCTGATGATATGTAAATTATCCCCTATTTTACTTTGTTCTATGATATAGTTTGTACTTATTTCACATTTTAAGCAAATTATCCATAAAAACTCACTAATTCCCATGAAAGCTTGCTTTGAGTGTAGCACGCGATCCATCGGCTCCTAAAACCTCTTCACGATTAAAATGAAAAAGAAACCTTTTATTCGTCATATTGTTTATCATCATGATTACAGTGAACTATAACTTTAACCTGGCTTCCCGAAACTTATAATCTTCGAATCTTTAAGACCCTTTTTCCTTGATTACTAAAAAAAACCATCTTAAACCTATTATAAGTAATATCAATCTATCGCGTAAGAAAATCCTTTAGATAAAATGTTTTTGATGTAAGAATAAATAAATCTATTTAGTTTTAAATCGGCCCAAATTTGTATACTATTCAATTGTTAGCAACCTTAACAAAATCTAATTTTTACAGAGCTATCTCCAGTCCAGATTCCCCCAGTTCTCGGAGATTCGAGCCTCCAGAGCTTCCAAGGTAGGCACATTATTTTGAAAATATTTAATTTTATCTCATAACATAAAATCATGCTGATTTACTAACTAATTTAAGTAAATAAATGCATATATATGCATGTTTTATAGTTAATTGAATATAGATGTTATTAGAAATAGTATTAGTTGACTTTAATTTTGAATTTTCTAAAGCCAGTTTTTATACATTAAGTTTGAATAAAATTTTTTCTTATTTATTTTACCTAGCTTTTTCTAGTAAGCTGAGAAAGCACTAGTAATATTGAGATTTCTTACTAAAAGCTACTTTTATAGAATTTCCTTTCATTAGAATCTGATATAGGAAAATAAATGAAAAAGGACGCATATAGTATAATTCTCTTTCTGACCCAAATTCAAGTCTAGACCTGTTTCAGTCTATAAAGGATAAATTACTTAATAATTTCTGTTATAGTAGAAATTTCCATTTGCAATGTACTCCAAAACTATACTGGTAATATATGGAGACAGTGGTATTTATTTTTTCACATCAGTTTTTACTAATATATATTTTATAAAAGCTTGTTCTCTAATAAGCAAAGAAAATGATCGTAATAAAAAATATCTTGAAATAACATTTTTTTTTTTTTAATATTTTCTATTCGAAAATTTATTTTAAGTTCAATTCCAACACTCTCTTATATAATTATTGCCTTTCGCCGCTTGAAGTAATTTTCTTAGAAAATTGAAGAAATTATTTTTCCTTATAAATTGATAAAAAATATTTATTTTACTGATATAATCACAATTGTTTTCTTATTTTTAATTTTTTTTGGATTTGGTGAATTATTTGTATTTTATAGAAATATTTTTTGATTTTGCTTAGAAATCATTTTCCTTTAAATATTTTCCCTGAAACCTATTTATGATAAAAATACCTACTTAATTTTTAAAATTTCGAAAATATTTTTTTTTCTTTTTTTATCATGTGTTTGCCTTAATTAGACTATTATAATTTCAGTAGACTCCCGTATAACGTGCTCTCGTAGAACGCGAATTCGTATAACGTAATGAAAAAAATTTCCACTATAGTACTCATATAGCGGGATAAACAGTCCCGTATAACGGGTAAGATAAATTTAACATTTTCACATAGCTTCTGATTTTTGAAGCTGACGAAGCAGCGGCTTATAAAAAAATAGTAATAAATACACATTTAAAGATATAAGAGAAAAATAATTTTATTCAACTTTTAATAAAAATAAAAAATATATGTATTCACCTCAGTATTTAACATTCATTCACTATCAGAAAAATCAATAATATATGTACAATGTACATGTATATGGTTCCAGATGTGAATGAAAAAATTTTAATTAAGCCATCACCCTCATCAAAATCAAAATTCAATTTTAATTTACACTTGCTATCTCTGTATAAAAACAACAAAGAAATTTTTTTAATTGTTAGAGAAAAGTCCAAGATGGTTGATTAATTTGAGTCAGGAATATGTTATAAAAAAAAGATTAATGATGTTTTGTCGTATAGTGAAATTGTTTTTTGACAAAGAGCGATAAAATGGGCCACTTAGGAAATCAAAATAAATTGACGAAACGTCTGACCCATTTAATAAAAATTCAGTGTTTTTAATTTTTGTCCAATTCCATGCTATTTCTGTAATTTCTCACAACTTTTTAAATCAAATTAACTGAATTTTTCATTAATAATCCTTAAGGCTGCTTTGGCAATCTTCAAGAGAATCTGACGAAATTTTAAAATTAGTTTTCATACACCGTTTTAATTCAAATTATGCGAATTTTTTAATTAAAAATCTTTAAGACCATTTTGACAATCTTTAACTAAATTTAGGAAAATTTAAAAATTAGCTTTCTTACAATACTTTAGAATAAATTAAGTAACTTTTTCATTACTTTATTTATTCTAAATAAGCTGAAAACAAAATTACAAGCTCGAATTGGGTTGTCCTATATATTGGGGAGAATGATAATCTGATTTATCCACTTAGGCCGTCAAGTTAATTTTCCCAACCATGGCGTATTTTTTATTATTCAGTAAGTAAACCGCTTCAAACGATCTCTAAATTGACTCAATAATATTACCATTTTCGCCAGTTCGCCGTTTTATTGATACAGCACTCAGCTGCTACAGGGGGTTATATGAAGAGAAAAGAAAGCAAAAGTGATTGCAAACTAGCATAGAAAATGTTGTTATTCAAAATTAAGCGTGTAAGATCTTCATAATAATTTTTTTTTAATGCCACAAAAGCAGAATATAGAATAATATTTTCATCAAAACAATTACACATGGGTGAATTATAATATTTTAAATTTATTTTTCTTCTCGATTAACACGGCACTTCATTGGGATTAATTAATCATCTTAACTGAGAGATTCCTGTAGCTTATAAGTAGAGTCCGCAGACATTTTCCCATAAATTAAAATTTAGAGAATAAAGTTCTAATTATATACATATCGTCTTAAAACTTCTTCTTGTCTTCACGATACAAGGGTCCACCCCGGACTACAGTGGTTGTACCTTCTTGGTGCAACTTTTTCTTCTATCAATATAATTAAAAAAAAACTTTCATGCCAAATTTAAAATTATTAGCTCCAACAGTTCAGTAGAAATCGTGATATCTTAAAATCATATTTGTTTTAAATTTAGTTTTTACCTATTTTTCAATTTTTAGTTATTAATAGGAACGAATCAACAAATTTCATATATAGTCGTTTTAACTTGGAAAATCTTTTGTGTTTACACTTTTGTTTTAAAATTTTTAGGGAAAAATTAAAGCCATTTAATCACCGATTCTTATTAGATACATCAATAATAAACATTCGTGTAATATTTTTTTCATTTTTTTTAAGAGAATAGTTTTAAAAAAATTTAACCATCTTATTAAACGAATCTTTTGATTATTAACACTTATTTAAAGAATTAATTTATTTAAATTTAATGCCAAAAATGTTATGATTCATACATAGTATGATAGGTATTACTTTCTTGTATACTCATTCAATTATATATATGCATATAATAGGGTGGCCTTTATTTTGGGTATTTCCGAATTTGTATGCTGCCCGAGACTCATAAGGTTCAAAATAAATTTAAAAAAAAAATATCCCGCAAGTTTTCAGGTCACTATCTCATATTTAACCTATGCCCCACAGCGATGCAAGTTTCCCATCTAAATAACATGGAGATTATGACATTGAACTATCAATTTTTTTATTCCGGCCAAAGTTATGGTTCCAAAAATTTGAAACTCTGTAGACTCTATCCTTATATTAGTAGCTATCCTTGAGAATCTTTACAGATTTTTAACTATTATTATTTTGGAGACTATAACTTAGTAACTCTAAGATATAGCAGTAATTTATCTAGTTGTAACTCCAAAATTATAATAGATAACAATCTGTAAAAATTCTGAATCATAGTTACTATTATAAGAATAAGGTCTACAGAGTTTCAAATTTTTGAACGATTACTTTGGCCGGAATAAAAAATTAATAATTTAATGTCAAAAACTCCATGTTATTTTGATGGGAAACTTGCATCGCTGTGGGGCACATGGATTAAATTTGAGATAGTGACCTGAAGCTTACGGAAAATTTATATTTTATTTATTTTGAATCATATGAGCCTAGGGCATCATACAAATTCGGAAATACCCAAAATTAGGACCTCCTAGTATATATAATATATATATATTTACTTTTATATGTAGTATTAATCGAAATGTCAATGGATCTTTGATAGATAATTAAGAAAAATCTAATTAAAAGTTATTTTCAGCTTTTTAAAAATTGCCGTTTCAACAGATATTTTCACTTTTTCAGG
The DNA here is from genome assembly GCA_024734495.1 of Forficula auricularia. NCBI lineage: Eukaryota > Metazoa > Arthropoda > Insecta > Dermaptera > Forficulidae > Forficula > Forficula auricularia. Next base: position 1,126,737 of record JALMQS010000264.1, read on the forward strand.
GTTTAAAAGGGTCAAAGGTCAGATAAATTTCTAAATTGGATTGTCTTTTTAAACCCAGGGAATATTTTCTTAAACGTCGAATTTAAAAAAGTTGAAAACGACATTTAAATATAGTTTTATTTTTTTATTTTAAAATTCGTTCTTTTTACTATTCTTGTCTGCTACTTTATCCAAATTCCATATCTATACCAACCCGCTCCAAAAGAATACTTAGAAATATTTTTTTGTTGAAATTTAAACAGATATAACTTTTCAAAGTTTCAACATTAGTTAACATAATTTAATATTGTATTGGTATTATACTAGATAAAATAAGTATTATTAAGGTTAGCCAGGTTCGCCGCGTTTCTATTCAGACCCCTGACAATGTAAAATTTTACCCCTTAGAGAAATTTACACTGCTTTTATATACACATATAAAATCATATTAAAAAAAGTACTACATTCATTTGGATTTTTTTTCTTAAAAAGAGAAATAAAACATTTGACCATTCCCGTATAATTATTTCAATATGATTTTAACTTTTAAATTTTTTTGTTATTTTGTAGATTCTTCTTATCGATGATTCGTCTCTAGTGATGTCTTGAATCTATTTTTCGGCGACGTTTCGAGCAATATCTGAGGTATACAAGACACGAGTAGTCAAGGAATATCGCGTGACTACAACCCACCGAGTTAATCAGTATCAAAGAAAGGTTTGTATATATCAATGCGGGGTGCAGAATTATTCAATTAAATTAGTTCGATCGATTTTCTAGACATATTTAATTTAAAAAAATATAATCTAGATAATTAGCTAGCTATATGGTTTATTTTTGGATTCAGCATTGATTAACTGAATGCCTTCGTTAGATTGTAGGGTATTTTTTTCAGCTCATCTTCTGGATCATTGAGCTTTACATCATTAGGGAATAATAATAATAATAAGAGTAAAAATTTTCAAACATTAATTATTAATTGATAGAGTTTTTCTTTAGGAGACGGACTGGTATAAATATGCAATTGGATGTTGATGAAAGCAGTCCACGGTGGTTGTAAAAAATAAGACTATAGAGGTTTTATTATTTTACATTTATTTGTTAAACCGACGTTTCGGAGATTTATTCTCTCCTTCTTCAGGGTAACAAAAGTCAATGAAAGTAGTTCAAATCATAATTACTTTCTGTCTCCTTTGACAATGCCAAAAAAACATTATAAAAATTTTTCATCTCGAATAGAAATAAAGTAAAAAGCAATTTCCTTTTTACTTTATTTCTATTCGAGATGAAAATTTTTTATAATGTTTTTTTGGCATTGTCAAAGGAGACAGAAAGTAATTATGATTTGAACTACTTTCATTGACTTTTTGTTACCCTGAAGAAGGAGAGAATAAATCTCCGAAACGTCGGTTTAACAAATAAATGTAAAATAATAAAACCTCTATAGTCTTATTTTTTTACAACCACCGTGGACTGCTTTCATCAACATCCAATTGCACCAATTATTAAATTCACTTAAAATAAAGTTCACTCTTGAAATCCTGGGAAAAAATATCATGAGATTATCTTTGTACTGATTCTGGGGTGCTATTGAGGATTTTATTACATTTCCATGTGAATATTTCTCTTCTGAAATGTAATAAAATAGATCGGATTCAGTAATATATAATCTCTTGATTTTTATTCAAATTAGTTTTTATATTAAGATTAAAATTGCATTTACTCGTATACGTTAGTTTTTATTATTAAAGTTGTTATAGGGAAATAAAGACTATATCTTTTATGCAAATAACTTATATTTTATTGCCAACGTTTCGTCAACTTTGTTGACTTCTTCAGGGCTAAATAGTTTAACTTCCCTGCATATTTGTCATTTTTATAATTATTCTTTCTTAGTAAACATATCAAGGCAAGTCATCAACATTAGTTTTTATGTAAAAGTTCAATTTGCCGAGAGATATAGATAGATTCAATCATCCTGCAAAAAAATCATGAGATTATCTTGTACTGATTCCGAGGTGATATTGATGATTTTATTAGATTTCCAGGTGAATATATCTCTTCTAACATGTAATAAAATCAGGCATAACAGCTCTGATTCAGTAATATATAATCTCTTGATTTTTATTCAAATTAGTGTTTATATTAAGATTAAAATTTCAATTACTCGTATACATTTTGCAAAGCTTGATTAGAATAAGTAGACAAAGCAATCGTATATAAAAAATATCTCAATAAAGAATTTATTTTAATAAATGTATTTAGTTAGAGTTTATAATATAGGAATTAGAATAGATTTATTTGTATATAGAGATATTCGAATACAAGCTACGACTTGTTCGTAAACAAGCTCAGACCTGTTTGCTCGAATTGGAAGAAATCAATCAATTCATCACTTCGAGGATTTCCCTTTTATCTATTAGGTTCTTTTATAATAACTAGTACTCTCTCTTTTAGGGTCCAAAGTTCACTCCCCACCATGACCTCATACGACTTGAATTGTGAACCCAGCCAGGCCAAAATCAACGATTTCCAGCAAGGACTCGCGCCGTTGTGGACTCTCCAGTAATTCTACACGCACCCACGCGTCTTCCAGGTGAGATTTTTTTCCCCATTCTTTTTTGAATTTTCTTTATTTATATATTTATTTCACAGTTAAAAAATAAATTACCTCAATATTAATATTTCGATTTCTACTTTTTAAAATACTTAACTAGAATTAAGATTTAATAATTCGTATTCTAAACCAGTCTTAACCTTTTGTGACCCAAATTTGAGAAATGTGTTTATGTCGGGATCCAAAAAAGTCAAATTTTTTCATTGACTTTTTTTAGATCATACTTGTCTTTGATTTTACAATGATTAAATAAATTTTTAACGATTAAGACAAAACAAATGAACTTTTCGATCCAAGAAAAATAATAAAAAAGTACCTAAAATATATGTTTGAACATGATGTAAAATATTTATGGTGGACGACTCTGCGCGACCTATAGGTTAAGAACCAATGTTGTAAATGACCTATTGTGAATGAATTATAATATTTTTCATTTTTATTTTCAGCTTCTTTCAAGTCAAAAACAGCGGATTCGTGATCAGTAGCAGATTCAGTATTCAGATGATCTACAATAATAAGGGTCAGTTTTGGTTAATTTAATTTCACCCACTTTCTCTCTAAATACTACAAATGTTATTATTCGGTACGCTCCTCAGCATTATTTTCACTTCACTTAACTTTTATTATTATTAGAATAGGTTTAGAAATTTCTGAAACGTGGGAAAAAATCATTTTCAAAGATTATTATTTTCTGTCTGTCTTATAACTCATAACAATCACAAAAATTTGTTTCGAAACCGATATTTCTAAAACGAATAGCTGATTAAAAAAAATTTTAGCTTCAAGATTTCAGTATGCAAATTCACGAAATAACTGTTCTAAAACGAAATGGTTGTATTCCTAAAACGAATAGCTGATTAGATTTTTAACTTTTTAGCTTCAGAACATCGGGTTGAATGTTCGTAAATTGTCAGTTTTGAAACAGATATGTTTTTATTTCTATATTACATATTGCTGATTAGATTTAGGGCATTCTAGCTCTAGGACTTTCTTTTAAAATATGCGAAAAAATCAGAAAAAATGAAGAATTTTTATATAGGAAGGAACGTTTTAAACAGGAGCTAAAATTCGGAATATATATCTTTTTTAATAAACTTCAATTCTATGCCAAGTTTTAACTTTCTATCTTGAACGGAAAAATTTCCAAATTATTAAAATTTGCTCAAAGCGTACCGAGTCTTGAAAAAGCTTTTCATTTTTCGTATAATTTTATACAACTACTAAAAATAATTATTTTCTCCATTATATTAAGTTAAAATAAATGCATTTTTTTAATTGAAATATTTGATTTTTCTCTATTAATTTTAGAACATAAAGATAAATTTAAAACATCGTATTCTAATTTAAATCTTCTTCATATTTTTAGATTCTTTCCTTTTGGAATATTATGAAACGTGCTTTTCCCGTTTGTTCCGTTTTTCCGTGTTACACTGCTCTATAATTTCTGTCCGTTACGCGACGGTTTTAGATCCGCGATTTATCCATTTTGATTAGGCCATACGGAGCCTAGCCGTGTATCGATATTCGTGATCGCGCTCATGACCGTCTCAAGACAGAATACTAGCTTCTTGAAGAAAGAAGAATTCAATAGAATCAATCTGTGCTATATATTTAAATGGGAATTAGGTCTAATTTAGTTTAGAACATGAAGTCACCAAATCGCAAACAAGTGGAATCTTCGGTTACGCGACGGTTTTAGATCCGCGATTTATCCATTTCGATTAGGGGGGTTCTTAGGCCATACTGAGCCTAGCCGTGTGTTGATATTTGTGACCGAGCACGCGACTGTCTCAACACAGAAGACCAGCTTCTTGAAGAAAGAAGAATTCAATAGAATCAATCTGTGCTATTTTTTTTAAATGGGAATTAGGTATAATTTAGTTTAGAACATGAAGTCACCAAAGCGCAAACAAGTGGAATCTTCGGTTACGCGACGGTTTTAGTTCCGCGATTTATCCATTTCGATTAGGGGGGTTCTTAGGCCATACTGAGCCTAGCCGTGTCGATATTCGTGATCGCGCTCGCGACCGCCTCAACACAGAAAACCAGCTTCTTGAAGAAAGAAGAATTCAATAGAATCAATTTGTGCCATATTTTTAAATGGGAATTAGGTCTAATTTAGTTTTGAACATGAAGTCACCAAAGCGCAAACAAGTGGAATCTTCGGTTAGTAAAAATTTATTTCTCAATTATTTTATTAACTAATTATTTGATCTTAAATGAGACAATTAAAACCGTGAGAACAGTTATACGTTCTCGTAAGGAGAAAAAAGACTCTTAAGAAAACAAAATCTTCTATGTCCTTATCAATATTTTTATTTTAAACTGGGAGACAGTTTTGGCCGACACTCTCAAGCCATCATCAGTCTAAAAAGTACAAACACATAAAACTTTACAATTGCAATACAATCAAGAAACAAAGATCAGTCCACTCACCCTCAGTTTTTCAATAGTACATTGGTAACATTAATTTTACATTTTCTCTGCAATTCAACAAAATTCCAACACCTGTTGTTATAGATGAGAGTAACGAACCCTTTGGAAAAAATAATTTTCCTCCTTGCAATTCTATAAAATTGAAAAAATATAAAGACATTTTTTCTTTGTCATATTATCTAAAAATAGGTTCATTATTTGAAATGCTCTCTCACCTTGATTACCAATAACACACTTATCTCTGTTCTTATTATAGCACAAAATTTTTTTTAAATACAAATGTAACCTTAAATTATTTACATTCAATGAACGTATAACTGTTCTCACGGTTTTAATTGCCTCATTTAAGATCAAATAATTAATAATAAAAACATCATAGTACTGCTATCTAATTATTTTATTAACTTCTATATTTTCAATTTTTAAATCTATTCATTCTATTAATCAATCAAAATAATATCAATATAGTCTAATAGTAGTGAACATTTTCGAGGATTATTTCAGAATGCAAATAACATATATCCCATACTGTAGTGTGGTCAGCACACATACCGAAAGTAAGAATTCGACTTTAAATATTTGCAATCAGTTTTAAACAAATAATTTATTTGATTAATTAAAATTCTTTTTCACTTGAACCTTGTATTTGATATAATAATATTGATTTTAAGAAATTTCAATTTTCAAAATTAAATCTATACATTAGTAATGAAGCTGTTGAAGCTTTTAATTTTGTGATTAATTTGATTAAGGAGAGTCGGGTTGGCTCAGTCAGCTAACGCATTGGCCTCGCTTCGACATCCATCGATTATGACGATGTTGAAGTGGAGGCCGGGGTTCGATCCTAGCTGGCAAATAAAAATTTATACCGGCTGAAAACTCGGCTCCCTCACTAACCCTACTAACACTTTACTTGTGTGCTCTCGGAAATGGACTTTGTTCCCGGTGACATTAAATTAAAAAAAAAAATTGATTTAAGTTTGAGTATCTATTTAAATCACAGATGATTAATTATAATAATTTATTGAAACAAATAAATACAATATAAATACAGTATTTATATTGTATATATTTGTTTCAATAAATAATTATAATTAATCATGTGTGATTTAAAAAAAATCAAAACTTAAATCTATACATTCTATATATTTATTATTTTTATTCACATAGTATAATTTGAAAATTAATTTTAATTTCATATATATAATATATTTTCAAATTTTTTGTATCAAGAAAATAGTGCTTTTCGCATGAACCTACAAAATGATATAATAATATTCATAATAATAATAATAGAATTTGAAAAATGAAAAAAATATCAGGGTAGGTAAAAGTTTACCAGCACTAGTGCTGAGTAAGTGTAACAACTCGGATAATAAATATTATTGAACCATTTATTTTACATTCATTAACGTATACATTTTATTTGAGCTTCGACTTCGGATATTATCCCCACCATCGACTCTTCTTGATCTTCTCGGGTTTGCAATAATGTTTTTAGTCGGTGTTTTTAAATAAGAGAAAAAATTAACGAAATAAAATTTTTTATTTTAAAATAAAAATTCAAGATTTAATTGAAAAAATTGAACCTACAAAATGATATATTAATAATTTACGTTAAAAGGTTTTATTTCAATTTTATAACAAAAAACCAATGGGGATTAAACTCAGTAATGTTTTATTTTAAAATAAAAATTCATGATTTAATTGAAAATTTCATCTTCCAAAAAATTTAACCACAAAAATACGTCATTGAAGGGATACTAACATGGTTCAGTTATACTTTTTAAACGGAACCCTAAATACGCTGAAGAATAATTTTCCTACATATCTCACACACGTAGTTCTAGATAGAATTAAAAAAATAAAATAAAAATAATTTTAAAATTTTTGAATGATTTTTAAAACTCCGATCGCCCGGTAAACTTTCGGCCGCCGTGCATACTGGGTAAAAATAAACTTGACTTAAAGAATATCATGTTTAATGGCCTTAACATATTTATTTTAGCAAATTGGCTAACAGACCAGAATCATAATAAAAAAAGGAAAAATAATATTTTTATTTTTTATTTAATCTACATACTTATATACTTATTAGGTAGACGTGAGACGACATACACTTTTTGAGCGCATATACCTCGTCAAAATAAGAATTCGAATTTATGGTTGTGTGCTGATCACACTACAGTATGGGATATGTTATTTGCATTCTGAAATAATCATCCAAAATATTCAGCTCTCGGCTTAATAATAATACTTTACGTTCATTAAAAAAAATATTTTATTTGTGGCCAACATGTTTTGGGTTCTATGTAACCAATCTTCGGTTTTAAAATTTCCTTATGTCTCCTTATGTATATATAATCTTAAAAAGCTCTCATTTAAAGCACAGCTAAACAATATTATTCCTCATTCAAAAATTTAGAAAACTTAAAAAATATTTTTTCTTTTATTATTTCATTGTTCGCATCCATAATCAAATATTTAAAAGGATCGTAGGGAGTTGGACCAGAATTTAAATCAAACGCAAAAGTTCTTAATTAAATGGGTCAAGCGTTTCGTTACTGATTAGGACTTCGTCAGTGACTGAAATAGTAAAAACAAGACAACTAGACACTTTTATTAATCTTTTCATGTTTTTAACAGAATACAACAGTAGAAGGTTTATTTTGAAAACATCCATCTAGACTCAAAAAATACAGATCCAAAATTACATTTCGTATATAATTTTACAATCTTATTGTTTTTTAATTATTATTTTATCTCATAAACGTTGTCATTTTTAATATGTTTTCATTCAAATATTTGAAGTAGGATTCTTGAGATAAACTATATTAAGTAAAATAGAATAAGAATTTAAAATTATATAATTTCATGTATGTATCTTGTTGAAGTTTTTTTCTATATAATATAATTTATGTTTTTGAAAGAAGGAAAAATATTTTAAAGTTTTTTTTTTAATTTTTTTAAATGTGGAATAAATAACATAGTTTAACTATTCCATAATTGAGAGTTTGAAAAATTATTTTAAGAAAGCAAGGCAAAGGAAGACCGGTTAAATAGAATCCGAAACAAATACCTAAAGATAAAAAAAAATGACACGTTCTGATGAGGACATCCACTTGATTTTACCATACACTTCTGGTTGAGTTTGGTACAAGGGCCTAGATTTTTTGACCCTACAACCCCTCCTTCCATTTCGGGAGGTTAGTTTTTGAATTTTTAGACTTCTGGTAATATATACAAAATTTAGTTGAGTTTGCTCAAATGGCCTAGATTTTTTTTACCCCCCCCCCCCCCCTCCATAATTTTGGCACCAGAAAAAAAATATTTTCTTTATTATAGGTTCATTTTATAGTATATTTTATTTTTCTTGTTTTTATTTAGAAAATATTATAATTTTAAATTTTAACCTCTTCCTCCCCCTTAATTTTGAGTAGATGCACCACAATCTAATCAGCTCTTAATCTCAATGGACCAAAACTACGTGTGAAATTTGGTTTTGATATTTAGACTAGTTTTTGAGGGAGCTCATCCACAAAAATTTGATAATGCACAGACTAAAAGACATTTTGTCAAAACAGTTATTATCTCAAAAAATATAATTTTTTCGATGTTTACATATTTGTGATTTTTTGTAAACCGAAATGCCATGGTTTCATCCAATTTTTTTAATCAAAATAGTTTCAGCCGTTTTTGAGATATTAAAAAAAAAACACTTTTCATGCACGATACTTTTTGACATTATTATTTACATATTTTTTGCTTTACCATACCCTGTATGGTAAAGCAAAAAAATTTTAATGAAAGAAAACTTTTACGTAATATATTCATTTATTAAGAGAACAAGTAATTTTTAATTAATAAACTAATTTAACTAATCTATTTTTTCAATAAGGCCTTATCGATTAATTTCTGTTTTTTTCTTTAGCTGAAGATTGGAGGTTGGCAGAGACAGCTCCTTCAAGACTTCCACGAGACGAGAGGTATGTTAATTATAATTTCTGATTTTTTCTAAATATAATTTATGTTTCGTCAACAATATGACGAAAATATGTATATGTTTATTTGCTTTTAGCAGAGGAGACTTTCAGTAATTTCATCCATCTTATGATAAATTGTGCTATTCTAAAATAATTAAATACTTTCATTTAGTCACTGTTTAATTTTTTATTCACTATTAAGACCCTTAAAGTTATTTTATAAAAGATTTAATTAAATTACAATAATTAAAGACAACAAGAAAGTTATATTTATAACTTGGGGTGCTTGAAAGTAGAATAGGAACAATTGTTTCAAAAGGATTGACAATGTTAGGCGGACCTGGCAAGGGTCATTCTGGAGAGAAGATAGTTGAAAATTAATTAAACGACAAAGGAAAATTAAATATAAATAATATTATATTAAAGAGAATCAAAACAAAGTACTCCATTTGTCAAATTTGATTAATAATTTATTTAATTTCCTGAATATAAATTTTACATTTCAAAAATCTTACCCTCTTATTATTGTTGCATGATTTAATGGAATTTTTAATTATATTGCGGTGGAAATTTGTATATTTAATTATTCACTGCAAAGATTTATTCTCAAAAGAGAAAGGGGTTGTTAAAATTGACTAGCTCGCCTGCCCCTTTTTTCTTGGATCAATTTATCTTTCCACATTCATTTTGCTTTGATTAGTATCCGGAAGGAAAAAATATATAAATATCATTATCATTTAGATATTTTTAAATATTATCTATTTATCTTTAATGGAGTTCGAGACTGCTTATCTATCTGGTTGAACTTCGAATAAAATATCTTTGTTTTGATAATATTAATAAAAAGAATATTGAGATAAATTTTTTCACATTATAAAAACATTTATTTAAAACAAAAACGATTTCAAAAATAGATTTGGAATTCTAAACTAGAGCTTTTGTCATATTCTGTTGGCTGCAAATAACTTTTTATTTTTACATTTATGAATAACTAATTAACTAGACTGTCAAATCTATTGAAAAATATATCATTCGATTCATAAAAGTTGAATTATTGATCTGTATAAATTTGTTGAAAATGGTATAATTTGTATAGAAGTTATAGCTCTTTTAAAAGCTCGGTCCATTTATTTCCATGTTAAAAGGACAATTTTCAATAATTTATTTCTCGGTAATGGGAAAGACGATCAACTTCAAATTTCGGTAATAAATATTTAATGCATCAATGATTCGATGGTAAAAATTTGAAAATTTTCTTATAAAAATGATAAACAGTCCCGAACCTCCTTTAATTGGAATTATTTTTCAAATTTGGAATTATTAATCAATATCGAATTGGGAAAAATCAACTTTCAAATGGGATTAATCATTTCAAAAATAGAAATAATCACAATTACAATAAATAATGACCATATTTCTTATGTGAAATTAATTAAATTAAAAATTAATTGACTATATATATTTTGGGCTACGAGCCCATCTTCAGGAGTTTACATACGTAGATATCTATGTCCGAAATATATATATAGAGTCTTGCTCATATACAATATTTCTTTTATTTGTAATACCTAGCTAGTAATTTATATTTTTTGAATTTTAATTTTATTAAATATGTTTCACCAAGAACCTACCTTATTCTATTTGAACAAATGTGAAATTAATTAGCCCTATTTAGAAATTGGGAATCGGATTAGCCGAGAGCTTAAGACACTAGCCTTCTAAGCAGGAGTCCCGGGTTCGAGTCCGAGTCCCTGCATTGATATTTGACCGGCTATAATCTGATTCCTAGTCACCAATCCGTCTGGCAAGCGTGGTGACTTAATGCCCACCCCCTTCCATTTGATGGAAGAGGCCTATATTCAGCAGTGGATTGTCGCTATCGACAGGCTGATGATGATGATGATTTAGAAATTCATTAATCCCAATTTGATTTTGAAAAGATATACATAATTTCGATTGGATGAGAAATATAAAACAGCTTTAAATTTATAATATTCAATTCTAAATTCATATGTTGTCTTTCTCAAGATTTGATTACTTTATTACTCGGTAGTAAGCAGTAGTAGTATAGCCTTATCCTGTCCCATGAGCGGCCCTAGTTTTGAATTTAATTTTTTTTTCATTCTATTTTTTTTATTTATTTATTGTCACCGGGAGCACAGCCCATTTAGACAGCACATCAGTAGAGAGTTAGTAGTGTTAGTGAGGAAGACGAGTCGACATTTTATATGCTAGCCAGGCTCGAACCCGGGTCTCCCGCTTGAACATCGTCATCAACAATTCTGAAGCAGGCCCAGCGCTTTAACCAGCTCGGACATCCCGACTCCCTTCATTGTATTTAAAAATATCTAAAACTTAAAGAAAAATTATTTTCAACAATGATTTTTTGTATATGTGTATGTGCGTCTTGCTGGATTCTACTACCCACGAAAACTCAAAAAAAGTCATAGAAAGTTCGTTCTTGAACTCCAAATGTTTTTATTTCTAATACAAAAAAATTGAAAGAAATAGATTTTGAGCTTTCTAGCTTTAGAACTTTCTGTTAAAAAATCCAGGAAACGTCATTTTATGAACACTTTTATAAATTTTAGGGCGATGCCGTAATAGACATTAATAAACATTTTTTTTTTAATTTCAATTAAATTAATAATCATTTTATTTATTTTAATTTTAAAACGTACATATAGTTTACTACAAACACATATATTCTAATGTTAACTAAAAATTAGATTTTATCTGGGAAATGAGGAGGAATTAATATGGAATTGGAATAATTATCGGAAAAGAGGTTTTTTTCTTTAATTAGTTTTTTCCTCCTATTAAAAACAAGGACTAAAAAGATGATCAAGGACAGTCGATGGTGGAGAAGTAATCTCCGGAGTCGAAGTTCAAATATAATGTATACATTAATGTAAAGTAATTGGTTTAATAAATTTATACATTAAAAAAAATAGATTTTATCTGAAAATAATTAAATTGGAAAATATTAATCTTTAAAAGTATTATTTGTTCCTCGGTTGACTATAGTACTTGAGCGTGTCTGGCCTTGAAAACGTTTTCAGTTTTTTCTCCAATTTCATTATTAAATTTTTAAATACATAGTTAAAAATAAAAGGTGTATAGGTACATTGTGTACTGCACTTTATTAAAATTTAGAATTTATTTTGAAGTTATTTTATAATAAATATTTTTCAATTTTTAGGGATTGTCCAATGAAATATTTAATTCTTTATTCTCTTGAAGATTTTTTTTGATTCACTCTTTTGTCATACCCGATATTTATACTTTTTCCTTCGTAATAAAATACATATGTAATAAATTACCTGTGATCATTTTACCAATCTACTTTTGATATTGATTAAATATTTAAAATTCAAGAGTCTTCGATACTAGTCAAAACCTCTATATCTAAAAGTTCATTAATAATTATTAAACATTCTTGTCAGAAAAATTTTAATACAGTTTTTTAAAAAAACTTCTAATCTGAAAGAAAATCCGATTTTTACTTTCACTTACATTGCGAACATGTTAGTAAAGTATCGTTCTACATCCACTTTCTGGAGGTTCAATTTTCAAAGTCTTCAATCTCCAAAACTTAAAAGTTTATTTCAGTCGGACAAGTGGAGGTATTTGATCCCCTCAAGACAAAGAGACAAAGTTTTGATATATAAAACGGGTTTTGTGGGCTTCAGAGCCAAATCTAACCCTAAACCTCATTTGTCTATGTGTATGTGTGCAGCTATATCTCAGTATCACTATATCCCAGAGCTATGAAATTTGAAACTCAAGTTATGTGTATTGTACAGCGACGGTAAGATAAGTTTTTGGTTAAAACTAAATAGCTCTTATTTTAGGAATAAAATACCTCAATAGTATATTTTTATAAGGAGAAACAAAGGAGTTGTCCTCTGTTTGATGCAAATAAACATACATATATATATATATATCAAATATAAATGTATGTTTGACTGGCTTGTCGGCTGAGTAAAAACAAAAATTTTCAATATACACGCGATACTGACCCCGTGAAAAATAATATTTACATATAAAAAAAGAGTTATGATGAAGGCCAAGCCTTCGAAACTGTAATCTCAAACAAATAAATAATATTTAGACATATATATCATAATGAGTGAGTGTATGGATGAAAGGACTCTTATTCAATTCTACTATACTTTCAGGTAACTATCATTTATAACTTATCTTGTATATTATCTATTGCATTTATAAATAAAACTCTACTATACTTTCAGAATCGTCTAACGTTCAATTAACCCAATCCACACTCTTACACATATATTTGTTTTATTTGTGAAACCCACCTAGAAAAATATATTTTTACTTATTATCTATTAAAATGTTTCACCTAGAAGAGAAACAAGAAGGTTGTCCTCTGCTTGATGCAAATAAACATTCAAACATATATGTATATCAAAATATAAATGTATATATCGTAGCCTTAAAGTGTAAATCTGCTAAATCCATTTTTTTATAATATATGACATATTAATACCTTTCGAAAGAAAAAGGAATTCAGCATCGTTCAAGTAAAACAGCTACTTAAAATTTCGATCGTAAGTTGTAGAAAAAATCTGAAAACTTTCTTTCCTAAACAATAATAATAAATTTTGTTTGTTTTTTCTCTGCCCTGTAAAATTTCCTTGATGTGAGTTAGCAGGTTTACACTCTAAGGCGACGATATAAATTATATATACGAGCTTTCATGCGTGCCTTCGGCACGCCCTCGAAGCTCAGCCCTCCGAGGGCGGCGTCTCGGTCCAAAAATTGTATTCCTCTTAAAACACCACACTCCAAATGTATACCTGTAAACTCCCGAAAATACATAGTCTCTTAAAAGTTTCGCCTCATTTTCTACAGAAATGAGGCTCTAGATATGAATCTGGAAGTATTTTTTTCTTTATAATCTACAGCATTGTGATATTTTTTGTGTGGAAATAGATTTATTTAAATAAGTGGGATCGTGTGAGGAGGACAATTATATTATATCATTTTTTTTAAATTCGATAATGGATATAAGGCTCCAAATGAAATCAGGTGTTGTTTGTATGATATGACAGGCTGCTCCCTCCAGTATTGCCATGATAAACTCGGGCATGCGTGTCTTAAGTCGTTCAATTTTGTAAAAATCCAAAAATAAGAATAACAAAATTTAGATTTTTAAAAAATTATAAAAAAGTGGCAAATTATTAAAAAATAAACAAATAATATATAAAATATAAATCAAATATAGATGTGATTAATTTCTTCTTCTGTGCACAAAGAAAATCGAATTGAATATTTAATTTTTGAGTGGTGAGGGGGCGGGGAGGAGGAATAATTATCAATATATTTAATGTTTCTTAATTTAAAATCAATTGGAGTCTTTCATTTCAAATTACAATTACAATTATATTTCAAATTTGCCGCAAATATACCGACGGCATCAGCGCTCCCTGTCGTCAGCATTCTCTGAGCGTTGTTACAAATTAATCTATTCTCTTATATATATATATATGTGTGTGTGTGTGTTTATTTACATCAAGCAGAGAAAAATCTCTTTGTTTCTCTTTATGATTCAACAACTCTGCTACTCTCGGAAAAATAAAAACTATTCAATAGATATATATAAAATATATATTTGATATACATGTGTATATGTTTATTTGCATCAAGCATAGGACAACCTCTTTGTTTCTCTTTATAATTAAACAGCTCTGCTACTCTCGGAAAAATAGAAACTTTTCCTTTACTTCTATACTAGTATGTAGTTGTGTAGTAATGGAAATAAAATAATATAAGGGAAGGAAGTTTGTGGTCAAATCACGTAGTGTGCTTAAGTCACGCCAAAATATTTTTTAAAGTTTAAAAAAGTAAAAAATTTCTTAAGCTTCACGATAAATAAGCATCGATTTATTTTCAACTCTAAAAATACCTATTAGTGAAATTTGTTTAATGATGATGATGATAGCTTAATAAAGAAATGTTGATTGTATTTAATAAATCAACGAAAAATATAATTTGTGTTTTTTGTTGCTCATTTTTCAATTCCCCCTAGAAGAGCACTTTGGTAAAAAAATATTTCACGAGTAATTTATATATAGGTATATATTTTTTTATAAAGTTATTCAAATTTCGGAAAGAGATAAATTAAGAATAATTAACTAAATGACTCTATTTGGGATGAAAGATCGTCGTTTAACAAATAATCCCTATAAACGACGAGTCTAAATTGATCCTCTAATTTAGCACTAATTTAAATTTGTTATTGGAACGGCTCGGCAGAGGCAGCGCGCCACCAGCCGAGTTCTCACCCTGGACAGTCCAGGGGGTTGTGTTTCGAGCCCCCATCATTCATAACAAGAGAATGAAATATCTTTTGATGAAATTTCAAAATTAATTTATCATCTGCTCAATGAAATATGGCGCAAAACATTAAATCGATTTTCACGAAAGGGACCGAGAGAGAGATTGGGTCAAAATGAGGGTTGGGATTAGGCCTTCAAGTCAAGAGCAAGCTGGCCTGCCATACTGGCTTATTTCAAGTATTAATTAAAATAAGAAAAAAAAACAGATTTCTTTCTTCTCGGCTGGTTAAATTGATCCTTAAACCGGAAAGGGAATAAAGCGACATTAAATTAAAAAAAAAGAATTGGAAAATTGGTTAGAAAGAAACATTTCAAAAATGATATATTAGAGAATATTTTTTATAAAAAGTCATTTTTTTATGAAACCGAATAAATTCCTATAGCCTTCTTCTTCAAATCTCGATTTCGAGCTTTGGCTATTACTATGGAGAGCATCCTCTTCATGTGTAATTTTTCCTTGGGAAATTATTCACAGGCTTTTTTTTAAATGATACTGATTCATGAAGTTGCACCGAAAAGGTTCTGTGCGCGTCTTGAAAGATTGAAAGTTATATTTTGGTGGGAAGACGGTCGGAGGAAGATATTTCCAGTCTCTAGATGTCATAGGGATAAACGAGTTGGCGAATGCGTTTTTCGGTTAGTATCCAATTAAAGCGTTTAGGGGTGTTGAGTCCTAGAAAATCGTGTATTTCGCGGAAAAGAAGCCTTTGGAGGGATTATTGATTTTATCTCTTCAGAACAAAAGACATGGTAGTATTTATAAAAAAGAGAAAGGGCGAAGACAGATCTACGATGGGCCAGGGAGTCGATAGTGTTGGATCTCCTATCAGTCTGATAGCCCACCTCTGAATTGCACCCAAAGTAGCAAGAGAATGCTTGGAGGCTCCTCTCCACAAAAGCGAGCAATATTCGAGATAGGGTCGAATATGAGCCTTGTATAAGATAATAAGTTGAGTGGGGGTGAAAAGCGTTTGGTCCTACAGTGATAATATGGTCATTCCAAGAAAGGTCAGAACCCAAGATGACATAGTTTTTAAGGAATTTGGTGTTGGTACTTGGTGAAACATTTTTTATCCAATAACCCAAGATGACACCCAACATTGATATTTTGTCACGAAATTCAAATGAGATGATTTTCCGTTGCCTTACTCTAGATTCGTCAAGTCGCTTTGCATTTTTGATAGAAGCAAACATTATTTTGACTGAAGCGCGATTCAATCTCGAGTAAACGAGATTAAACGTCAAAATCCTTAGCCACTGCTCTACCAGTGCCTAAATTGCGATGTTATAAGCCAGTTGGTCATTGAACCCGAGCAAGTTTGTTTTCGCCTCTTTGTCCACTTTTTTCAAGTCTTACGATGCACTTACTTTACAGCTTTTTGGGCTAAATAATGCTAAATTTAGTTCAAATAAATATGTATTTTTACTCTTCCTAATTTTACAAGTCAAAAAGTGAAACATTCCAACAATTTTTTTTACTTTAAGTTGGCTCTCCGTTTCTAGTACCTAAGATTTGACTATCAGATAATTAATAACTCACTAAATTACTGAGCTTTCTGTTCATAAGTTCAAATTGATCTATTTTAAATTTTTGGTAAGGTAATGAATGCTTTTGTCCCATATTTTTCAAGGTAATTTATTGCAACTTTCGCACTCTGATAGACAGGCCTATTTTTTTTCTTTTCTTTCATTGGCCTCGGGAACATAGATGCCCATTTAGCCAGCCGATCGTATTCGTTCATATTTTCCCAAATTCGCCAGCCCTCAAATGCTGATCCCCAAGGCGGGCCGCTCGGGGGCACATTAGGGCAAACAGAGCATCCCAAACCGATCCCTCCGCAACCAGCCAAAGGGCATCTCGAATGGCCGACGAATATACAGCAATAAAAGAATGTACTTGTTCATATGTCCCTTCAATGAGGGATAAAACAGAAGACTTGTATTAACAAATTACCTAGTCTAACACCTCTAGAAAAATTAATGTATACCAAAAATTGACTATGCGATGTAATATTAAAACAATACATTTTTTATAAGCTATATTATTATTATTATTAAGCCTTTATTTACAATAAATTGATTGATACAGTGTATTTTTAACACACTTTTTACAAACATTTTTATAATATTGTTGAGCCCATTATTGGGCATAGGCCTCTCCAATTTCTTTCCATAGGTTTCTGTCTCTTGTTATTCTACATCACTCGTCCCCTGCAAAATTCTTGATGTCTTCACTCCATCTTGCGTTTTGTTTTCCTTTCCTTTTCTTGTCTATGGGACACCATTCTGTCACTTTTTTACTCCATCTTCCGTCTTCCTGCCTATATACATGACCTGCCCATTTCCACTTGAGAGTTTTTATAGTAGACACTATATTTTTTATTTTTGTTTTATAATAAATAGTTTCATTTCTTACTCTGTCCTATTTTTTAATTTCTAAAATACTTCTTAGCATTGCTCTTTGTGAAGTCTCCAGCTTGTTGTATAAATTTTTAGTAATGGACCAGGTTTGAGAACCATAAGTCAGAACTGCAGTCACGCAGGATTTAAAGATATTTATTTTTGATCTTAAGTCTATACTTTTGTTTTTCAATATAAATTTTAGTGACCAAAATTTATTCCATCCTAAATTTATTCTTCTTTTAACCCCTTTATTTGATCTTTCCTTGAAACTTATCAATTGTCCCAAGTACAATAACGTCTTCTTGATATTTTATCATTGTTTTATTTTCTTCTAATATGATGTCAGTCTGTGGGCTAGAGGATATAAACATTGATTTTTTGAAATTTAGTTCCAAACCCATAATTTTTCTTTTTTTAACCGACTTCAAAAAAGGAGGAGGTTCTCTATTCGACTGATTTTTTTTTTTTTTTTTTTTTTTTGTCATAATGTTACCTCATATCTCCGCCAATTGTGAACCGATTTTGAAAAAAAATTTTGCATTGGGTTCAGCCCACCTTCCGATTGGTCCCATTTTTTTCATAGGTATTAGACCTTTTTTATTAGGTTTTTTTAGACCTAACTTCATTGTTTATGAACCGATTTCGATGGTTCTTTTTTTATCCGATAGGGGGCGTCTTAGGGATGGTGTCATATTAATTTGGTCAAGTTCTGATGATATCATCACTATTAATAACATCACTAAAAAGAGAACAATAAAAATAATTTTTAAGAAAAAAATAAAAACCGACTTCAAAAAATTAAATGCAACAAATAAAATACACTAAAAGGTATAAAATAATTATTATCTTATTTAGTTACAACTAAACGACGAAATATTAACATGAAATTACATTTTGAAGTTGGGGCCAAACATATACCTTTTATGAATGGCACTCGACGGATCTTACTTAGTACGTTTGGTGGGTACGCTCGCTTATAGGTAAAGTTTGTTTTGCACCGACTACAAAAAGTAATTTCATGTTAATATTTCGTCGTTTAGTTGTAACTAAATAAGATAATAATTATTTTATACCTTTTAGTGTATTTTATTTGTTGCATTTAATTTTTTGAAGTCGGTTTTTATTTTTTTCTTAAAAATTATTTTTTAATTATTTGGTTTATCATTTCTTCTATTTGGGTCTTCGACGATGCTATCAGTACCAAGTCGTCTGCAAACCTCAAGTTATTCAGATATTTACCGTCAATCTTTATACCCATATTACACCAGTTAAGTTCTCTGAACATATATAAGCTATATATCTATATAAAAATGCGAATAAATAAATTAATAAAAATATCAGAGTCAAGAAAGGATGATATCTAGCAAAAATATTTTAAATTATATTTCGAACCCAGGCCTATTTATTCCTCCATAATTTTTTACCATTTTACCATATGTTTTCAATTTTTTTCATTGATTTCATTCTAAGCAAACATGACAGTCAAAGTAAATCATTGTTTCTGGATTCCTTTGACAATAATTCATGAGTTTAACTGTTAAGAATATTAGAAATCATATCATTATGTGGTTTTTTGACAATTTTTTCCTGATGATTTTTCAAGTAATTTTTTCTTGGTAAGATCGTTATAAAAAATTTAAATGTTAAAAGGGTTAAATATATATATTAATTAGGCAGGTTATTGGACTGTATATATTGAAAACACTTTTTAATTATTCAGGAGAAACAATTTTTTTAACTTAGGACTTCTACATTGGTGGAAAATATACTTATTTTTTAGTGATCTTATTAGCTTTTAAAAATTCTTACCTCTGTCGAAATAATTTTTTCTTCGTATGATAAAATTTGTTTTTTTTTTTTATTTATTTTTCAAAAGAAAATATCAAACGTGTAAAAAATAAATCAAAAGGGGGTCGGGTTAGGCTAGGGGTAGCGTGTCAGCCTGCTAACCAAGTGCGACCTGGGATCGAATGCGACTCGAGGCATCCGGCTAAAATATGACCTCGGTGTAGAGACAAATTTAAAATAAATAATAAGTACTATCGTAAATTGGTTTAAAGCCGAAAAGCCAAAAAAAAAATCAATCAAAAATGGATTTCGAAGCGGAGGAAGAGTTTTTTTTAGGAAGAGTCTTCTACATTGCTAGAAAATATTCTTTTTCCAGTAATTTCATTATTTTCTATAATTTCTTACATTCATTAAAAAAATAGTAAATATTGCTAAGGACGATAATTTGCAATATATATATATATATCAATTCTATTTTCATTAAAACTCTGGGAAGGCATTATTTACGTTTTCAAATTTTAGTCTTGTTTTATTTTTCACTCTCTTTTGACCCAATTCAGATTGTTAGAGTAAAGCTTTGGGTTGAGGAGGTCTGGGAATATTAATTGAATTCAGCCGAAAACCATTTTCAATATCTATAAGGATCGCGAATTTCATAATAATTGATATTCCATAGTCGGAAATTATCATCATTATCATGACATTCCCATTATGTTGTTATGGATGCCGGAGATAGGATGGTTCCATTTAATTCAATAACGTGTCATATCGTTTCAATTGTGTTTAGTGTACCCATCTAAAATATGCATTCATTGGAGATGTAAGAAAAAGCAAAATGTTTACATAAATTTAAAAAAAAGCAAGATTAAAGCACTTTATACAAAAAAATTATGTTTTTTAAACAGGATCAGGAATATTGTTTTAAGGAGGTTCATTCGCGACAATCCACACAAAAAGTTTTGCCTTGTAACCACTCTATACATATGAACGGTAATAAAATTTTAGGTTATGTTTTTTAACGGGACTGTACTTCTCACACTACTATATCCTCTATATGAATAGATCGTTTCCAAGCCATTGATCTTATATCCCCTCCACTAAAAATAATCACCCAAATATGCTATTGTTTTTATTTTTTATCAAAACTACGAGGTAAATAATTTCAATTTTTTAGTACTCCGAATGTATTATTGTAACAAATATTAGTTTTTCATCAAGATGGTGAAAGTCCTTCAATGAAAAAATAATAAAATAATAATCATTTTCCCACCCTTTCCTATCTACAATATTTAAAAAATTTCATTTTCAATTGCAATTATTTCATGTTTGGTGTGGTAAATCGTCTTCAAATTTTAACAGTGTGTTTATTAGGGTTTTAATGACTTATATTCCAAGTTTCGAAAACTTCTTGAACTTTTGCATTTGTGAAAGAACTACCTTAATTTGGATATGAAATAATTAATAAAAATAGAAAGTTATCTTTTAGAAATAGGTTAAAGTTGAACTACAATTTATTATATTAGCAGTACTTATTAAAACTGCTTGTACCATCTTCAAAAAGTAAATTTAACTAAAACAAAAGTAAGAACAAATTATTTATTTATTTTATTTACTATAATTAACACGGGTGATCAACCCATCTTCAATTTTTGAATGTAACTTTGTAAAATTTAATGTACTTCGTAAATGATTAATACACACATTTACTTTGTTAATAATTTATTTGTATTATTTGTATTATAACCTGTCGATCGCCATATACCTTGGTATACAAAAGTAGCTCGGGTATTATAAAAGCTTGAGCACCCCTGATATATAATAAGTTTATAGGGAAGAATATTCAAATACTTAAATAAAACAAAGAAAAAATGTTAAATAGATTTTTTTGAGATTAAAAAAAATAAACTGATCTGACCATCGACATAAATTTATAATACATACATGACCCTATCTTTATATTTAATATTTAATAAAATTATTCATAACCATTCACGAAAGAATCCCTCTTAATTTTTGAGCTTATTAGGAATTAAAAATATTTCCTTTTTAAATATGGGACTCTTCTAGGGTAAATCTAGTATTTTTGTTTGAAAATTTTAGCATCTTAAATTTTTTTGAACTCCCTCCAACTTTTGGGTCACTATCATTTTCATAAGGTCGTATAGGTTAGAAATGCGAAATTTCGTACAAATTGATCAAAAGGTCCAGGACTTGATATTGATAATTCTTTTAATCCCCCCTCACCATTTTTGGTCCCCGGAAGAATTAATGATTATTTTATTATAGTACTTAATTTTTAAAGAGTTAGGTGTCGGTCCTAGGTGAAACATTTTTGAAATAAAAGGTAATCTAATTTCAAGGTAGTTTCACAAAATAAAATATATATTTGTCTTGTTTTGTCAAACCTTTCTTGAAATTTTACTTACCTTTTATTTTATTATAGGTACTTAGTAAATTCTATTTTTTTTTTTTTTTTTTAATTTTATAATTTTAATTTTTTAAAACCCTTCCTGCTCCTTATTTTTGGGTACGATTTCAAACAAAAATCTAATGAGCTCTTAATCTCAATACAAAAATAAGCTGACGTGTTCTGATGTGGCCATCCACTTGACTTTATAATACAACCTGGCACCTCACTTATATTTAATATTTAATAAAATTATTTATAATCATGTAGGGGGGGGGGGGGTTAGTTTTTGCTTTTTAGACTTCAGGGATCCCACTGATTATGTATACAAAATTTGGTTGAGTTTGGTCAAATGGCCAAGATTTTAATTTTTTGACGATGCACCCCTCCCCTTCGGGCGGTTAGTTTTTGCATTTTTAGACTTCTGGGGGTCCACTGATTATATATACAAAATTTGGTTGAGTTTGCTCACACGGCCTAGATTTTTAATTTTTACCCCCCCCCCCCATTTTGGGCGGTTATTTTTTCCATTTTTAGTCTTTTGGGGTCCCACTGATTATGTATACAAAATTTGGTTGAGTTTGCTCAAATGGCCTAGATTTTTAATTTTTAACCCCCCTCCACCCCCCTTAATTTTGGGTCGATATGCACCAAAATCTAATCAGCTCTTAATCTCAATAGACCAAAACTACCTGTGAAATTTGGATTCGATATTCACACTAGTTTTTGAGCTAGCTCGTCCACAAAATTTGGTAACACACAGACTAACTAACTAACTAACAGACTAACAGACATTTTGTCAAAATAATTAATATCTACTAAAATATAATTTTCAATTTTCACTCTATGAGACTTTCTTGTAGTCTCATTTTTTTTTTAATTTTATGGTTTCGCTCAATTTTTTTCATCAAAATAGTTTCAGCCTTGTTTCAGATATTAAAAAAATGAATAAAAAAAAACACTTTTTCAGGCACGATTACAATACTTGACCATACCCTGTATCATTCCCTCAATCATTATTAATCGAGGTGGAACTATCTCTATGAGAAACTTTTACAATGACAGATTATTCATAGGACTCAAATTCGTCATTAAATATTTACTTTAAATTGTATAAAAATCAAATGTTTTTAATTAAAAAACTCGAAAACTATATTATTTATTTTTAAATCGGCTCCCTGAAAATATTTGACAGGCTATTCTATAATAAATCAAACATATTCACATACACATACATAAAGACATACATATTAAAATAAAAATATTCCTTTATAATTTGACCAATCGAGTATTGTTCCTGGGATCATACAAAAAAATTTATTTACTTTAATTTTATCATTTTTTTGCTTTTTTATTTTTTTAATAGTGCGTAAATCGAATATCGAATTACAAAAATATTTTGGGACAAGAACGAAATTTATATAATTTTCAGTTTTGAGTTATCGTGAGTATAAGAATCTATTTAATTAATTCATTTCATTTCCCTTCGATTTTCTAGAAATTCAAAATTTAAAACACTCAATAATATCTATTTATTTAAGCGATATGGCTTGGCTACGTATTTATTGTACATTTAAAATCCCTAGATCATTAATACAATTTTACCATTAAAGATTAAATCTTTTAGTAAATGTTATTTTTCATTCGTATCCATAGTAAATTTATAACAGGAATAGTAGGGGATTGGATAAAATTAAAATCACAGAGCTATTTTTAAAAGGGTCAGACGTTTCGTCAATTTATTTTGACTTCCGCAGTTACTCATTTTATCACTCTTTGTCAAAAAACAATTTTGCTATTAAACAAAACATCATTAATCTTTCTTTAACATATTCTTGGCTCACAGTAATCAACATCTTGGAAAGGACTTTTCTTTAACAATTAAAATTTGACGTGGTTTTTATTCAGATATAACAAGCGTAAAATAAAAATTAAATATCAAATATGACGATGTTTTGCCTAATAGTAAAATTGTTTTTTAACAAAGAGTGATAAAATGGGCCACTGAGGAAGTCAAAATAAATTGACGAAACGTCATTTAAAAAAAGCTCTGTTTTTAATTCTATTTAATTTCCTTTGAGTAAATATTTATCACGATTCATGTTTTATGTCAGATGGGCTCAATTATATTTTTGGCACATGGTGAAATAACCCTTCTGACATGCAATTAAAATTTTCTATGACAGTTTTGATTTAACAGATGACACTCTCTCGTGATTTCATTAGATATTTATTTATTTAAAATTAATTATAGATTCTATTAAACGTAACTTTTTCTATTCATATCTTGGAGAATGCTTGGACAAAGTGAAATTCACTATACAGTCGACTCTAGATATCTAGAACCTCGATAATTCGAATTTTAGCTGTTAACTTCGATAAATCGAGAAAATGCTGTGTATTTTGATACGCTCGATAACGAAATCCTTTTCGTAACAAGAGGGGAGAGAATGTTCTAAAATTCGAACTAGGCCCCTTCCCTCTTTATAATTCGAATTTTTCCTAGCAATGATTACTCCTCATTTTCCGCGTAATGTTTACCTCCTTTCTATTGCAATGTTAATACATATGTAATTTTTTTGTTCTTTTTTGTCTTTTATATTATTTTTACTTTTTTACTTGAGGCTATAGATAAAATTTATGTAATCTCATACATATTTTCAAAAATATAATAAAAAGTCTTAATAATTCGAATTTTTCTTGTAGTCCCTTGATTTCGAATTATCTAGAGTCGACTGTATTTTTATGATAATATTTTCAGAAACAATTAAGGAAACGATATAGAATATATATATAACGGGTGAGTTTTTTTATCTTGAGACAGTCTTATAACTCCAAAACAGTTATTATATGAAAAACGTTTGAAATAAAAGTTGATTTATATCAGGGGTGAAACTAAACTACGACATTGTTTGTCGATTTAGAACAAGCTTTCAAGGGTATTTCGAGGTCAAGTTCTGTTTTTTAAATGGAAACCTCTATATGTATCTGTACATATCCTTAATCTAGAAAATAAAGTAAAAAAACTGAACAACTTTCATTAGAACTATTTTTTTATACGACATCAAATAAAAAAAACTATTAAATCAATCAGATTGCAAAAAAATCCTAATAATTATTTTTAACAATCATTCAACTTAATTATCAAATAATAAAGATCAAATATTTAATTATTAAATAAATAATTTAATAATTTTGCGACACTGCTCTGACACATTCCAGAGTGTATGAGTGTATCGCAAGTCTTCTGGATGAATTCCACTTCCAATTTTATTTTTTTGGAATTTTAAGTTTCTTAGCAGCCTTTACATTTCCTGTTTTTTGTTTGTTTTGTTTTTTAATAGATTTACAACACGATAAAATGAAGGTCCTGAGGTCAAAATTATTAAATTATTAATTATTATTAAATTATTTATTTAATAATTTTATATTTTACATTATTATTTGATAATTAAGTTAAATGCTTGTTAAAAATAATTATTAGGATTTTTTGCGTTCTAATTGATTAAATAATATTTTTTTTTATTTGATGTCGTATAAAAATAATTCTAATGAAAGTTTTTCAGTTTTTTTCTAGATTAAGAATATGTACAGAAACATATAGGTTTCCATTTAAAAACAGAACTTGATCTCGAAATACCCTTGAAAGCTTGTTCAAGGTCGACAAACAATAGCGTAGTTTAGTTTCCCCCTGATAAAAATAAACTTTTATTTGAAACTTTTTTCATATAATGGACTGTTTTTTAGTTATACTAGTAAGACTGTCTCAAGATAAAAAACTCACTCGGTATATATACGTACTATGTATATACCAATACCGTATATTTATTTATCTATTTTTCTTAGAGATTTTTCTCCCTTCCGTTAAAAGCCCTTTTACAAATAGAAATACAACAAATATTTCTTGGAGAGGAACTAAATGAAATGAATGTTTGTTGGAATATCCTTTAATCTGGTTTCTCTCTGTACCTTTCCATCTTTTTCTGACATGGCCGACGTCCCAATCTCCACCCACATGTCCAGATGGAAGAAGAGATCTATCTCCCTAAATTCTCCCGGGACGCTCTGGGGGATCATATCAACATATGACTTACATGTTCACTTGCTTACCCGTTTCACTTTCTCTATCTTGCATTCACACTCTTATTTCCGATTTATTTTATATTAAAAGATATTGACGAGAAAGAAATTTCAATAGAAATTGATGGATTGTATGCGGAAATAGCTATGGGGATCGGCAAGATAAAAATAAATTGTAAAATTTAAAATATTTAATAGGAAATCATATATTTTTTTTTTCAAAATTTTCATTAAAAAAAAAATAAAATAATAAAATTAGCTGACGTGTTCTGATGTGGCCATCCTGACTTACCATACAACCTGGACCCTAAAATTATTTTTAATCATGTAGGGGGGGGGGGTTAGTTTTTGCATTTTTATACTTCTGGGGTCCCACTGATTATGTATACAAAATTTGGTTGAGTTTGGTAAATGGCAAAGATTTTCATTTTTTGACTCTACACCCCCACTCCTCATTTTAGGAGGTTAGTTTTTGCATTTTTACACTTTTGGGGTCTCACTGATTATGTATACAAAATTTGGTTAAGTTTGCTCAAATAACCTAGATTTTTAGTTTGTAACCCCCCTCCATCCCCCTTAATTTTGGGTCTGATATGCACCAAAATCAAATCAGCTCTTAATCTCAATAGACCAAAACTACGTGTGAAATTTGGTTTCGATATTCAAATTAGTTTTTGAGCTAGCTTGTCCACAAAAATTTGGTAACACACAGACTAACAGACACCCAACCAGACAACCAGACAGACTAACTATCAGATATTTTGACAAAACAATTATTATCTCGAAAAATATAATTTTTTCGATGTTCACTTATTAGAGCTTTTTTGTAGACCGAAATGCCATGGTTTCGCTCAATTTTTTTAATCCAAATAGTTTTAGCCGTTTTTGAGATATTTCGAAAAAAATAAGGAAAAAACCCACTTTTTTCATGTACGATAACAATACTTGACCATACCCTGTATGGAAAAGTAAAAAGTTATTGAAAAATTTACTCGATAATTGGTTAAACCAGTGGTTCTTAACCTATTGGGTCTCACAGCATATTCTTTGGGTCGCACAGAGTCGTTAATCAAATATTTTACTTATTATTATAAGTTTAAAAATATATTTTGATTTATTCATTACTATAAAAAATGAAAATGATGAAAACACTTCTTTTCACTCCAATAAAATTTTCATTAGATCGAAAAGTACCTTTTGGTTATCGTAATTGTTACAACATAATATATGTGAGTTGAAAAAATCATCATTAAATTTGAAGAAAATTTCTCAAGTATCTTTTAAAAAAGGTAATTAAATTTTTTACGGGGGGGGGGGCTAAACGGTCTAGCTTAAAATTTGCTAGACTCTAACACATTTAAATACATAAAAAGCTACATATTTTCCAAAAATGAACATGAATGAAATAGAATTGATATTGAGTTGAACTTTACTGTGGATCTTTACTTTTTGAAATTCTCTAATTACAATAATATAGAAAGTGGAAGTTAACTTTTTTATATCCCCAAATTCTAATAAGATAATTTATTATTAAAGTAATGAAAATTTAAAAAATTTTTAAAATAATTTAAAAATATGAAAATCCTAGGTAGGTTTCACAAAAATAAAAGACAAGATTCCTATTAGCATGAACCGAATGTTTTCTGCATTTGATTCGATCACGAATCAACTGTAGGGAATTTTTGTCAAATATTGAGTGAAAATAATATTTGAACTTATATATTTCTAACTTGAAAATAATGATTTTAAATAAATTATATATCAATGAGAATCTGTTTCGACTGCGCTTATTTGAAAAAGATATTTTATCAACGAGACCACTGCGATTATGCTATTGAAGTCTGTGGAGTCTTAAGTCTGGACCAAGAGGAGAAAAAAGAGATGTGATCCACTTAGCTACAATCCAACGTCATTTTGCGTATAGCCCGCTAGACATTGGTCCAGACTTAAGTCTCCACAGACTTCAATAGCATAATCCGCAGTGGTCTCGTGATAAAATATCTTTTTCAAATAAGCGCGGTCGAAACAATTCTCATTGATAGAGTAAATTTATTTATTAGCATGACTCTATATAGTACCATGAGGCGACTGTGGGTCAGTGGGTAGTGTGCTGGCTCACTGACTCGAAGATCAGCTGGTTCGAGACCGAGTCTCGGCAGATAGATATTTGCAGCCGCCTCTTCTTGAAAAGTAATGGCAACCATTACCAAGAGTATAATTGCCTAGTAACCTCTCCAAATTAGCCGTTCGGAACCGGCGTACAAAAGTAGAGTCCTGTATATCTGTGTAAAAACAACTAAACACACTCAGCACAGGTATAGGCGGAGAGGAGCCGACACCCGTTTCGGGTATTGCACTCGAAGAAGAAGAAGCATATACCATATTTCGGGTATAGAGCTCAACTTCGGAAACCTACCTAGAATCTTTAAATTTTTTAATTTTTTAAAATTTTCATTTCTTTATTAAAATATTCCGTGCTTCAAACTATATAGTAACTATATAGGGGCTATATAGATTCTCAAAATGTTTCACCAAGAATCTACACCATTCTCCCTCAACAAAAAAGATAATTTATCTTTAAAATTATTAAAACTAATATTCATACAATAGCTGATATAGTTAAAGAGTGAGTTTTTACATAGAATGCATGTTTAGTTGTCTCCATAAGTCAAAAATCCACTAATCTGTCGTTATTTTAAAAAGATAAACAAGATGAAATTCGAAAAATCTTTCCAAACTTGAGTGATAGATTTAAATTCTTCAGGTCAATTTTACTTCAAATATCCCCACCGGTAAAATTTGTTAGTTCATTTATTTTAAAAATTTTACCATTTACTTACTCCAAAAAACAGCTTTAATTATTTTTTTAAAGAATTTTTATTTCTAATGATTTATAAAATAAAGTAGCCCTGTTTAGACTCCAGGCAGAAAGAGCCTGAACACTATAGCGGGAATGTCCGAAGACATTTTCACAATTCATAAAATTAATCTTCTTTAAATAAAATATTTATTTCAAAAAACAATGTTTCAAAAACCGAGAAACCATTCAAAATCAATAAAAGCTAGTATATTAATAATTAAATGCAAAATATTGATTTGAATTTTATAATTTAAAAAAAAAGCTTAAATAAACAATTTTCTTGCAACGAAATTTTCTCTGGAGAGAGACGGACTGGTAGAAATTTTAATTGAATGTAATGGAAGGCGTAGCCCAGAGTGCAGTGATGGTTAATACATATAAGGCAAGGCAAATCGTCTCCTCTCAATACCGATCTCGGAGATTCCTCCTTCATATCTTTCAGAGTTTCAAAGCGTAACATCGAATATTACAAAATAAACAAATAAAATGCTTCTCTTGTGGAGAGATAGCTAAGGAAACATTTTATTTGTTTCATTCATTGACCCTTTGAAACCCTGAAGAAGGCGGGGGAAAATCCTCCGAAAACGCTCGTAGCTGTAGGTAGGAAAGGGAGGAAGGATTCCAATAAATTACACCTTATTTTATATGTGTTAATTTTTTCTATCCTCACTACCTCTGGGCTGCCTTCCATTACATTCAATTAATAAACAATATTTTATAATTTTTTTTTTTTATTTTAATATTTTTTTTTTTTTGAATTTTGATATATTCGAAAAATGATTGCCTAAATTAATAAATACATAATTATTGAATGCAAAAATATCTCAAATATCAACAATCCCTATGCAAAGTTAAACAGTGAAATTTTGAATCGATTCTATTTCATTAAATTAGCTAAGTTTTTAAATAATACTATTAATGTTAACAATAATAAAAGGTGTGTGCGTGTAGAATGAAAAAGCGGGGGGTTCCCTATTTGGCAGTATCTTCTCATTATCCAATCCAGCCGTTAAGCTGCCTCTCCTTTAACCTTTAAAGCTTGAGAGGTCTAATCTAAATGGACGGGCCGTTCTTTTTAATATTTTAATTAAAATTTAGAAAGTTAACAATTCGCAAATAACAGCCAGCCGTGATTTTAGATGGAAAATAAACGAATCTCTTTTGGGAATTCCCATTATCAAATTTTAGTTAGGTGATGTGTGTAGTTTAATAGCACTGAGTATATTTGGTGTATGCTTTTACGGTCGTAATTTACAATGCTATATGGACGTGTTCTCAAGTCTGAATTCTATAAGCGATAAAACAAGGAACCATACTAAAATATGACCAATGCATATTAATTTTCGCGAAATATAAAATGAAAAAATAGATAAATTGACTTTGGAAATAAACTTAATTATATTTAGTAAAGTGACATGTCAATTAATTTGAAAAAAATCGGCCAAGTCCGAGTCATATTCGCTTATCGAGAGTTCCATACCTTATTTCGATAATAAGATTTGCACTTGGCCTGGTATTACGGGCTAACCCTCTATCAAGATACACTATACACCCATATAGTGAATATAGTGTAACTTATATAAGGTATATGTATAACGTGTCCTGGGTTTTTACAGGTAACCTCGCTATTCGTAAATGGTAAGTACGGTGTTGCCGCCATGTTGTAGAAATTGGAACTAACGCAGTCGGGTCGATGTCACAAATGTCATATCGTCGCTGATCTTACAAAACCTCTAAGTCCGATTTTTGGTCAAACACGTATTATACGTTTATACCGACCAACTTTTCACGGCGCATCTGTCAATTGAAACCTTATTATTCTATTCCAATTGAATTTCGCGCTATGGAGAAATAATAAATATTCAGCATTTTGTATTTGTATGTATTGTTGTTTAAAATGGTTTTTCTTGTTTTCTGACAAAAAATGAATTTAGGACTTACGAGGTTTTGTAAGATCAGCGACGAAATGCATAATCAAAGAATAAATAAACATTGGTTTTTGCTTATATGTTATTTAAATACTGATCAATCAGCTGTCAAGAAGACCCAAATGTGCTAGTTCAAGCTTTCACCACCAGTTGGCGTATCTGCGATTTCCAGTTACCAATTCATATCTTTAATGTTAAAAAACAAATAAATATTTACAGTGAATTTAATACATGGTCCGTCAGGCATACTATAACTCTGCTATGCCGTGAATTCTACTATTGTAAAGTTCTAGGCTTCTAACTCTAAAGAGACATGCTAGCAAAGTCATGGTCCATTTCCTTCCTTCAATAACCAGAACTTTACTAGTCAAATATATCAAGTACAAGGACCCTTTGTCAAAAGGAAACGGACTAGAGTGCAAATATTAAATTGTAGACAAATAATTGACAAGCCGTTAGAATTTTCTTGTCTTTTGATTACAATCTTAAATGGACCTTACTTTGGAAGTTTTTGAATGTTTTGAATGAAAAGTGATTACCTTATCATCTCATCCGATCTGTACGAATTTCAAGCTATTTTATCTCAGTGTAAATTTTCATTTAACTCACATTATCTAGTCATTTAACTTTCATTACCCAGTCATCAAGTACTTTATGTCCTATTTGCAATAATTAGATTGTGTGAATACTATATATCGATTAATACGCAAATACAATTAAATCTTTTATTTAAGAAGCTTAATTAACACCATAAAAACAAATACCATTA
Organism: Forficula auricularia; assembly: GCA_024734495.1. NCBI lineage: Eukaryota > Metazoa > Arthropoda > Insecta > Dermaptera > Forficulidae > Forficula > Forficula auricularia. Next base: position 1,158,352 of record JALMQS010000264.1, read on the forward strand.
GTCTTATTATTATTAATATTATCAAAATTTAGAGTACTAGTATAAAATAAATCTGATTACAGCTAAATGGAATCAATTATTCTATTTTCCTATAATTCTAGTTAAATTGAATGGAATCAATTATTAAAATCATTCCACTCCTCTCTCATTTATACTCATTTGACATTTCATTTCCATTTATATCTTTTAAATTCAATATTTACTTTATTTAATAAGTTTAAATGTCGTTGAGATTTGAATTAAAAGTTTACATTTGACTATAAATAAATGATAGGTAAAATATATGTTTAAAATAAAATCCAACTTTAGCAGAGAAATTCAAATGAAAATATATAATATGCCGGGGTTCAATTGAAAAGATTTTGTTTTGTCTAGAGTAGCAGAGATTTTGATTCATAAAGAGAAATCAATAAGGTAGTTCTTTGCTTGATAAATATATGCATACATATATGACGAATATACTAGTATATCTCAACAAAAACACTTGGGTAAAAAAAGGCAAAGTTCGATTAATAAAAACCGTTTGCCACAAAAAGTAGTGGGATCTAATGTGCTGTCAAGTTCAACATCATCAATTTATTAAATATAGTAACTTCAATCGAAGCGCATGTTTTTCATTATACATGTCTGATCTTTATTTTGGGTATTTTTGAATTTTTACGCTGACAGAGGCTCATATGGTTCGAAAAAAGAAAAAAATATCCCACAATTTTGAAATTTCTATCTCAATTTTAACCTGAACCGCACAGGGATTCAAGTTTCCCATCTTATAACATGAGGTTTTTGGCATTGAAAAATTAATTATTTTTTCAAGCCAAAGAAATATTTCAAAAAAATTGAAACTCTGAAGACTTTATCCTTATAATAGTAATTATTTTTCAGAATTTTTACAGATTTTTAGATATTATAATTTTGGAATTACAGCTAGATAAAATACTGCTATATCTTAGAGTTAGTAAGTTATAGACTTCAAAATTAAAATAGCTAAAAATCTTCAAAAATTCTAAAGGATAGCTACTATTATAAGGATAAAGTCTACAGTGTTTCAAATTTTTTGATCCCTTAGTTTGGCCGGAATAAAAAATTGTTCGTTCAATGCCAAAGTACCTATATTATTTAGATGAAAAATTTGCATCAGGTTAAAATTGAGATAGAGACTTGAAAAACTTGGGGGATATTTTTTTTATTTATTTCGAACTATATGAGCCTCTGTCAGCGTAAAAATTTTAAAATACCCAAAATAAGGACCACCCTAATGTCCATCTATATTTATTGATTTCACATTTTTAGCTGAAATTATTTTCACCTTGTCGAAATCGAGCTAATATCCTCTCCTGTTTCTAGAGAAACAATTGAACAAAACCCTTCTTGTCCCGCCCAAAAATTCCAAAAATTGACTCAGTTATAGATTTTTGAATATTTAGAAGTTAAAAACGTAGTTTAGAGTTATAGTCGATTAAATTTTTCAATTTTTAAGCAGCCAAAAATAGGCTATTTCTTCCATTTTTTACCCTCGGAATTATTTTATTCCGAATTAAATTTCTGCTGAATTCAAATATGTAATCAAAAATTATACCCACATTTAATTCACATTTTTGCCATTCCTGAAAAAATTGGTGGGTGAACATAAGGGCCCTTTACCTTGACATATATTGTGATGTTAGGAAGAAAACTGAAAAATTCAAATTGTCGTTTTTCTGTTTGATACACAACTGTGAATATTTTTACTTTATTTTTGTCTATATTTTCAATTTGTAGAAGTATAATAATCTCTTAATAATTAATTGGAAATATTTAGTTTGCTAAGAGTTGTTGATTCTTTAGTTTTTGTTAATTTATTGAATAAAAGTGTAAATTGTAAATGTGATAACTCCCGTATATGGAATAAAATAAAAATAAAATAAAATATTCTTAAGGTTGACCTTAATGGAATGGTGGGATTGATCGGATGGATTGGGGGGATTATCATGAGAGAAGGATGGGGATGAGGGAGGATAAACCAATCGACTTGATTGGGGAATAATGGAATTGAAATAATTATCGGAAAAGAGGTTTTTTTATCTAATTAGATTTTTCCTCTTATTAAAAACAAGGACTAAAGATGAATAAGGACACTCGATGGAGGAGAAGTAATCTCCGGAATCGGAGCAAAAATACAATGTATACATTAATTAATGTAAAATAATTGGTTTAATAAAATTAAAAAAAAAAAAAAAAAAAAGGACCTTAATGGTAGAGGGAGACGGATGAAATGAGAGAGGATTACCAATCGACTTGATTGGGGAATAATGGAATTGAAATAATTATCGGAAAAGAGGTTTTTTTATCTAATTAGATTTTTCCTCTTATTAAAAACAAGGACTAAAGATGAATAAGGACACTCGATGGTGGAGAAGCAATCTCCGGAATCGAAGCTAAAATACAAGGTATACATTAATTAATGTAAAATAATTGGTTGACCTTAATGATTTCTCTTTACAAAATAATATGACATCATTTTATCGTCTTCTTCTTCTTTCGGATGGGCCTACTGAGGACCACGTTTGTTCAACTGTTGGGATTTTATTTTAGCCCAGTATGTACGCATCACTTCCCGGTGCCTTTCTTTTCTTTGTTCCGACCAAGGGGTGCCTTTTTTAAGCGGTTTCTCCTGAAAACTATTGACTTTTTTGAGAGTAAATCATTGTTTGTCTGTCTTGTAAGTCAATTAGTCCCAGCTCTTTGATGTCCTTCTCAGTTTCTGTTAGCCAAGTAGTACGGACTTTCTTGTTCCGCCAAAAGGTGAACAAGCGGTTGATCAGTCTGTTTGGGGGCAATCTTGCTACATGACCATAAAAGGATACCCTTCTTTTTCTTGCACAGTCAGATAGTTTTTCTATTTCTTCGTAGAGCTCCGAGTTGTGTCATCTCCGATATTCACCATCTTTTAGTGATGGTCCTAGGATATTCCTGAGAATTCTTCTCTCTCGATCTCTAACTTCTCAGTCAACCCTCTTTTGTTCATTGTCAGACACTCTATGGCATACAGGGCCTCTGGGCGGATGACTGTAGTATAGTGTTTCAGGTTAAGATTGCGAGATAGACATCTCTTATTATAGATGTTCTTCGTCAATCTATAGGCCATTTCAAGCTTATTAAATCTAGCGAAGAACGCTGCCTTTTCTGACAAGTTAGGCTCAATCCACTCACCAAGATATTTAAATTTCTCTGTTTTCTTGATCCTACCTTGTTCTAGTGACATCTCTCCGCTAGCCTCTTTGATGTTGGTAAAGAACTCTGTTTTCTCCAGTGACACTTGGAGTCCTGCTTTAGCTGCCTGTCTCATGAGACAGTTGACCTGGATTGTTGCCGATTCCAGATTCCGCAAAAGCCAAACAATCCACTAACAGACCATCCTTCTTATGACCTAGGTAGATCCCACTCTGGGCACCCAAGTTGACCAGTTCTTTTCGCCATTCTCTTACAACTTTTTCAAGGACACATTTTATCGTCTATTATTCCTTAATTACTATATTTATTTATATAATAATAATAATAATAATAATAAAATAGGTAAAATTGCGAGGTGGGTTTTACCTAATTTATCTAATTTTTTTTTTTTATTATATAAAAAATTTTCACCTAGAACCAACACTTTTTTTTCCTTTATTTAAGGTCGTTTTTTATGCTTCTATGGCCATCAACGACCACCTTCAAGATACAATTATTATTACAACATTTAATTTTGGATATACATTAAAACAAAAACAAATATATATAAACTTAAATGCACTTATACAATTCCACTTCCTTTAAAAATCCTATTGTACTTTCAGTTCCAGATTTGGTGCTTAAACATTGTTTCATATCCTTAGATAGGTCAGTTTTTATTCTTGCATTTTCCAAATAAACACATTCAATTAAAATGTGTTGGACTGTCACTAATTCACCACATTTTTCACATACTGGGGTTTCCTTGTTACACATTAAATGTCCATGAGTCAAGTTGGTATGCCCCATTCTGAGCCTGTAAATAATCACTTGAACTTTTCTATTCAGATTTGAACTCGGTGTTGCTTGATTGAACCAACACTTATCTTCTTAAAAGTTATATTTATTTATATTTAAAATTTTTCAAAGTTATTAGTTTCTCCCAAAAATAGTCTAATGAATGTACACATTTTCAAATAATTTCTCAAAAAAGTAATTGAAATACATATTTGGTATTTTAGTTACCCTAGCTAACTTAATTGGTATTTTTCTATCTCATTACTCAAAAATGTTACTTGCATATCCTTACCTACATACTTAAAATATAAATGTAGAATTTCATAAGGTATATAAAGGTTTTCGATATTTTAGATACCTTTTGATTATTCGTCTATAAATGTGAAAAATCTGTTCCTTCCGGTGCCACAAACGGTCAGTTATATCGATATCAGATAACGAACAGAGTTCGTTAAAAATGAAAGAAGAAAAGAAAAGAAAAAATACAATAACTTTTTATTGATAAAGAGAAGAAATCAAATCCTACAAAGAAATCATAAGTCCCAGGAGATTTTTTTTATCTTTTGAAAAGAAAGAAAAAATCGGAATTTAATGTCACAAAAGCGATCAAACGAGCCAACGCAATTTACTTTAGAATGAAATCATTGACTTCCTATATACATTATTTTTCAAAAACAGCATTTAAAAATCTCGAACTAATTGGCATAAAATCTTAATGTACCTATCGTGGTATTTCCATCTGGTCTTATGGCACGTGTAGGGGAGAGTGTGGTCTACCTTCGGCAGTGGTGAATTTTCGTCACCCCCCCCCCCCTTTAACTTTTTTTTATAATGATATTGATACAAGAAGAAGTTGCACCAAGAAGGTACAACCTCTGTAGTCCTCGGTGGACCCTTATTTTATTTTAAATTTTAGCCCAATAAACTTGTGTAGGAATATTAGCTATACTGTCCTCCAATATGGCTATAAATATCTCGAAAGTATAATCTTTTTCAATAATCATAAAAAATCAATTTTGGACGTTAAGGTAAACTAATTTTGTGATTTTATTTCCTTTACTGTGGCCCAAGTATTTAAGTCTCTTCAAATATCTTAAGCCAGTGGTTTTTGATGTTCAATTAAAACATTTAAACAGTAAAAGTAAATTTATAAACTCAATATTTTTTCCACTATTATGTTTTATTTATTTTACGGTGGTGGGGGGGGGGGTATATTCGGCATGGTCTTGATGGGGTAGTTTCGCCATGCAGATTCTACACCTTTCGTCAACTTTGGCATGCCGATCATAATACCACTTCCAACGAGCTGCTAACGCAAAGCGGGAATCGTGCAGGAAAATCAAGATTTACATGGCCACTTCCGAAAAAAATAGAATTGAAGAAGCTGAAATCAAGAAAAAAGAAAGCGTGTGGGCAAAATTCTCGGGAAACGAGGAAGAACCTCACAACGGTGCAGAAGTGTGTTGACTATGTAATTATCATGTATGAAGGTAAATATTTTCCAGGAGTTATCCTTAGTGTCACAGAAGAAGGAGCTACAGTGTCATCCATCACATCACGAGGGCCCCCGGAGAAGCGGGACATACTTTTTTATAATAATAATATTTATTTATTTTTGACAATACAAATACAGTATACAAAAAGTTTTTAAAATCACAAAATTGTGATTCTCATGCATTAGAAATACATCAAAGAACAAACATCAAAAGCACACAAATATACAAATATATCTTAAGTTATAAAGATTAATAGTTAAAAATTATTATTTTTTCTTTAACATTACAAAGAAAAAAAACAAAACAAAAGAACAACAGACAAATACAAAAATATATCTTAATTCACAAATTATAAATTATGCCTACAACTCGTCCAATCTATAGAGATTTAAATTTAGCAAGTAGCATTTTAGTTTTCTCTTCAAAAGGAAGAGCGTTGACAAACTCTTAATTTCCAAAGGAACTTTATTATATTTTTTTTTTTTAATTTTTATGATGTTATTAACTAGGCTTTTTAATGTCACAGACAAACAACTGGCATTTATCCTCAGATCATTCTTGCATCTAGAATTATATTCGTGTCTAAAGATATTTTTATGAAAAAGTACTGGGTGTTTTTTTAAAAATAAAATACTTTCAATAACGCAGACGTCATATACAGTTAAAATGTTCAACTCTTGGAAGATACTTTTGCAGTGGGTTCTCGGTCCCCCCCTAGAATAGCTCAAACACACCTTTTTAGTGCAGTAAACAATCTAGCAACATGTGAAAACCCTCCCCAAATTACTATGCCATATCTCAAACTGGATTCAACATAGGCATAATGGATATTTAAAAGAACCCTCAGAAGAACCGTATGTCCAAGAGTGCGGATCAGAAAACCATATTTATTGACCCTTTGTATAATCGTATTGATGTGATTACTCAATATATGTGGGACTCGGTAATTTCACACATTGCTGAACCGATAAAGACAAGGAAAACCAGAAGACTTTTCTCTGTTCCTGCGTTAGAATTCGTTTTTAATAATGTCGCAATTAATTTATTATTCACACATTTTATTTCTGAATTTTTCTCTAATTTTGTATTTCATTAAAAATTTAATTTGAAAAATTTTGTTATTTAATTTTACACAAAGTAGATTTAATTATTCCACTTAAAAGTTAAAAGAACGATTACTGAGTTTTATTAATATGACGAATATACCCCACCCAAAATGAGATAAAAGACGAATCTACATCACCGGTGGGGTAGTTTCGGCATTTTGTACCATTTTGGAAAAATATGCCTAAAATGAAAAAAATAAACACAGATAAGTTTTTATTCCCCAAAATAGTTGACAGGGAATGGCTTTAACTACTGTGTTTAGACATGTCTGATTACCCTCTTAGTGACCGGCCTACAGCGATCAGAACAACAAGGTGCCGAATGGAGACCACTCTCCCCTAATGGTTTAAAATTAATTTAATGAATTTTTCCCTTATAAGGGTGTAACGACAGGGAAATCAAACATTAACGGGGCTTTTAGATAAAATATGGCAAAATAAATTTTATTTATTTAAGGGAAAAAATTTATATTTAATGCTTCTGTTAAGAAGAGACAAAAACTGGTAAGAGGAAAGAAGAGGAAGCACCTTGTTTGTTTCCTTCATTGACCCTTTGAAAACATGAAGAAGGAGGGAAGAATCTTCTGAAACGTTGGTTTTAAACTAAAGGGGAAAAATAATGACAGTCCAATAAATACATTTTATTTCGAAATGTAATAATTTTTTTCTTCACTATCCTTGGGCTGTCTTCCATTACTTTTCAATTATTTATTTAAGTTTAAAAGAGAATCTGATATATGTTACAATAACAAAACATTGAAGATTTATTTATAAAAAGTTAAAAAATTAATTTTTCGTTAATTCGGACAATGAACAAATTAAACCGTTTTGGATTAATTGATTGATAATATTTGATTTTTATTATTATAATAAAAGATTAATACAACATGAAATTTAATTGAATGTAATGGAAGGCAGCCCAGGGGTAGGGAGGAAAGAAAAATTAACACATATCAAATAAGGTGTAATTTATTGGAGTTTTGAACACTGCTGTGGAGAGAAGAAGGAAACATTTTATTTGTTTCATTCATCGACCCTTTGAAACCCTGAAGAAGGAGGGAAAAATCCTCCGAAACTTCGGTTTGAAAGGAAAGGAGGAAAGATTCCAATAAATTACACCTTATTTGACATGTGTTAATTTTTTCTTTCCTCACTACCCCTGGGCTGCCTTCCATTACATTCAATTAAAATTTCTACCAGTCCGTCTCTCTCCAGAGAAAATTTCGTTGCAAAAAATTCAATACTCCTAGAAATGGCCGTGAGTACACAGTTTACATACAATGAAAATTAATAATTTTTTTAATTATAATTTTGAAGGAAATAAATGTACATATCTCTATTACTTTAGAAAATGAACAGAGATGGTTAACTACTACATTCAAGATGTAATGGATTATTTTTATTATGTCAGAAGGTTGTTTCACCCCTTCAGGAGTTGAATCCGAATGCCAAAAAGTGAAACCACCCTTCTGACATAATAAAACTAATCTATAACATATTTCTCATGGGTTGAAATACTTGATTGGATTTAGATAAATTCGTTTTGTTGTAATAGTAAGCTGGTCACTCAACAAACGAATACGTTCATGAGTTATATCCTGGACAATGTTTCGTTTGTGACAAAGATTTTTTATATCAAGGTTTGACCAAAATTTATTTTGTTCTGTTACTGCACATGATATATCCTAAAATAGGCCTTAAATTTTTCTTTTAAAGTACTTTTCGTTTTGGCTTTGTCATAAACCAACCAGTTTTATAACCATACATAGCAACAGGTAAAATGACGCTTTTATACAGGTGATTTTTCAAGCTTTTGATTTGAGAAGTTTGGTCTGAATTTTTAAAGAAAACACTAGTACAGTAGAACCTCGTTTACCCGGAGTAACTGGGACTAAAGGCAATACGGATAATCGAAAATCCTGATAATCCGGATATTATGGGTAATAAAAACAAAACAAATCCTCAAATAAGCGAATTTGAATTTATTAGATGAAAAAAACATGTTTTATCAATATTACATAGAATTATTTAAAAAAATTTCTACTTAAAAAAATCATATAAAAAATATCAAAATCGAGGGGTGAACCTGCTAACTAAAATTGTGTACACCTACTTCCACTTCCCTTTCATTTCCAAATCGAAGATAATAGATGACAATAGATTATTTAATGAATTCCAAAGTAATTCCGAAGACGGTGTACACCTAATTCCAATCGCGGTTCACCCCTCGATCAAAATTAAAGCGAATTTTTGGTGAAATTATAATTACATTCTTGCTATCAGAGTTAAAAATTATTATCTATGTGAACATTTATTAAAATAAAATTGTCTACAAATCCGATCTGGATAATCCGGAGGTCCGGATAAATGAGGTTTTACTATACTTTGAATTCTCAAGTTTTCTTATTTTTCATGATTTAATCTAACTAAATAGTGGTCTAAGTTATCTAATATCTAATGAGTTACATAATGTAATTCATTAAGAGAAGATAGGATTATAATCTGTGTTGAACTTACCTGTTTGTTTTGTTGCATGGATTCCGATAAAATAAACCACGATGAGTACGATTAACGTTGTGTTAGGGGTTGTGTTCGCAGTGGGTGTTGTATTGGAGAATAGGCCTGGCGCCCCCCTTCGGGGCCATGGGGGCTGTTGGGCCCCAAATCTGGCCATCCAAAATAACTTCTTCCTTCTTATCGTACAATGTCGCAGCGAAGTAACAACATTGTTCTGTGAACAAACAATAGTATATAGTTTATTAATAAAGGAGCGAACAGAAAGTTTGCAGCCATGCAAAATTTTCAAACTTAACTAGCGTCAAGGAATAATAAATTATTATTATATAGATTCTCGGTTGGATCCCGCTGCTATTCTCTATTATTCTGATTAGTTTTAGTATTATTAGTATTAGGAAATAGTTTGTGAAGAAACTTTCGCATTGTCTCTTTCTTTAGCCACATTATTCGATTGGAACCATTTTCGAAAAGTGATTTGTCATTTTCTTCATTGAAATTTTGCTATTTAAACAAATTGAAAAATGAGTGATTTTTATTAAGATATTTAAGCATTAGAATAGATCAATTTCTAATAAAAATAAAATATTTTATTCGAGCTAGAACATTGCTTTGAACTTTTGGTTTATTTTCTTCCAAAGTAAAGAGCAATTAACCATAAAATGTTCATTCTTCACGTTTTGGGAAAATAATTAAAAAGCCAATTTGAGTACACAACAATTTGCCAACAAAATAACATGAAAGAAACTAAAAGAATAAAATAAACTAAAAGAGCTAGCTATTGAAATAAAAGGGGTAAGCATAAAGAGTACGAGATCAATCAAATACCTGGGAGTGCATATTGACAAAGACGAGAAAATCACCACACATATTCGAAAAACCTCCGAAAAAGCCAGCAAAACATATATGGGGTTGGTAAAAATAACATCAAACATCGGCGGTCCTAGTGCAAAAAAAAGGCTCACCCTAGCAAATGTAGTCACTTCTATAATCTTATACGGATCCAATTTCCGATTTGGGCGCATATCCTGCGTTATAAACATTATGAGAGGCTATTGGAAATCCTTAACCGAAGAACAGCCCTAAGAGTTATATCTTGTTACAGAACAGTCTCAACGATGGCCGCGCTGGCCTACCGCCGATTAAACTAAAAGTTGAAGAAAGAGTAGCCATTTACCAACGGGGAAAACTGTATAGGGATGAGGCTAAAAAACTTATGATGACAGCCTGGGAAGAACAATGGCAAAATTACAATGGTTGGGCCAAGGTATTCGTCCAAAATATCCATACATGGACCAATAGAAAATGGGGAAATGTAAACTTCCATATGACGAAGGCGATATTTGGCCATGGAGTATTCGGAACATACCTATACAGGATGAAGATAAGACAGACAAGTAAATGCTGGTACTGTGAAGAAGAGGATTCTCCCGAACATACTATATTCCAATGTGCGAGATGGACCTAGGTTAGAATGGCGGCTGACATGAAAAGTGCAACGCATATAACAAAAAACAATGTAGCCGATCTCTTGATGAAGTCAAGTCAAGAGTGGACAATTGTGGCTGACATGTTGAGCAGCATAATGAGGACAAAAGAGAACGAAGTCAAGAGTATGACTTAATATAAAGACACCGCCCTCCCCGAGGTAATGCTTATCGGTGGAGGATCGGGGGAGGATGAATGAGTGAAGGTTTTACTGGGTAGTCCTTCCTAGTGGAGGTTAGTCCCTTCGCCATGAGCATGCGTAAAAGCATTTCACCACGATAAAAAATAAAAAATAAAAATAAAAAAATAACATGGAACATAAAAGGAAATTATTAAATATTGATCATAAATGATAATGTGTAAAATTTGTGACGAATGCATTTATTCAAAAGAACATTTTAAAGATTCGGGGATCATTTATTCATGCTTTCACATTTATATTTTAAAATATAATGTGTAAGTATTGTAATCGCCTCTCGGGGTCTTAACAATTTGAGAGCTTATATCTCTGAGTTGAAAAAAGTTAATTTCAGTTTTTCATTTCTATATTGAAGGAATCGAATCCTTAATAATTTGAAACCGGATTTATAACAGGAAAGCTGTCCGCCTGTATCTATGCAACCAAAAGACGCCTCTGGATCATACTAGCCTAGCCTACAGGCGTCCTTGTTAAATGAATATTTTTCATAATTTTAGTTGGTTCATGTCCATTTTAATAATAAATAAAATATTCAACGGTTTTTGGAAAAAAAAATTATTAGGACTAGACAAAAGTAATTTTCTCTATGATTTAAGATTATATTTTTAAAATTGGTTGTAAACTTATTATATGATGAATATTATGAATACACTATTTATTGTCTCGATGGTTTCCCTATTTTATCAAGTAATTGGAGTAATTGAAAAAGTCTTGAAAAAGGATGAAACGTCGTACGAAAATTGATATTTAACATTAATAAAAAAATTTTGCCAAAAACCCGTGAATCTTTTATTTATTTTTCATAATGTTTAAAATTTGACGGCCATCTCCCATGAGCTCATTTCCTATTTTTCTAATTAGCAGTGGTGGCGCCAGAGGTGGGCGCGGTTGGGCGAGCACCCAACCTGAATTGTTCTCGCTCAACCTGCTAAATTGAGCATATAAGCAAAAAATATTGAAAAATCGATTTGATAAAATATAAAAAGAGTAAACCATCGCTTTCACTTTTATAGACATTAATATAATAAAAATATTATATAAAGAAAGAATCTAATTAAGGTACAAAATCTAAGATTTTAGTAGAATAATTTTACATTGCATATCAGAGGGCTTCGTCCCCTCAGGAGTTGAACCCGAGTACTAACACGCTTGGAGGCCTTGATGGTTCGACCGCGAGATAAAAATCACTCTAATATGCAACATAGCATTTTAATTAAAAAGAATAATTAATAGAGATTGTGGTGTTGGTGCAAGGTGAAATATCTTTAATGAAGATAAAAGTAAATAAATATTTTATGAGATATTAATTTACTATGAGTTAGGTTTTTTCACGTTAAAAATAAAAAAAAATAAAACTGTAGTTCTTGAAGATGGGTTGATAGCCCGAAATATATATATATATTGAAAAAATTTATCTCTTTTATTTTTTTAATTTTTAACGTAAAACAAGTGACCTAGTAAATTAATATCTCATAAAATATTTATTTACTTTTATCTTTATTAAAAAAGCTAAATTTTTACTCCATTCAACTCAAACTCAACTCCTAAGGGTACGAATTCTCTGATATCCAATGTAAAAATATTCTACCAAAATCTTAGATTTTTGACCTTAATTAGATCCTTTCTTGATATATTTGGTTTTCACCGTGAGATGTATTTTTTTAAAAATCCTTCTATTTTTCAAAAAAAGATACTTACTCAAACCTTCGGGTTAATTATTTTTAAAATATTATAATTATACATTATATCTAAACTATTAAAATAAATATCTAAATTATACTGAATAAATTTTTATAATTTTTCTAATTAATATAACAAATAATTGCTATATCAATGAGAATTGTTTTTGACCGCGCTTATTTGAAAAATATATTTATCGCGAGTCTACTGCGGATTACGCTATTGGAGTCTGCGTAGTCTTAAGTCTGGACCAAGAGAGAAAAGATGTGATCCACTTAGCTACAATCCAACGTCATTTCGCGTATAGCCCGCTAGACATTCGGATGGATCACCAAGTGAATTTGAAATTTCAGATGTTATATATTTAATCTCCCAGTCCAGAGCGCTTGGTCTATTAGCATGTATGTTAGATGCTTGCCATAAATTAATCGAATGTTTTCTACATTTGATTCAATCGGGAATCAAATGTAGGGAATTTTTGTCAAATATTGAGTGAAAATAATATTTGAACTTATATATTTCTAACTTGAAATAATGATCTTAAATAAATTTTTATAATTTTTCTAATTAATATAACAAAGAATAATTGCTATATCAATGAGAATTGTTTTTGATTCCCGATTGAATCAAATGTAGAAAACATTCGATTAAATTATACTGATTTAGTCGAAATAATGCACATTTTTGCTCCCCACCCGCTCACCCTCCAAATTTTTCAGCGGGATGTCGGCCAACCAAAAAGAAAAAGCTGACGTTAAACCTTAGTCTGATTAGAAAATTCTAATTTAAGTTCATACAGTTATTATGACCATTACAGAATATAAGTAGAAAAATTCCTTTTTATTTACTTCGATCTAAAAATCCAAAGCTTTCTTTCTAATTTACTTTATTAGTAAAATGATTTATCTATTAGATGAAAAGTCTAAACACGCGTAATATTATTTATATTAATATATGAAAATTATATAATAATATTATTCTCTCATTTAATTATTAAAATAGATCTGAATTAATTACATATCTACATATAACGACATCAAACAATAATTAATATTAACTTTTCTATTTACGTAATTATTAGTTTGCGTACCCATGGATTTCCGCCTCTTTCTCTCTTTGAAGGAATTAAATTCTAAAACCAAAATATAAAAAATTTTTTAATAATTTTTTAAATTAAATTTTTAAAATATGTTTAATTTCAAAATGTCTAAAAAAAAGTATAGTCTATGCCTCAAATGACTTTCATTTACCACTTTCTCTTCTAAAACTAAACTTTTCAAATAAGGAACAGAAATTCAAATTTCCAAAAGTTTTCAAACAAATTTGATAACTCCTCTCGTTGAATTTCAATCGGGATAAAATTAAAATTAATATCCCCACATTAATGAACACTACAAACTTGATTAAACTTGTTGATTGAAAAAAAAATATCAATTTAATCGTTTTAGAAACACGGCTAAATAAATCTCTCCTCTCTTAAGTCAAATTGGCTTGAAATAATATATAACACTTGATGAACACAAGTAAATATAAAAAATATAAAACTTTTGAAACTTTGTTGATCAACTCTCTATCCTTAATTTAAATGGGAATAAGATTTATAGAAATAATTGTAAATTAATAAAGTAAAGGGTGTGTGGTTTCACAGTGAATGAAATAAAACTCAAAGAGGTTTATACAAACTCAATATATTTCGGATTATTAGTCCATCATCAGGAGTTTACAGCTTAAAACTAATAATAATTGAACGAGCGATCACAATTTTTAACATCTAAATCATAATTACCAATATAACAAAATATAACATTCAAATCATGCATACCAATATAACACAAGAAAAACATCAATAAAATTAAAATTTAAAAAAATTTTACAAAAATTTTTCTTTTTTAATATAAAAATATATAAATATAAATATAAAAAATCTAGGTAAATATGAATATTAATATAAATAAAAAACCTTTAATTACAAGTATAAATATAAATTTTTCTAGAATTAAATTAGAAAATAAAATTACAAATTTTAAGTCATAAGCACAAAATTAATTATAAATATTAATGTACAAATAAGCATAGATTACATATAGAGAAACAGATTAAAATAAAACATAATAGAGATAAATTAGATGAGATAAATTACAATATACAACAATTTTGTGGTTATCTCTTATATCAGTTTGTCATTTATTTTAGAAGGTTGAGGGCGCGTGGTTTGAATTTAATTTTGATTGTATTTTGAGAAATATAATTGTATACAGTTCAGAAAGAAGAGTGTTAAGTTTTTTAATTTTTGTTAATTATTAGATCTATTATTGTGGAATTTCTAATGTCCTGCTGGTTATTGAGAATTTTATCTTTTTCGATTATAGCTTTCTTAATTTCAGTTGATTCTAATAGGTCTAATTTTCGGCTTTTAGAAGCGAAGTGTAGTGGTATAGGATTCACTTCGCTTCTAAAAGTCGAAAATTAGACTTAATCAACTTAATTGAGAATTTCTAAGGAAAATAAAATATTAATTTTCAAAAAACTAAACTCATTTAAATAGTAGGTGATCTATTCTTTTTACCAATTTTAATTTGTTTATAGTATTTAGTCTGAAATTTTTTCAACGATGAGCCATTTCGATTAACATCTGATTTTGAACTCCTGTCACTTTAACCAGTTCTTCCGCGACTTTTTTTTATTAACAAATACACCAATAGTTTTCGAATCATTAAAGCTTTTAATTGAATTCTATCTAAAGATAGAACTATTTTGCTATGAACTTGAACAAACTATAAATTCCAATTACACATTTGAAATCCGTGAGGAGAAACTCAAATTTCTCGAGAGTTGACAATTAATGAGAGTATACTTTAAAAGACGGATTCCTGCTTGATTAAAGATTCTATAGCTGTAAAAGTAGAATGAACGAATCGTTTTAATAAATTCTTTAGATTCTAAAAAAGAAATTAGTAGATTTTATTAGGTTTTCTTCTCTTTTTTTGGATCATTCGAATTACTTGTAATTCAGGTATTTATTTCGAGAACAAAATGACTTTTATGTGTTTTTCTGTACTTTTTTTATACACTTGGAAAATTAACGTATTTATTTATTTTTTCAAAAATTCTTAGTTTTGCTTTTAAAAGTTTAGTAAAAGGAACTTTTTTTATTTTTCCTTTTTCCAAATTAAAATTCCATTGAAAAAGGGAAAAATTCTCCCAAAACGTTTGGATTTAAAATGAGCGTTCTTAAAATTGTTTTTTAAAAGATTTGTATTTTTTTACTAGATTCAAAATTAGGAAATACCTAATTTCACTTTCTCCTTCGTATAAGGATAAAAAAAGTATTTTTTGACCTGTAGCGAGTGCAACTTGATCTTCTTTCCACTAAAACAATATCTTGGCATATACGTACTTTAATTAAGCGTTAAAAATGCAAATTCATCATCATTAATTCTCATTCACAGACGGTTATTTAATTAGTAAATAGAATATTTCTTAATAGGTACAAAAAAAAGGCGATTAAACGCGAAATTGTGATAAATGCATTTTTCTTTAACGCAAATTTTCTTTTTTATTTGATATATTTCTAATTACAAGAGTTTTATTGTCTTTTTATCTAATTTATAGTCTATAAAATGAAGCATATCAAATACTGACGTAGAATAGTATTAATTAAATTCTATTCCTTTAGAGTAACACTTAAAGTTTAATTTCGTTCTTGGATTTGAAGCAAAATGAATATTTATAAATTCTAGGTAGAGAGTCTGGTATTGAAAAATGAAGGAAAAGTGAAAACGTTTTGAATCTCGGTATGATTTCCGCAAATTTTAGTGATTTGATAATTTTTTTATTAGCATCTCGCTGAAATTTTTGAGATGAATTTCAACTCATTAGATATTCGCGGAATTCTACTTAAATCCTCAGATAGAAAGTAGGTGATCATACAAGGGATTGGATGTAGTATTCGCTTTGTTGTAATAGTAAGCAGGTCAGTTCACAAATAATTTGGAATTCTGGAAATTAAATATTTTTAATTAAATTTCTTGAATGTTCGACAAGAAACTTACAGCGTGTTTACTCACGTGCCGTGTCTCCGACATGTTATGAACATATGTTTTTATTTATAGTGACCCAATTTTAAATCTGCTTATAAACTATACTTACATTTTTTTAAGACTTTACCATAAAAAAATAAAAAAATAAAAAGATTTCGAAAATATCCTAAAACGTCAGATTTTTGCCATTTTCTAGAAAAAATATGCTCATCATAAAGTATCCCTTAACTTGAAACGTTTAAACTTTTTTAATTTTCTTAAAAAAGTTGTTACTAGAATTCACTAAATTTTTTGTGTTTTTTTTTTTTTTTTTTTTGGTTTTTATTATCTCTCCGAAATACGGGGTCACTAGAAGAACTAACTTAAGTTTATGGTAAAAAAAATAATATATATTATACTTACTTTATTTATACCTTAAATTTCTCGAGTCAATTGTAATTTTGCAATTTTTTTAGAAAAGGACTATATTTTTTTATTTATTAAAATTCTTCCAGAACTTAAGTGACTTGATTTAAATTTTTTGTTAAATTGAAGGGTTGTTTTTGTCACAAATATAATAAAACAATAATTTAAATAACTATTTGAATTATTTAATTGATAACTATACAGTTTCGGTCACCACTGGTTGACCATCCTCAGTAGTTCTAAAATTGAAATGAAACATTTTATTTACATTTTTTCTTTTTATAGAGAATTATATAACTCAAAAAAATATACAATAATTTGAAATCATACATACATTTCGTTCAAGAACCTGAATTTGTCATTTCACATGACATGACATTTTTTAATTTTTTACATTTTCTCGAAAATGGACTGACATTAAATATTGCTTACCTTTAGGAGATTTTTTGTTTTGTTTTGTTATTTTTCCAAAAACTTGGTTTACCAATATTTTTTATATTTGAATTAGTGAATTCAGACTATCTCCTTTTATATTTTACTTTTTTACACTTTTGGACATGACTTTTATTGTCTCATTGTGGTTTATTATTTATTATGAAAAGGAATAAGTCATAATTTAATTTAAAATTCATTTAAAAACAAAATCAAGAAGCTAATATGTTTTTTCCTAACTATCCTTAAACTTCTCATTTATGACCTAAAATGTTTCAGAAAACACAGTCTGCTTTTTTTGAAATATTGATTTTGTGAAGTTTAGCCGAGTCAAAATTTAAACCCTACATTAAGCCTCCTAAGGTAGTTCTTATTTAGGACTTGGGGGCTCAAAGTAGATTCTATTTCCATGTTAAATTAGGTCAGACTTTGGACCGCAAAGTGGTACAAATTTCCCGTTTTACCAGTTTGGGGTTCAATGTCGGTTCTGATGGGAATAAAAATAAATATAAATTTATTACGGGGTTCAAGAGGACAATAATAGGTCTTCATTTTTAATATCGGACTTAGGGGCTCAAAGTAGTACATCAGAATAAATGGTAGGATCTTGGGGTTCAATGTAGGAGCTAGGCTGGGTTACAGTGCTCTAAATCGGTTCTATTTAGGGTCTGAGGGATAAAAGAAGTACTTAAATTTCGACTCGGGTAATTTCATTGTGGGTAGGAAATTTGACTTTTCCCTCGGGAACAGTGTTTTTTAAGGGTAACAAGATTTTTGGTAAACACGCTTTTGGCTTTTGGATGGTCTTCAAATTCAAGTTATGTTCTTTTGGTGAGATTTATTATTAGAAAAGATCAAATTTTTTATTTCAAACTTAAAAATTTGGTTCTTCCTTGTTCGAAAAACATTTATAGGTACGTGCGTTTGTTATGTCGATGCTCGTAAACATACAGCTATAAAATGTAATCAAATTGTTTGTATAGAACTTGTGTAGTGGTTGCCCTATGATTAGATAATTAATGAGATTGTACAAAATTATGTCCAGTTAAGTGAACATTTTCAATCATTCATTAGTAGGATATTGTTTATCTTTCCCTTACACTTGCTTGCTAAATTATAATTAGAAAATAAATTTCTATGCAACCTATGTTTAAATTTTCAATAGAAATAAAGTTTCAAATTTATTGTTATGATTTTTATTTGATTGATTTTGTTGAATTTGTAAATCCTATAATTACTATGTGGTAAAAACATAAATAACATGTTTTACATAATTAACATTTTCACTGAAAAGTGTCAAAATATGCAAATAGAGAATTACTTTGATTTTGTCCTTTTGAATTAGGTTAATTATACATTTTTTTTATTGAAATAAAAATGATTAAAATTGTATTTATATTGATAAATATATGTCATTGGTAACGGATGAGATTGGATTGATTGATCGGAAAAGAGGTTTTTATTTAATTAGTTTTTTCTTCTTATTAAAAACAAGGACTAAAAAGATGTTGGCAAGCTCAAGAAGAACAAGGACAGTCGATGGTGGGGAAGTAATCTCCGAAGTCGAAGCTCAAATACAATGTATACATTAATTCATGTAAAATAATTGGTTCAATAAAATTAAAAAAAAATGTCATTGGTAAACAATATTTTGTATTTTTACTTATATACTTTTTATTTGGTAATAGAATTTAGATTTACTTCTAGCAGATTGAAATTTCGTACCCTTAAAAATTCGCAATATAAATTATTTAAAATCAACTTCCCAAAATTAAGAGGAGGAGAGAGCAAAAATAAAAATTTTAGGCCCTTTGTTCAATCTAGAGCAAATTTTAAACAGTTATAAGTAGGTTATAATGGAAGGCAGTACATAAATTATTTAATTTTATTCAGTTTCCGACGTTTCGGAGACTTTTTTCTCTCCTTCTTCAGGGTAATGAATAGTTATTGATGGGTGAGCTTACCTCGGCTCACATTTGTCTCTCCTTTCAGGATTATGGATACCCAATTACACATATTTTATAATGTTGGAAAATATTGTAATAATATTGTTGCTATCACTGAAAGGAGAGACAAATGGGAACCGAGTTATACTCACCCAACAATAACTATTCAATACCCTGAAGAAGAAGAGAAAAAGTCTCCGAAACGTCGGAAATTGAATAAAATTAAATAATTTATAGACTCCCTTTCATTATAACCTACTTATTTCGCTTACCAGTCCATCTTTCTAAGAAAATAAATAAATAAAAAAGTTATTCTTAAACTATATTCAAACGCCTTCCAATCGATCACAGACCCAAAGGTCGAAAATATTTTTATCTTTACCCCGGGGAATATAGTTTAATTAATAATAGTCCGGCCACTACAGTGCTGCAAAAATGAACGAGGAAGAGATTAAAAGATTAAATAAAAATAAAATTCCAAATTCATATAGGCATTAGCTTGAGTTCGGGGATCAGTGGTCAAGAGGATAAGAACTAAGGCTCTTATGAAGACATCGCACCGCACATGCGAAGATCCAGGGTTCGAATCCAGGCTGATCCTTTTGTCTATAATAAAAAACATTTTCTTCGTTCCCTAATTTAAGTTATTCTTATACTTTGTGGAAGTATAAAAAAATTTAAGAATAATTTAATAAACAACCTAAACTAGTCTTGTAAATTTGAAAGAGTCAAACCTTTAGGTTTCCAAAATCTTTCAAAAAACAAATTAATATTATTTTTTCTAATAAACATCAGATTTTTATAAAATTATTGGTTAAAGTAAAAATCAAAATCACATTAATAAAATGGAACTGAGGCAAGCAAATTGGGAAAACCCCCGATGTTATATGGTAAACTCTACCTTGTCTATTCTCTACCTATTTAAAGCTTATGTAAAAATATCCTTTCATACATACTTAATGGCTTCCATGCATTCCATCACCGACTCGCCTAGCTCTTACGCAGCTTTCATTCTTCTGCGCCAAATGTGTTGCCTAAATAGACGCATCGTCATGAATCAAGTACAAATTCAGACTACATTTTGAGCATTTTAATTAGAACAGTTATTTATTTATATTTTATAATTCAAGATTTTTCTTATACGTGCAAAAAAAATTGAATTAGTTAAAAATATCTAAATGAAAAAATAATTCAAATTCAAGTTCAATTTCGGACAAGAGCTACAATATTCAATTATTTTTTCGTTTTTAATGAATTTGGTGTTGGTACTTGGTGAAACATTTTTTAAAATTATTAGATAAAAATACTTGGTAGGTTTCACATTAAGATATAAAAAAATAAAACGAATTTATTTTTGGAGAATCTTTAATCTCGATATATATATTTTGGGTGACTAACCCATCTTCAGGAGAAACAGAATGTAACTCTATATCTTAATAACTTTATATCTTAATGTGAAACCTACCAAGTATTTTTATCTAATAATTATTTTTTCACTCCTGACTATAAAAGATAAAAGAATTGACTATTAGCTGATAAAATGAAATGAAAATTTATTACTCTTTACGATGACCAATGGGTGAATTTCTCCAGGCTATATTGAATTTACTCAATTATTAGGCCCTTTGTCCGATCTAAAGCAAATTTTACACAGTTATTCTTATACTTTGTGTAAGTATACTCATAATTTAATCAACTACCTTAACTAAGAGTCTTGTAAATTTGAAAGAGTCAAATTTAAAAAATTTAAATATATTCAAAAAAATTAAAAAAAATATATTTTTATTTCAAACTGCTTTAAATAACAGGAAATTTTTTTTTTCTTTTATAATAGTATAAAAGTGAGAGATCTTCTAAATTTAATTAATATGAGCCTACATCAATTTTATTTTTAGTCATGTAAATAAGTACATTTTGAGAATACCAAGAAAAACTTTATTTCCGACCATTCAGTGAATTTCGAAATAGCGATATTTTTTTTTTAATTTTTTAAAATATTTTTTTTTTCAATTATATCTAAAATTATTATCAGTTTTTTAAACAAAATTTTAAATTCATTAAATAAACTAATTTAAGCTTACTTAATATATAACAAAAACTGTAAAAATTACTAAAAATAAGAAGTGCAGACAGGCGTTGAGTTATACTATATATGAGCCATATTAAATAGGTCACAAGAAAAGAAGGTGTTGTGTTCTCATATAAATTAAAATTCTTTTTTAAAATATCAAAATAAAATAAAATTTCAATTTCAATTCATTGAAAAAAAGAATTTTAATTAATATGAAAACACAACACTTTCTCTTGTGGACTATTTATATGGTAACTATAACTCAACGCCTGTCTGCACTTCTACATTAACAACTGCCAATTACCAAGTACAAATTAATAATAAAAATAATAATTTTATTTTCGATTTTAAATGTGAACTTAAATTCGTAATTTTAAAAGTTAGCTAGAAACAGCGAATCCCCAAAATTATGCGTAAAACGTACCGATTATTTGATTAGTTTTTCTTTAATTTTCATCACCAAGATTTTATATTATCTATTATAATTTATCTTAAATTTACTACGGACCATATTTGTAACTTTTCGTAATTTTGAAATTCTCTTTATTTAAAACCATTCACTGGCTGGTATAAACGCTGACATATTACATTTAATACTCATTTTACTTTATCATTGTAGTTCTTGAGATTTGGATAATTTCCTTAAAAAGAAATAAAACTTTGTTTATGAGAAGTTTATTATATAACTTTGGTTAAATTTTACAAAATTTAAATAGTTAAAGGGTTTGACATAGGCTCATCTCAAAAACCTGGGGTTTCAACGAATCCTTCTTCTCTCAATTATAAGTTCCAATAGATTGTCGTTCATTTAATCCACAGTTCTGTTTGATTTTTTCAAAATCATTATCCATTGAACCATTATTATATGTATTATATTAAATCTACACATCCATAAATGGACAATAAAGCCAGTCGACCAGTTTGTTTAAATGTGTGGAGAGTGTTTAATAAATCTAATTTGATCCCAGTCTCTTTGTCTCTCTCTCTCTCACTCTCTACTAAATATATTGGAGTTAAGTATTTATTGCTTTGAATCTATTACAATAAATAAATAAACTTCAATTTTAAATAGAGAGGACGCAAGAAATTAAGCACATATAGTAGTAGAGTACACATTTGATAATTCAACCCTCGTTAATCCGTACAGTAAAAATAGTCTGACATAGCTTGCGCAGACACGTGACTTTTATTTATCAAACTTAAATAATAAAAAATTAAAAAAAAATTAAATTAAATGCAACAAATAAAATAATAATAACTCAAAAATAAAATAAAATCCACTAAAAGCTATAAAATAATTATCTTATTTAGTTACAACTAAACGACGAAATATTAATATGAAATTACTTTTTGAAGTCGGTTCCAAACAAACTATACCTATAAGCGAGCGTACCCTCCAAACGTACTAAGTAAGATCCGTCAAGTGCGTTAATATGGCACCATCCCTAATATACCCCCTTTTCAATGCAAAAAAATCTTCAAAATCGGTTCACAATTAGCGGAGATATGAGGTAACATATACAAAAAAAATCAGTCGAATAGAGAACCTCCTCCTTTTTTGAAGTCGGTTAATAAATACAATATTAAAATTGCATATAAAACTTGTAATTTAATGAAAAAAAATTATAAATTATATAAAAATTCTTCCACTAATCGTATCCATAATTACATTTTTGTGAAATTAATGTAACGAACGTTTCGTACTTTTATTTCTGACTTCTTCAGCGAATCATTCATTATACACCGCTTTTTTCTCCTAGTTTCAAGAGCATCAGACAATTGAGTTGTGTAAAGAACCCCTGATGAAGTCAGAAATAAATTGACGAAACGTTCGGCACATTAAATCATGAAACTCTGTTTTTTAATTGATTTTTGTCCAACCCCCTACGACTTTATAAAAATATTTGTTATTTTTTGAAAAAGAAAAAATAATAATCGATATGTAGAATCAATACTATCAGAAATTATGGAATAAAATTATTTAACTTTTCTCGGTTCACTTGATTTAAAAACAAATTAAAACGAATGTTTAAAAGTATATTTATCATATATAAAAATACATAAATATGAAAAAAAACCAATTGAAGCATACTTGTATAATTGATGAATTGCATAAATTTATTTTGTCAGCGAATAGCTCAAGCTAGAAATAATCAAAAGCCCAAATATTTAAAAAGACTTTTAATTCTAATTAGGAAAAAAAATATAGAAGTCATGACATTTTACAAAATTGGAGTGTGTTTTTATATATATATATGATTTTGAAAAAATTTGTCATTGAACAATTCTTGAAAATTGTATGGTTTTTGTAAAATTTATAGAAAACAAAATACCTCAAAAATTAATTTTCTCAATCCTAAAATCTAAACTATATTATTTTTTTGTTTATTGTTTTTAATAATGTCTGAAATGCTGAGAAAAATCCTTTCAGATATTATTTTTATCTATATTTGTTGGGATGATACCCACAAAAACTCAAGAATTAAAAAAATGGTAGAAATTTCGTTTTGGTGGTAAATATTTGTATTTCTAATGCAATGAACTATTTAGATTTTGAGCTCCCTAAAAGTAGAAAATATTATTTTTTCAATATTTTGCCCTGCGGGTTGGGCTTAGAATAGACCCGCAGTACTCCCTGCTTGTCGTAAGAGGCGACTAATAGGGGAACGGTGGAGGGGACTCTTCAGCCTTGATCGGCTATCCGTCTAGTGGAAAAATCTTTAAGCAAATTAGGAATGAAGCATATTTATGGTAGGCGCTTGAGTGTCAAATTTGACCCTCCTGAGGCAGGTCCTGCATTGTGGCTGACTCCAGACCTGTTGTTCAGCTTCCCTCTGGACCCCATCAGTTCGAAAGAGAGGGAGATATCGGAACTGGCTATCCTTTAATTCCATACAGAGAGCCAAGGCAGAAGTGTTTCGGAGTTTTGAGTCACCTTAAGAGCTGCACGCCGGCTCGCTCTTAAACCCTCTAAAATTGTCCACCAGGGCGAAAAAGGCCATTATATTATTGGTATTATCATGATAAAGTCATGAATAACAATTCCAAATTATTTTATATATTTTAAAATCCTCCATTAGCTCATTACAAGTGATTTTTTTCGGCCTTTCTAGCTATCAGCCATACCATACTATTATTTTTAAAATTTATGTCTTCTATCTAGGGATCCGATTTTAGCCGATTGCCGCGAGTCGGATTCGAACCCGGATCCACTTGATTAACAGGTTTGTACGCTATCCTCTCGGCCAACTGACCCCCCAACAAGTGATTATATTTTAAAATTAAAGAACAATTTAAATTGTTGATTCTTGAAAAACGTATTGTTTTTGTAAAATTTATACAAAATAAAAAAGCCTGTAGTTTGTGATAAGTCAAAAAAAGAATATTTTAATTAAACAAACCTAAAATACAATAACGAAATGTTCAATTCGTACGTAGGTAAATTCTATTAAGTTGATAAATTGAAAGAAAAAAATTATTTATTGAATAAATTTTAAACTCATAACTCAAGTGTTGATATATTACTAATAACATAATAATATAATTTATCATTGTCAGCAAAATTCTGATTTTCTAAAAGTCAAGTCAGGTGAAGAATCAGTATTCTCGAGTGAGAAATCTTTCACACGGAATTGAGTACCTGCTGATTTAAAGAGAGATCTTCTCTTCAAATCGGATTTTTCTTTTAGAATAGGAAATAAGTAAGAAAAAAAACAGGAAAAAAATAGATTTCCTTAGAGTAGAAAATTATTCAAAAAACAGCTTGTCACTGTTATCATCGAATGTTGATAAAACAACCAGACATACAATTTTTTGAGGAAGGAGATACAAAATACCAATTCAATCAAATTCTATTAATCAGATACAATATACGATTAACATTATTTTATAATAACTGAGAAATGCAAAATAGGTATTTTAATTACATTTTTGAGAATGTTGTAGATTCATTTAATCCAATTATTTTATTGAGATGAAGATTTTTACGGATGAGTAAAAGGTAAAATTTTCAGGCTTCATATTACCAAACAAATGAACTATAAAATACAATAATCATTCAAAATCTTTAGCCCTAGAGTACCAAAAGTACTTAAATAGATCTTTGGAATTTTCTCAAAACCAGAGGCATTTCTTTAATCTCAGGTATTTTCAATTAGTTCCAATTTTCTCGAAAATCACCGATCCTCTTTGCTTTTAATGTTAATAGATTTTCACAATTTTCTCGAAAACGGCAATTATCTAAAAATCTTCTTAGCCTTATATGGTACAACCTTAGCTAAAGTAGTTTTTAGTTTTTCTAACATTTTTAATTAAATGGGTCATCTTAAGTAACTTCTTAACTTTTGGTGTGTTTAGATTTTTGTCATTTTCAACAACAATAGGCTTATTGGAAGAATCTTCACTACTTTAGTTTATTTTGAGTTTAAATCCACCTCTTTCTAGCATATATATAACAAAAGATATAACAATTACTAAATAAGAACAAAAATACAAGTGATAATATCTATATATATATTGATAGGCTCTAGTTAGCCCTTTGAAGCCTTTGAGCCCAGTGTTAATTTGTACCCCTATACTTTTTCAATAAATATTAATAAAACAGCTAGTATAATGCTTTTTTTGTAAGTTTTATTATTATAGGGTTCAGCGTTTTAATTTTTTTCCAACTTTGTTTTAGGGGTTTTTAGGGCCTCCTACAGACAGAGAGGCCTGTGGAATTGCCTCCGTTTCACCTGCCTAGTTACGGCCCTGATGTTAAAAGTGTCACTCTCTTGGAATGACCACATCACGTCTGGTGCTAATCTTCTGCATTTAAACTTGGTTTTCTCTCCAAGTTCAGAGGCCATGTCACCTCCATTCATCTTCTTATCCTATAAGGCTTGAATAGCATGCACTAAAGAGAATGTTTGAAGGCCCCTCACCATAGATGAGAGCCATATTTTTTAATAAATAAATACAAAAAATATGGCTCTCATCTACTGAGCGGGCCTTCAAGTCTGTGCCTGTCAGCGCTTAGATGCAATTCAGAAGAGAGCAATTAGGAAGCCTGGCCATATCTAACTCACTCAATTCCCTGGCCCACCGTAGAACCGTTTCTACTCTTTCCCTATACTATAGATACTACCACGGTATTTATTCAGAGAAATTGAATTCTACAATCTTCCTTAAAGCCCTCTTTGTAAAAAACATGCAGTAATCGAACGACCCACATCCATTTGCTGTCAAATTTAAGAAGAATCGAACCAGCGCTTTCGCCAAGTCGTTTATCCCTATGGCCTCTTTATACTGGAATCGCTTTCTGCCACCCACTTCTCCGCGACGTATTGCTTTCACCTGTTTTAGGGCCAGTTCTATATCGATTTGTAAAGTCTTTGTTAAATTGATAAACGATAAAACCTTAGATTTCATATTGTGCCCGGCCGAATGGCCAATCAGATGAAATCGTGACTCATCTAATTGGCCATCCGGCCGGTCACAAGGTGAATACTAAGTGTTTGACCGTTTGTCAACTTAACAAAGACTTTACAAACCGACATACAGCTGGGCTTAAGACCCGCATTTACATATATCTTCGACTCCTATTCAGCTCAAAAAATCTATGCCTCTTCTTTTTTTTCACGATCGAAGGTCCATTCCAGGCCTTTTGCACATTTTCGGTGTAACTTTTCCCAACAAAATCATTAAAAAAATCGATTATTTCCTTGAGCTCTATAGCTCATCAGTTACAATTGCAAACGGATTTCTGTATTTCAATTACTTACAAATTAATTATTACCCATCCCTGGAAGCAGCCCTTTAGAATTTTTATTGGATGAAATATCTAACAGAAACGGAGAGGGTCAATAAATGGGCGAATTTGCCCCCAAGGGCTACGTGTAAAGAGCCTCTGATGATGATGATGATGACCTGGGCTCCAAATCTGAGTTTGATAGAGAGGGATGTAATTATAATGATCTTGCCCGGGGCGGCAAATTAGCTAATGCCAACCAGCTCTGCTAGAGGGAGTTTATTTATCCTTTGTTTAATAATGGCTCTATTATTCGCTTCCAAAAAAAATAAAAAATAAACAGCTGAATTAGGCAAAGTCTTATCTTTTAATATTCATTTATTATAAAATACCTTCAAAATAATTCAGCTTTTATTATTCGATTTAATAACACCGAGTCAAGAGTCTTGGCATCTGAAATCCGCCCATCCGTATAGAAATAAATCGATTTTTCGAAATATGTTTTTTATATATTTTAGAAAATATATTAAAAATATAAAATTTTTGTGTTAAATTTATATAAAGTTTATGTTTTCTATATATTCTTAAAATATAATTATATTAATATATAAAAAAACATAAACTTTATATAAATTTAACACAAAAATTTTATATTTTTAATATATTTTCTAAAAATATATAAAAAACATATTTCGAAAATCTATTTCCCATAGGGGCAAGTTCATTAGAAAAAGAAAGTTAATATTACAGGGTCGATTTTTACTATACCATTCGAAAGAAAGTATTATAATTATACTTTTTTTATACTTTAACAGATATTGACTATTCAAAGTGTTTTTGAAAAAATGTCTGTAAGTTTTGTTTCTGGTCAAATTTTGTTTAGTCTCCAACTAAAAAGCCACCATAAAAATGAAAATTTATATCCAGCTATTTTGTAGTGATATCAAAAGCCGATTAGAATTTTATTTTTACGAAATTTTGAGAAGCAAATTTGTTGAAGATCATAAAGAAAATCTATTTTCTCCGTTTTGAAAAATTCTCTATTCTTCCATAAAAATATTTTAAGGTAGAATGATTTTTGGGCCTCGAGGTCGAAGTTTTTTTTTCGTATTTGTAAAACATTTGTATTTTTTGTATTGGATAATAAAAGGTCATTATTTATTTATTTATTTAAGGTAGAATAGGTCTTTGTATGTGAGGAGATAGAGGGTGAAAATTGAGAAAATTGCTAGTTGTGGCACCACATTCTTGAACGCTAATATATTAATTTATATATATTATTTATAAAAAATACTTTATAATAAAGCAGTAAGGACTCACTTGGTTTGTCCGTTTTTTTCCCAATTATAGCTTCGTCCCCTGTGTACTATATCTACCATAGACTTTCTGGAAGCTTCTAGAAACTTTGGGAATATTTTGGAATGTTCCACAAGGACAGTAGTTCACATGAATTGGACTCTGTCTTGCGGAGTGATGTTTAGCAACGGTTCATGCGCCGTGAGCGAATAAGAAACCCGCTGTGAAGGCGGGTTTTGCAGCTGGTTATATTATAATTGCTCTCTAAAGAACAATTTTTTTCATTAAGAACAAAAAAAAATGGTCTTTTCCCTATTGTAAGTCTGAAGAAGAAATATATCATTACATCTATTTCTGAATATTAAAAATGTAGGTATTATTTCAAAATCTTATAAGTATTAATTAACAGGAATAGCAGGGAATTGGGCAAAAATTAAAAACAGAGTTTTTATTGAATGTGCCAGACGTTTCGTCGATTAATTTCGACATCCTCAGTGGCTAGAATGATAAAATAGGAAATCAGAAAAAAACTTATTATAAATATAAATTGATTACATAGAAAGACTCAAATACCTCATTCTATCACTCTTTGTCAAAAGACAAATCCACTACGCGACGAAACATCCTTTAATCTTTTTTATTATTTCAACTACAATACATTGTTGGCTTAGGCCTCAATTGCTCAAGAATCTTGAACTTTTTTACACTTGAACAATTAAAAACTTTAAATCAAAATTTTTCACAAAAAAATATTTTTTATTTTTATTTATTAATGATGTTATGTACATAGGTCAGAGTAGACCCTTATAAGTGTACAAGATCAAAAGAAAAAAAGAAACTGACAAATATAGAGATTAACAATATAAAGAAAATGAAATATAAATTAGATACAAAAATACAAGAAACAGAACAAAACGTAAAAAAATACAAAATATAAAATACAAAATAGAAATACAAAGTATAAGTATATTACAAAATATAAATTACACAATATAAAATATAAGTTAGAGGCTATAGCATTAGCATGATAGGGCTTCAGTGAGTCCACGCAGAAAGTGGGCAGCAGAGGATGGTTGTCTTAGGGCAGAGAGGGCATTGAGTTCCACAGTCGTGGGGCTGCGATCTCAAATGACCTCGATCTGAAGGGCAGTCTGGTGTCGCGGGCATACCAGGGCTCTTGATCTTATTGAAGGACCAGGGGTAAGTAGTTCCGCCAGGTAGGAGGGAGACCCTGATATAAGGACCCTATGGCCAAACCTCAGGTACCTAAACTTTAGATAATTAGAGAAGGCTGAAGCCCTAATAATTCTACTGCCTTCTCAGAAACATGATCCATATAGCCCAGGTCGTAAATGTATCTTATGCATGAATTAAGTGCCACCTGATAACCTGTGGAGAGAAACGCTGTCGAGGCCGTAGTAGACGACCTCTCCATTCAAGAAGTGGGGTAATAATAGTACGAGAACAAGTCTACGTTGTTTTTACTTTTAAACAGACAAAGATTCCAATTCTCTGCTATTCCTGTTAATGGATACGAGTGATTTACCGTCTTATAAGTATTATTTTAATTTTAAGTTTTAATTATTATAGGTCTATTATAATTATAGTGGGTTGAAGGAGTTATTCAGCCAAAGCAAGGATGCACCGGGTTCAATAAAATTCCCAGAATAAACCCGGAGCATCTTTTGCTTTGACTGAATTACTTCCTTCAACCTACTACAAAATCACAGCCACGATCTCCAACAATATTATATTTATAGTTACATCGAATTCTAAGGACTCTCGCAAAGCCTTTGGCGTATTCTACGTATCGGGTATATCTCCAACCCTGGTAGACACATTTTTTTAGATTTATTTTAACATTAATCTTGAATTTTCTAAATGGATTTTTCCTCGTTCTGTAACAATTGTATTTCTTTTGACAACCTCTATTTTTATGAATGATTGGCTATATTTTTAAACTGAAATAGCAGGACAAATTATAGGAAAAATAGATGTTTTTGTTAGTGTTAATTTTAATTTTTAAATTTGGTTTTTGGTAGTACTAATTTATAAAAAGTTTATGAAATAATATTTTTGGATAGTTTGTTCACTTTCGTTTAAATTTTTCAGAGGTCAACTTAGTCTTTGAGTTTAATTTTCTGTCAGATTTTGATAGTTTTAGGGTTCCATTCAAGTGACAATCGGGACCCTATTATTATTGTCTATAATATGTCAATGGTCTTAAAATTTTATATCTTAGATAAAAACTTAAAAGTTAGGTGAAATATGACATTCATTTTTCTTGAAATCCAAAAACCGAATTAAAATTTTAATTATTGAATGAAGATTTTTTTAGAATTTGATTGATTATTATATGCTAGAAAAGTGTATCAAAATTTTTGAGGTGAAACTGTACTGTATATTAAAAAAATAAAGTAAAAATTATATTAAAAATTTCTGGATTCCATGAATATTTATTGTAAGTTAAATTATTATTTCGGTAGGAGAAGATATTTTCCCACTGCAAAAGTCTATTTTGATCTTTAGGTCTTTCACATTCGCGTTAATTCTCAGTTCAATTCATTTACCAATTTTTCCTGGTGCTACTATTATTGTTCTAAAATTGGTGAATTGCATCTTTTAAGGTTTCTTAACTTGTATCAAAGTATTCAATAGTTTGAAATAGTATCTTAAATTTTGAGAATTGAATAAATTAATAATACCTAAGTATATTATTTAAATGCATACGGAAATTTACACATAACATAGAGTGTTGAATACATATTTGAAGGTCAACTTTATATTCCGGTCATCGATATTAATCAATTTCCGACGGTAGACAAATCACCCTTTAGTGAGTGTTTTCATTTAATTTCTTACCAATATATGATTGTTTATCATGCCGGTTTTTTCGTAAAACTATTTGCAATAAAACTACATCAATTGTAACTTATTAATGGATCATTAAGATTTAAAGAACGCATCTAAAAACCATTTATAACTATTGGAGATTTGGCTCTGGATTAAGAAAACACTTCTCTCTTTTCTTTATTATTGATTAATAGATTCGTTTTTTTATGGTCAGTTCATTTGCAGTTCTGCTAATGGATTTTGGGTTAGAAAATTAAGGACCAATATTTTTGAACGATCGTTGACTATTAATATAGTCCGAAAGACTACTGACCTCCCTGTAGTGTTTAAAGCCCACTGCACACGAGGCTTTTTCCTCTATCTGTTTTTGGGATGTAATTTGGAGGGCTGTCGGAATCGAAATGACGTCACTGCTGGCTGTCTTTCTGGCTAGCTTGCTTGATTTAAAAGATAGAGCATGTTCTATTTTCAGGCTTGGTCCTGGGATGCTTTTGAGTGGGAGCAAGCAGACAAAAATTATTAAAACAAGCCTCGTGCAGCGGCCTTAAGATAAATTAAAGAAACTTAACTTGATACTGATTTCGAATAAAATTGAAATCATAGACATTATCTCATCATCCAAACACTTAATTTGAGGGTAAACAAATGCCTTATTTCACCTTTGATATATTTAAATAATTATGATTATTATTAATCCATGTATTTGCTGATTACAATGTCTCACTTAGAAAGGAACAATTTCTGATTCTGGAATTTAAAATGTTAGCGTGAATAAACAAGGGTGTCTACAGGATTAAGAGATTAAACGTGCGAAAAGTTAAAAAAGAGAGTTTAAAAACATCGTCCCACGAAAGCAAATATTTGTTATTACTAAATTAATCGTTTAGTCATTCTACACGTGTCTGGAGACACCTTGTAAATGGTTCAGGAAACCAAATTGAAGGAATCCCTCGTGCATAAACTCGACGGCTCCAGGTGGGGTTCGATCAATGGCTTCTTGGGTGTTTGCAAATACAGATGACCTGCTTGAACGCTTTCCAAATCACAATTGGCTTAAAAATAATTAGCAGAGTTTCAGAAATTAGTTTGTCATTTGTTTTTATTCTAACCCTTTCAAAACTCTCCACTACATTTATTTTCTAGTTGAATCTTTGGTAGTCCGATTGAGGATCTGAAAGATTCTATCATTTTTCTAGAAAATCATAAGATGGTGTCATCTATTAAATCCGATGGAATGGAATATTTTTAATTATATGTCAGACGCGTTTAAGCGTTTACACATGTCAGAGAGGTTCGAATCCCGGAGGTGAGCCAGATGGCCCGGATTGCTGTTACTGGCACTCGGGTTCGATTCCCGAGGGGTGAAACAACCCCTCTGACATATAATTAAAAATATTCCATTACATCGGATTTAATAGATGACACCATCTTATGATTTTATAGTAAATTTGAATCTATTACGATCGGCAAATTAATATGTTTTATCTATCATTTTTAATAATTTTTGCTAATTCAATTAATTCTTTTTCAAAACGTTTATACTTCAAATTCTGAAGCTATAGTCTAATCATGTCATTACTTTGTTAGAGTTAAACTGTCTTCTTACTTTAGTAATCCACTATCAATGTATCTCAGATTAAAGTGAGCCATTACATTTTTATTTGATTTTTATACC
This sequence comes from Forficula auricularia, assembly GCA_024734495.1. Taxonomy (NCBI): domain Eukaryota; kingdom Metazoa; phylum Arthropoda; class Insecta; order Dermaptera; family Forficulidae; genus Forficula; species Forficula auricularia. The sequence continues at coordinate 1,191,268 of JALMQS010000264.1, forward strand.
TGTCGGCAGTGGCGTACCTAAAGCTTTTGCCGTCCGGGGCGGTCTCCAATTTGCCGCCCTTTCTAAGTGAATAAAATGGTGGTTTTTATAAATTAATAAACATAAATAAATAATTGTAATTGAGACAAACTATAGGTGGGGAACTTTTTTACCATTGGATGCCATATTTAAATTAGGCAGTAATAAAGGAGGCCATGATATACCTTTAAATGGAACTTGAAACAAAATTTTTAAAGATAATTTTCTACCCTACATTGACTTGACGGCGAGGAAAAATATTCGAAATCATATAGTAATTTATAATTGGTGGAAATCGAATAGTAAACTTATGAACAAGTTGTTTTTTACAACTATAACTAAATATAAAAAATGCCGCCCCAGAATATGTGCCGCCCGGTGCGGGCCACACCCACTGCACTCCCCTAGGTGCGCCACTGCCTGTCGGCGTTTCAAAATTGCTAAATTTCAAAATTCCTCAAATCCGCTGGTTGAATTATTTGATTTACAAATATCTACTAATTAATATGTAAATTAAACATCAAAATATCTATTTTACATATTTAAATATATTATTTAATATGTGTGAATAAAATAATATAATATTCTATGAAAAAATATTCCCAATGATATTAAATATTTAATGTTGTAATGTAAATAGATACATATATGGCTGAATTCTGTAATTGCATTTCTCTTGACATGTCATAAATTGTTTGGCGTTTTATTATTAAAGACTCCCAATTGAAGTGCATTGTGAATTTATTGATGTTTTGTTCGTTCCTAAAAACATTAATAGAACAATAGTAGAGAACGTTAAAATCTTATTAATTACTATTACTTTATACTAATATACTCATGAAAGTTTATAGGGTCAGATAGTGAGTGCGGGTTGGCACCCAAATTCCCGAAACCCAAAATTCCGACAGCCAAAATACCGACAACCCAAAATTCCGACAGCCAAAATCCTGACAACCCGAAATCCCGACAACCCGAAATCCCGACAACCCAAAATCCCAGCATGTGAAATTCAGGCTTAATTATGAATTTTTATTAACCTTTTTGATATTTGCACAAATATATATCGTCGCCTTAGAAAGTAAACCTGCTAACTCACAACAAGGAAATTTTACAGGGGAGAGAATAAACAAACAAAATTTAATATTGTTGTTATGGAAAAAAAAATATTTTTCACATTTTTTTTCTACAACTTATCATCGTAATTTTAATTCTCAGTTGTACTTAGCAGTTTTACACTCTAAACCGACGATATACTATCTATATGTATTTGACAATATTAACCTAATTAAGACAAAAAGTACATATCAAATATCAAAATAAAATAAATTTTATCAATCTTTTTAATACATATTTAAAAAACCCAATGAGTGCATGTGTCTCTTAAATCAGAGAACCATGGTTAAGACTGATATTTTTTATTAAAATACTTATTAATGTTCGATTCAAAAGTAAAACTGGACTCTATTAGTGCCGATGCAATGTCTGTTTCTATGTCCTGAATTTTGTAGCTTGTAAACTAAATAAGATACAAACTTGAAATGAGTTGAAATTAGGCACATGGATTTGAATTAATTAACTGCATCGCTCTAACAATTTTTAGCTTTAACAAAAAATTGCCGAATTTGCGAAAAAATACCAAGTCTTAGTTTGCTACAATTTTAATAATTCATGGTAAATTTTTGTTAGTATCTGGTTAATTGATATATTAGAAGGGTGATGAGGCTTTGGAATAAATATATCTGTTATATACGGGGATATATTTGATTTCCATCTCTGTCAATTAGGGCTTATCTAAAAATTTATGGAGATGAATGATTTTGATTTTTGATTGATTGATGTTTATATTTTGTACTAGCAATGTTTTTTATACTTTTATAAATTGTAATTAATGACTGCTGTAATACCTTATAATTGGAGTAATTGGAGCTTACTTTTTTATTTATTTATTTTTTGATAAATATTCTTAACTCTAATGGAATTTTCCCCAATATCTGACCAATATTTAGAGATGCAATTTTATAATCGTAAATTTGCAAGTTTAAAAATATTTTGTAAGAATTTACTTTTTTTTACTTTGTCTTAACCTTTATGTAGAATATGTGAAGTATTATGAAAATCCTTTTTAAAGTCTTTTATTTCTTTTTTCTTTTTCGTATGTTCTTGGGACCAATGCCCATTTAACCAGATACTATAAAAGTATTTTTTAATATTTTAATATGTATGTATTTATGTGTATTTTCGTGAGTGTGTATAAATTAGTTTAGAGGCCAGATTATAGCAGGACCAGCCTTTGCGGTAGATCGGGCTTGAAGGTGGGCTTTTTGATTCGTAGTCAAATACAAACCACTTTGCCAACCTCGCCTCTATCTTGTAATTTCAATATTATATCATTCATATTAATTTATATAATAATATTAATTTTTTAATATTATTTGGAAGTCCCTACAAGATAGCCATCGTAGTTAAAGTGCAAATTGAAGGAGACAATAAAGAGTGTGTCTTCTGCTGGAATTATAAATTTTATTTATTTATAACGAGACTATAGTTTCGAGGGCTTTCATAAATTAATTCCTGTGAATCCATTGTAATAGACTGATGAAGAGGGCAAAGCCCTCGAAACTATAGTCTCGTTATAAATAAATAAAATTTACAATTCCAGCAGAAGACACACTCTTTTATTGTCTCCTTCAATATATAAAAATTCTGCTACTCTCGGCAAAAACTTTCAATTTAAAGTGCAAATATTACTGAAATTTTGGACCTTGAAGCCCGAAATATACACTAAAACCCATTGGTCAGTCTGTGATAGAATAAAATCGAAAAATTTGAATCACAGTCAAATGAAATTTAAGACGAATAAAATAATATTTAAGATATTAAAGTAAGATTTTGATCCGAATCGGCTTACCTGTACCCGTATCAGATGTTTTTTATTTAATTTATTTTTTTCGACAAAAAATAAAAAATATATGACAAATCTATAGTCTTTAACATAGAAATTATATATATGTTGCAGTAAGAAGCCGTTTTTACTAAGAACAGGTTGTCACTAATCAAAAACGCAAGTTTCCACTGAATATCTTTGTGGCAACTAGAATTTACTGGTTTTGGTTGAGTTTGGTTCAGAGGTCTAGAATCTTCATTTTTGACCTTCCCCTTCATTTTGGGTGTTTATTTTCAAAAATTTTGAAACGAAAATGTCAAAAATTAGAAGCAAAGTTGTAGAGAATGTAATTTTTGACATTTTCGTTTAAAATCTTTTGTAAATAAACACCCAAAATGAGACGGAAGGTCAAAAATGAAGATTTGAACCAAACTCAACCAAAATCAGTAAATTCTAGTTGCCACCAAGGTATTCAGTGAAACTCGTTTTAACTAGTAAGAACCAGTTCTTACTAAAATACGGGTTTTTACTGCAACATATATACTACTATTCATACTACATTCAACCTCATTGATTTCTTTTTATGAATCAACAACTCTCCTACTCTCAGCAAAATAAAATCTTTTCATAAATTTATGAGCTTAATTCATTATTTAGCAGACGATAACCTCATTGATTTCTACTTAACTTATTCTAAATCTTCAATTTTAAACAACTTTTATATTTGTACTAGATGAAGGAGGAGGTATCAGCCAAAGATGGAATCACTGGGTTCAATAAAACACCTTTAATAAGACGTTTCGGCCTGAATTTTATTTGGCTTCTTGATTTTGAGACAATATAAGTCATGTAAAAAAGTGTAAAAAAGTCAAATTTCAAATGGGACTAGTATGAATTCACTAATTCAAATATAAAAAATATTGGTGAACCAAGTTTTTAGAAAAATAACAAAACAAAACAAAAAAAAATCCCGTAAAGGTAAGCAATATTTAATGTGAGTCCATTTTCGAGAAAATGCAAAAAATCTAAAAAATAGTCCATTTGAAAAAATTTCAAAATTACAATTGACTCGAGAAATTTAAGGTATAAATAAGGTAACTATAATATATATATATATTAACATAAACTTAGAAAATTGAATTTAACAAAAAGTTAAGTTAGTTCTTCTAGTGACCCCGATTTCGGAGAGATAATAAAAACCAAAAAAAAAAAAACACACAAAAGATTTAGTGAATTCTAGTAACATATTAGCTTACTATGTACTAGATGAAGGAGGAGGTATCAGCCAAAGATGGAATCACTGGGTTCAATAAAACACCTTTAATAAAAAGTTTCGGCCTGAATTTAATTTGGCCATCTTCAGTTAATTAGGAGTTATACACAAAAAACTTTTATATTTATTGAGTGACGAGTAGGTTCTATAAAATATTTTAAAAAAATCTCTTAAGCTTAAAATATATATATTCTAATTTTAAATGAAAAGAAACTTTCATTGTCCGTCACATTTTATTGGTGAAGGAGTATCTCTTCAAAAAGTTTTCAATATTTTTCTTTTCAATGACTTTTTAATTTTTTTTACTCTTTGGCCTGTCATAAACATATGCTCCTCTAGCTCCTCCCCCTGAAACAACAAGACAATTCGTTTTAAAGAGGTGAAATAGTGTAAGTGGAATGTGTCTATGTGTTGGACTGTTTTATCCAAGTATCACGTCTTCGTAGTCGTCGACAAGGGCATTCTTGATAGAGAGCGAGGGGGGTGGTTTTTAGGGGTTGAGGGTTGTGAGTTGAAGGGGCTGTCAACCAGGGGGTGGATCGGGAAATGAGCCCCCAGCCTCCGAAGGGAAATTGCCTTGTGGGACAGAAGGGACAACTATCTCATGTGATCGACGCATCTGTCGCAAACTCGCCGACAGGGCAAAGTCTTCGGGAATTCAGCCCGAATGCTTCTTCGATTTTAATCTTGTTCCGTTTTAGTAACGATTTGGAAATATGTTTATTACTAGAGAGATTAGAGGAGAACTTAATTGAACATTAAACCAAAATGAAATTATAATTGCATTTTTACCTTTTCTTTTAGATCAGCGATTCTTAACAGGGGGGCCGCGAAAATATTAGAATTATTTAAGTTTTTATATCTTTACAAATAAAATAAATAAATAATATGTTACTAATTTTTATAAGTGATACATTTGTAAGTGACAGATGAATTTAATGACATCTCAATATTCTTAAACATGGAAAACGTTGAGGGCATATGTAAATTTGACCCAAACAGACAGACAGACAAAATCACAAGCTGAATAAAACCGTGTAAATATTTTTTATAAGGCTAGGTTTACAATTTTTATACTAATGCAAATATACTTTCATTTGCAAATATACCTATTTTTCGAAAAATATGTTATTACTGACAATCTGATGAAGCATTTTTTGTTCTTTGCATTTTTTTTTGTACGAGTAATTACGATTATGTTACCTAATGGTGGGGGAGAGGTTACTGGCCGCGAAAATATTTTAGGATTTTAAGGGGGCCGCGAATATACTTTCGGATTTTAAGTGGGCCGCGACTGAAAAAAGGTTAAAAACCACTGTTTTAGATAGAACAAGTCAAGTATGTATTATTATTGTTTTTTTTAAACAAAATCTGTTTATTTTCCAAATTTAAAAATTTACATATTTATTATTATCACAATAATTTGGGCATGCTGTCAACACTCTCTACCCATGTCCATATGCAGCAATGTCTTTTTATTATTTCAGTCATTTTACATTTTTTTTTATGTCTTTCTTCTGATACAAAGTCCATTTAGCCAGTATCTACTGGGTATGATAGATTTTATTATGGGTTAGTAGTGTTATTGAGGGAGCCAAGTCGAATTTCTTATTCAAGTAAGGTCTGAACTTGGGTCAGGCCGCTCCAACATCGTCATAAGAACAACGACAGAAGCGGTTGGTGTTCTAGCGCAGTGGTTCTTAACTAATGGGTCGCGACCCAATTTTGGGTTGCTAAGCATATTCAATGCTCAGAATCCTTAAAAAAATATTTTACTACATTTTTTTTTCAATAAGTTTAAAAAAAATATTTTAATTTATTTAATCTCTATATATAAAACAGTTCCGATAAAAGTAAATAAATATTTTGTGGGATTTTTATTTACTATAAGTTAGGTTTTCTTGGTCACTTGTTTCACCTTAAAAATTGAAAAAATAAAAGAGATAAATTTTTTCAATATATATATTTCGGGCTATCAAACCATCTTCAGGAATTACAGAAAATAAATAAGTGATCTAGAAAACCTAACTCATAGTAAATTAATATCTCACAATATATTTATTTAGTTTTATCTTTATTAAAGATGTTTATCCTTGCACCAACACCACAATCCCTTAATTATTAAAACAGTTTCGTTATCGGGTGTAACAAACACCGCACAGACCAATCCGCTGGACCTAAAGAGTTGAAATTTTGATACTGAATTCCTATAATGACATGGATATCCGATAAGAAGGGGTTTTTTGAAATTCGAACCATAAAGGGAGAAAGTGCTTCAAAATGTGTTTTCGGAGTTGATAGGAGATGTAGGAGGGCAGAGGGGTCCAGAGGGCGAAGCCCTTTGGTCAGCAAGAGGCATGCCGAAGGCGGGCTTGGTTGCTAGTACTATTGATATTATAAGTAAAAATATTAAAAACACGTGCTTTTTAATTAAATTTTACTTCGATCTAAAAGTAGGTACCTTTGTTTATCTTAATTGTTAAAAAAATGATAAATATGACTTAAAAAAGGCCATCATTTTAAAATTGAAGATAATTGTTTAAGTATGATTTTAAAAAAAGGTAGGAAAAAAAATTTGTTTTTTTGGGGTCGCAATAACATAAACATATTTCTCAAATTTGGGTGGGGCATAAAAAGGTTAAGAACCACTGCTCTAGCGCGCTCGGCCTCCCTAAACCCCTTTTACATTTTATAGTGCAGCTTTAAATAATGTTTGTGGATTTTAATGATAATATTTTCATCTTTAATTTAATATCCAAAAAATTTCTCCCTATCACTATTAAAGAAGTTTACCATCTAAAAATTGTTGCACCTTACTTATTTACAAACATCAATAAGACAAGAATTTCGTATTTTAAGATATAACTTTGCAAATTATTAAAATATTGATAAATTGACCTATGTTCAATTAATGTTGTGAGGGGTCAATTGACGTGAATGGTCTAATTTTTATTTTACCTTGTCGAGCTCCCAGTTCATTTATTTTGGTTGCTACAGTATCTATAATAAACATACATATATAAAGTTATTGATAGGGTTGTGAGAATCCAATTTAATAATTCTATGCAGATTATAAAAAAAGCTTCATAATTGTCTACTGTAGAATAACACATAATTGAGCAGAAACATAAGACTCAAGTTACAAATAGATCATAGCCCCAAAACTAGATCCCTATCACATAAGCTTGAAGAATATTCAAGAATTACATCAGAGACTTAAGTATTTATTATTATTTTATTATTTTACTAGCTGCAAGGCTCGCCCCTGGACCTCCCAGCCCTCGATCCCCCCCCCCCCCCCCCCCGAAAACCACCCAGCACCCCCCGCACCATGCCGAACGCCCGCCACCACACCACCACCCGCACCCCACACACCTTGGACCCCGCACCCATCTACCCCGGACCCCACCCCGTGCCCTTCAACCCTGCACAACACACCCCGGTCTAGCCCCCTGGACTCCACCCCGCACCACCCCGTGCACCCCGACCCTACTCCGCCTCACTCCTCACCCCACCCCATTCCACCCCCGCACGCACCCTTCGCGCCCAATTTTTGCATTTCTAGCCTTCTAGTGACCCACAGATTATTTTTACAAAATTTGGTTGAGTTTGGCCCAAGAGAAAGAATTATCATTTTTTGACCCTCCCCATTTTGGGTGGTTAGGTTTTGAATTTCTAGCTCTCTAGAGGCCCAGAGATTATGTATACAAAATTTGGTTGAGTTTGCTCCAAGGGCAAGAATTTACATTTTTTCACCCTCCCACCCTTTTTCGATGGTTTTTTGGAGAAATTTTTTTAAACAAAGGTTGTCAGAAATTGCTCCACTACAACTTTGTTTATCATAAAATTTGCCGTAGGATTAATAGTTTAGGAGTTATTTGATAATTTTTATTCGTGCGCCCCCCAAACCCCCTTTTGGGGTCAAAATATCAAAACGTTATATAGCTAAAAACGTAAGTTAGAAGACATCTGAAGTAAATATAAAATTTCATAATAATTCCTTCAGCCGTTTTTACGTAAATTGTGAGCAAATTTTCGGAAACCACTGAAACAGACAAACAGACAGACAGACAGGAATTTCGTTGAGAGTGTTTTCGTTCATAACCTTGTTTGAAGCGTGTGCAACCAAAATTTGGCGTGATTTGGAGCAATGTACAGACAAAACCTTAATTTTATATATATAACATAGATTATTTATTTTATTCAATCATTACCCTATTTGGGTTTTGGATTCATAGAATTCTTTTTACAATCACTTAAATAGTTAATATACAAATTACTGAAAATATTTCTCTCATGTATACATGTATTTTCATTATAGTTTTATTGTAGAATTTTTTTTCATGAAATCAAAAAAAAAAAAAATTCAAAACGACAAAATTATTCCTGAATTATTTATTGTTTCTCATACATGGGATCTGTGATTATATTTTCTAATTTGGCCATAGCTTTTCTTATAACGACATAGTAGTTTTATAAATCCATGATTTATGTTTTAACCGAGGGGTGAACCGCGATCTAAAATCGTGTACACCTACTTTCACTTCCACTTTCATTTCCAAGTAGAAGACAATAGATGACAATAGATTATCTAATGAATTCCAAAGTAATTCCAAATAATCCGAAAGATGGTGTACATCTAATTTCAATCGCGGTTCACCCCTCGGTTTTAACTCTACATTTTATCTTCTTGAAGACGTATTCAAAGCTTGACCAGAAATATTAAACGTTTGAACATTTCTTTGGAACGAGGGTCTTAGTGTAAGATATTGATCTTATTTTATTAGAACATATGCTACGGTAACATGTGGGGATTCCAATGATGGGGAGAGGCGGATCAGGGTCCCATCTGCTAGGAGAGTGTCGCTTCTCCTTTATAACAATGTAAAATGTTGAAAAAACTGTCATCTAGTATCACTATAGCCAATTCCAAGATAGATAATTTTTATTTATACTTTCACTTAAGTAGCCAGGTACAAGGTCTATGTTAAATTAATGCAATCGCCACTCTTTGAGTGTTCAAATAAAAATATCATCATACAAAAAATAATATTGCAAAGCCACCCTTGTTCTACGTTTATGTGTGTAAAAGTATCTATGAAGTCTGGTGTCTTTAGACCACATGCAATTTCAATATCCCAGAATTAATAACAAGCGATCATTAAAATTTTCTAATTAAAAGTTATTTAAATTAAATTAATTTACGTGAAATGTGATAAAAAATAAAAGTATATAATTTCACAAATTTAATAAAAAAATTTCTTTAAGGCTATATGAAAGACTCATTATTCTGAAAAATTACTTATGGAAAAAAATTCTTAGCCAAGACTTAGAACCTTTCTTCTTCTTAAAAAATGTCCTCGGCGCCTCCCCACATATACCTGTGCTGAGTGTGTTTAGTTGTTTTACATAGATATACGGGACCTACTTTTTAACGCCGGTTCCGAACGGCTAGTTTGGAGAGGTTACTAGACAATTATACTCTTGGTAGGTTGCCATTGCTTTCCAAGAGGAGTCGACTGCAAATATCTGCCGAGACTCAGTCTCGAACCAACATACTTCAGGTCAACGACCTGACACTCTAACCACAGTCGCCATTAGGATTCCAAAATCTTTCAAAAGAAAAAAGAAAAATTATTTTTATAATAAAAATCTGATTTTTATAAAAATTTATAGACATCAAAGAACATTCAATTTTCGATGAATAAAGAAAATTAAAAACTCGTTAACATTTTGAAAAAGTACGGAAAATCTAAAAAACCTAAAGTACCCGGTTCAGCGATTCGAATCAAGTATGTAATATCTAGAGTTGATTTTATACTTTATTTTATAGTTAATATTACTGTTAAATGATAATAAAATAAATTGTCTCCAAAGTTTTGAAACACAAAATAGTATTATTAATTTTAATTAAATATAAATACGTATTATTTGTGAAAACTTAAACTTTAATTTAACTATTTCATTATACTTCCATTTTTATTAAAAAATAGGAACTATATACTGCAAAGGACCGTTGCTAGAGTTTATCCATATGTAACTGAGGCAGTAAATCGGGAAAATTGAAATATATGGTAAACTTGTACCCATTCTATTCTTTACTTATTTAAAGCTTATTTAAAAATTATCCTTTCATATATACAGGATGGCTTATAGCTCTGGAGCATTCCATCAACGACTGGACTCGCCTAACTCTTACGCAGCTATCATTCTTCTGCGAAAAATTTGTTGCCTAAATATAGGCGCACCAACCTTTTTAATATTACACCTATTCTTATAATAGTGAAAGTAAAAGGAGGGCAGAGGCGTTTCCACGCCAGACTTAATAATGTTTCTAATATGATTACCTTTTAACCTGTCTAAATTTCCTACATGTCTTCTTTATTCGAATAAAAATAAAAACCTCCAATTATCACAGATATTAGCCGTTATGATTGATTGAACACATTAATAAAAAAAAAAAAAAATGGATATCGTGTTGAAAGATTGATTTTCACTTTAATAATAAATGATTTAAATTAATCCACTTGAGTTACTAGGCTATAAATAAATTAACCGTTTTCAACAACGTCAACTCTAATAAATTTTCAATGATAATCTGTTATCAAACATTATCTTTTTGTGTATTGCAGAATAGCTTCAAATATTAAATGAATTAATTTTTTTAGCTAATTTAAAAAATGATATAAGGCCCTCAAACCCTTATCTTCTATTTAGAATCGAGGCCATACCTATGACAAACGAAATAATTGCGGTTCCTAGCAAAAAGAACGAAGTTCCAATGCAGAATGTATTCTGGACCATATTATAGTTTTATTGGTTTTATTTTCGACCCGGATGTACCTGACTTCTGTGAGGAGTTTATTATAATGTCTTCGGGCTAAAGAAGGTTATAATTTGTCAAAGTGCATTTGGGCATTTCCGTTAATGTTCGGATTCTTTTGGTGCAAACTTAAGCGGATTATATGATAGTACTAGCTGACGCCAGGCCTTCGGCCCGGCGTCACCTATTTTGGCGGCGAGCGTCTCGTTTTATGGTTAAAATTTATATAGATAATAGCTGACCTCACCACGCGTTGCTTTGTTCAAAAATTTAAATATATTTAAAAAATAATAATAGATATGAAAATAAATTGAAAATGCAAATAATTATAGAATAGGTATTAAATACAGTAAATGAATTATATATTACTTGTCAAAATTGTTCCCTAACCAAAAATAATATTGACAGTTGAAAGATTTCGAAAAAGCTATTATCGGCCATTTGTTTGTTTGTTTTATCCTCAGAGAGGCCTGGCGTTGTTTCCTCGAACAAATATTTTTTACATGCTACGGGTGTGATATCTATAAAAACACTATATAAAAACACTCGTGTATTTGAATGGAATGTTGTGTGAAAATTTCAAAGAAATCGGTGAAGAACTTTCGTAAGATCCTTCAACGTATCACTTGCTGCAAGCGTAACAGTACATTTTTATTTATATAGAGAAAGAAGGCCCTAGTTGGTCAATCTTTTGAGTCAAGGATGATTGACCGTCTAGAAGCTCGTTTTATGCTTGAGTCAATTAATGGTGGTGATTGATAGCAAGTTTGATTAACGCAAATGATTGAAGAGGCGCATGAACGTCTAGAAGGGTTTTGATCAATCTTTCCCTCAATCACCCACTAGGCAGCAACCAGGGAGGACTCTCCGATAGCTTCCAACACCGAAACCTAATCGAAACTTCACTAAGGATGAGTTTTAATCAAAAAATATAGGTTGATTGAGGAGGTGATTGAGTCAATGATTGAACGCGCGTCAATTAATTCAATATTTTGATCAAAATGATTGACCCTCTAGGGCAGAGCTGTCTAATCGGCGGTCCGCGGGCCGCATGTGCCCCAGCACTGCAATGAATGCGGCCCGACATAAAATCATAAACTTCTTTAAAACATTATATCTGAAACAATTTGACCTGATGATTTTTTTCTCTAAAATAAGAAATCTGAAAATCGGGGAGTCAGATTGGCCGGGCTGGCTAACGCGCTGGCCCCGTTTCACCATCGTTGATGACGATGTTCAAGCGGGAGGCCCGGGTTCGATCCTGGCTAGCATATAAAATTTCTTCCGGCTAAAACTCGGATTCCTCACTAACCCTACTAATACTTTACTGATGTGCTGTCTAAATGGGCTTTGTTCCCGGTGACAATATAAATAAATAATAATAATAATAATAAAGAAATCTGAAAATCAACTGAAAAGTTCTCGAAAAATAAAAGTGATAATTTTAAATTTTGATTCTGTAACTATAATTCAAGATTTTCGGAAAAATAATCACCATTTTAGTCTATTTTCGGCTGGATTTTCATTAATATACATTTATTACCATCAAACTTTCTGATTGAATGTATAGAAATACAATTTAGATACCGTATATTGAATATTTATACTTTTAAAGATATTAATTATTTAGTCATAATGTCTGTTAGTTATTGTGTGGTTGGCTAGAGTATGTGTTAACCAATAATAATTGGTCATCTGTAGTATTGTATTTGATTTTGTAAAGTGATGGAATTTATTACAATTAGAGATTATTTGCTATTTTATTTATTAAATGCTTAATTAAAAGTTTATTCCTATAAATTGTTGGTTTTTAGTTAATTAAGAAAAGTTAAATGAAAATCACTTGACGCACACGTTAGTTCTTTAAAAACAATATCAAATCAATTGGGCATGTCTTGAATGCGTTTTTATTTAATCTGGAATTATTTTCCTTTCTGATATCTAATCAAGTAACGAGATTATATTTCATTTGCTCTGTTTTTTGCAGTTATTTCATTTCGAGTCGAGCAGCCATGGGGTCAAGTGCTTAATATTTGTGTTTTATGTGTGTCGCGTTTTGTGTATTCCTTTTGACAACTTCTTTTTTGAGAATTGTTCAAAACTTCATGATAGACAAGGTAAACATTTAAATACAATTTTTATAAATCTTTTGGCTAATTCAATGAATCCAAAAATAAAAAACACCTCATCTATTCATAATATATTCTTTGTTATGGTGAATATAATTATTCTAGATAATTAAGAAATATGAATAGTATTAGTATATTTATTCTGCTGCCCGAGAAAATTTTTTTCCTTCAAATGTGCCCCGAGAAAGCCCAAAGGTTGGACAGCCCTGGTCTAGGGTCTAGGTCTTAAGAATGTTAATGATGATTTTTGTAAAGGAACTTTGTCTCTTTGATACTAGATAAACAAATAATTAAGAGGGGAATTTATCAGCCATGTCGCAAAACGGCGTGATTATCAAATACTTTATCTATATACTCGATGAAGGAGGAGGTATCAGCCAAAGATGGAATCACTGGGTTCAATAAAACATCTTTAATAAGACGTTTCGGCATGAATTTTATTTGGCCATCTTCAGTCAATTACGAGTTATACACAAAATCTCCTAATTGACTGAAGATGACCAAATAAAATTCAGGCCGAAACGTCTTATTACAGGTCTTTTATTGAACCCAGTGATTCCATCTTTGGCTGATACCGCCTCCTTCATCTACTGTAGTACAGTTTCAACACACGAACTCACGAATGAAAATTATCAAATAACTCCCTAAACTATTAACTCTACGGAATGAGCAAAGCTGTAGGGGATGTGATTTCTGACACTTTTGTTTAAAAAATTCCCCCAAAAACTACCCAAAAAGGGGAGGGTCAAAATATGAAAATTCTTGCTCTTGGACCAACCTCAACCAAATGTTGTATACATAATCTGTGGGTCCCTAGAAGGCTAGAAATGCAAAAACTAACCATCCAAAATGGGGGATGGGGGGGGGGGGGAATTAAAATTATTACCCTTAAGCTAACTTAACCAAATTTTGTATACATAATTTGTGGGTCAATAGAAGGCTAGAAATGCAAAAACTGGGTGCGGGGTGGGGCGAGCGATGGTGCTGGGGTGGTATGCTGCGGGCGGGAGGAGGGGTGCAGGGTGGAGTGGAGGGTTCAGGTGAGGATCCAGAGGCTTAGTGGGGTGGTGCGGGTGCGGGATGGGTGCGGGGTAGGGTAAGGTGGGGTGCGGGGGTGGAGGGCGATGGATGGGGTCTCGGGGGTGGGCGGTGTGCGAGGCGGAGTAAGGGGGTGGGAGTGCGGAGGTGGAGGGCGATGGAGGTTCTCAATTCGGCTGAATTTTCTGTCTCTTTTATCTGATATCATGGCCAATTGTGAACCGATTTTGATGATATTTGTTTGTTTGTTCAGTCTAGTTTCTGATTGGTAAAAATATATATTTCATTTTTATTCGAACTTTTTTGTTATGTATGTTTTCGCATAACTTCTTTGATTTATGGACCGATGTTAATAATTCTTTCTGCGTTTAGATCAGAATAGATCCAAGATAGTCAAGAAACCTGAGTATTTATTTATTTATTTATTTTATGTATGTTCAGTGATAACTTTTTGCCACGTCGCCCGATTTCGACGATTCTTTTTTTATTGGAAAGGGGATACCTTAGGGGTGGTCCCATATTAATTTCGTCAAGTTATGGTGATATGATCAATGACGAAATAACGTAAATCTCCAATTATTATGAGAAAATAATCGAAATTATAATAAATAAAATCTTTTATAAAAAAAAATCTTATAACATTCATTTAAAACCCGCAAACGTTTCGAGAGAATTTCTATATTTATGAATTGAATTTTATTATCATTTTCTGATTCATTCGCCTTACGAGATGCATACAAGGCATTATATTAAGTCACTATTAATAACATCACTATAAAGAGAAAAGTAAAAATAATTTTTATAAAAAAAAATAAAACCGACTTCAAAAAAATTTAACGCAACAAATAAAATAATAAGAACTCAAAAATAAAATAAAATGCACTAAAAGGTATAAAATAATTAACTAATTTATTTACAACTAAACGAGGAAATATTAACATGAAATCACTTTTTGAAGTCGGTGCTAAGCAAACCATAGAAGCGAGAGTACCCGCCAAACGTACTAAGTAAGATCCGTCGAGTTCGATTTATAAAATGTATATTTTTGGCACCGACTTCAAAAAGTGATTTCATGTTAATATTTCATCGTTTAGTTTTAACTAAATTAGATAATTATTTTATACATTTTAATGCATTTTATTTGATTTTTGAGTTCATATTATTTTATTTGTTGCATTTAGTTTTTTTGAAGTCGGTTTTATTTTTTATTTTTTATAAAAATTATTAGATTTACTTAAGGACGTGAATAAATGTTATTTTTCATTTGGTTAATAAAATGTTTCATTCAGTGAAAATTTAATTTACAAGAAAAGCCTTAGATTGCCAAGAGTAGAGTTGATGATTCATAAGGAGAAATAAATGAGGTTGTCCTCTGCATGATGCAAATATACATTTATATAAATACATAAATATAATGTATTTTTGAGAGAGTATAGTTTCGAAGCTTTGACTTTCATCATCAGTCTTTTTAATTAGAAATATTTTATCTGTTAATTCTCTATGGATGTAGGCAAATTAAAATGTATTAAATATCATTTGTCTGTAGGCCTTTGCACAGCTTTCTCATACTTAAAAATTATCACAAATATCGTGGTCGAAATGTCATGTTTTATATTTTTACTATATACATATTTTTTTATTAGTTTGATTGATAAATTTATATTTAATTGCGAAAAAAATTGATTTTTAACAAAAATTTTCACAAAAGATTTACTCAATTCGTGAGTAAATTAGTTTTGTTGTAATATTAGGTTTGATACCTCGCAAACGTATACCATAACATGTTGATTTGCATCAAGCAGAGAACAACCTCATTTATTCGTATGTTTCTACATTTGATTCAATCGCGAATCAAATGTAGGTGATTTTTGTCAAGTATTGAGTGAAAATAATATCTGAACTTATATATTTCTAACTTGAAATAATGATGTTAAATAAATTTATAATTTTTCTCATTAATATATCAAAGAATAATTGATACATTAACGAGAATTGTTTTGATCGCGCTTTTTAAAAAAGATATATATCGCGATCATATATCTTTCTCTCTTGGTCGAGACTTAAGACTCCGCAGACTCAAATAGCTTCAACCGCAGTAGTCTAGCGATATATCTTTTTCAAAAAGCGCGATCAAAACAATTCTCGTTAATGTATCAATTATTCTTTGATATATTAATGAGAAAAATTATAAATTTATTTAACCTCATTTGTTTCTCCTTAAGAAAATTTTACTTTATTTTAAAAGCACAAGAAATAATTAAATTACAATTAAATATTCTTTTTAAAACTATATCTACTATCTATCTTTGGCTAAATTTCGGGTGTTAATTTTGAGAAACTAGGTATATTTATGTATGGCATTAAATTGGACATTCTTTATATAACGTCAAGTATTAAATTTCATATTTCTTTAGTTTTTGTTTTATTTACTTTATTTTTCATCTGTTTAATAAATTCAGCTTGAGTGCATTTGTATGTATATGTGTATATATGTTAGGGTTGAAAGGGGTGGAGACTGATGCTGTTATGCAAGAGGTAAAACTTTTCCCTAGTCTTGTCCACTTTTTAGTAGTCACGGTGACTTTGAGTTGAAATAGAAATGAAAAGGGCAAAAAGGGGATGAAATGTAAGTGGGGGTGCGTTGGGGGTGGAAGAGAAATGGGTTGGCTGCAGATGGAGGCAGGAGAGAGGGGATGAAAGGCCAGTTAAAGTGGATGGAACATCCTAACACTAAATTGAATGGATTTTAATTACAATAATTAAATTCATCTGCTTGATATCTCTTTACCGCTTTTTTTTTCTTTTATAATCCAATCTTTTTAAAAGAATGATATGAGAATGGTTATCAAAGTTGAAAGAAACGATATTTTTAGAATACTCTTTAAACCAGATATGGGCAAGCCAAATCGCACCTCGGGTCGCATTGGTGAATTAAAGGAACGAATAAAATATAAATACAATACACAAATATCTATCTACTATCCAGAATTAATTACAACTTCTATATATTTTATTTTTATTTTATTTTTTTTATCTCTCCTCTTAATGGCCTCGGAATGAATTCCATTGTAGCCAGTTTACCATGAGTTTATAAACAATCAAATAGTATCACAGACAATGAAAATAATAAATAATAAATAATCTTGGCCATTTACCAAACTCAACCTAATTTTGTATACATAATCAGTGGGTTCCCAGAAGTCTAAAAATGTAAAAACTAACCGCCCAAAATGGGGGGGGGGGTAGCAAAGAATGACAATCTTGGCCATTTACCAAACTCTCACAAATTTTGTATACATAATCAGTGGGGCCCTCAGGAGTCTACGAGAGGTATTTAAAGCCCCTGGGGTGCTAAATTTTTTCGTTTAATTTTTATATAAATTATATATCATAGAAAATTGAAGTCATTTATTTGAGTTTGATTTTATTTCTTTTCTTTCCCTTCTTTCACAAGTGAACAAATGAAATCAAATTGTTGTGGATTTAAAAAGAAAAGAAAGCAAACAAATTATAATTTAACTCTTGGGATTTCATGGACCACTTTCTGGAACATTTCAGTGAATGAAATAAATTGATATTTAGTAAATTGTTAAAATTTGGGGAACATTTAAATTGAACTCATTTAAATATACATACACACAAATACAAAATAAGCCATTAAAACACAAATGGTTTTATAAATAAATCATTTTAATATGTATATTAGAACTTTTTTCAGTTTCGGACGGTCTGTTAGATTTATAACAGAGAATTTAATGGAAGACAGTTCAGAAATAAATAAAAATAATATTTCTAATAAAAGAGTCCGTATTGAAAGTTTGTCTCTTTATAGCTTTTGAAACCAACGTTTCGGAGGATCTTCCTTGCTTCTATCTCATATTTCTCATTGGCTCAAATACCCGATTGTACGTACGTACATTCGTTTTGTTGTAATTGTAAGCTGGTCACCTCACAATACGAATATATAGGGGAAGGTGGGGTAAGACGGGGACCTTAAGGTTTGAAGTAATCATCATCATTGAGTATACTGTCCTAAGACTGGTTTGATGCAACAATCTGTCTCCACTCGACTCTGTCCCCCGCCAGCTGTTTGACCTCTCTAAATGTCTGGCATCCCATATCCCCAATTATTTGGTTGAAATATTCTAATCTGGGTCTTCCCCTTCCCCTTTTCTTTCCCACCTCCCCCTCCAAGATGTCCCTAAGCAGTCCCCCATGTCTCAGTGTGTGCCCCATCATCTGACCTCTTCTCTTCTTGAGACTCTTTCACAAGGTTCTTCTTTCTCCGATTCTTCCAAGAACTTCTTCATTTGTAATTTTATCCATCCATTTGATATTCATCATTCTTCTGTAGCACCACATTTCGAAAGCCTCTAATCTCTTTCTCTCCGCTTCTCTAATTGTCCAGGTTTCACACCCGTACATGGCTATGCTCCATACATATGTCTTCAATAGCAACTTCCTGTTTTCTAAGCTGATTGAGGAGGAGCATAGTAGTTTTTGTTTTGAATTAAACCCCATTTTTGATTGGGCAATTCTAGATTTAATTTCGTTTTCGCTCCTCCCATCCCATGTTATTTTACTTCCTAGGTAGCGGAATTCCTTAACTCCTTCTAGGTTTTCTTGGTTAATTTTGATGCATTCCTGTCTCGTTTGTTCTTTTTTGTACATACTAGGACCTTGGTTTTATTCTTGTTTATTTTCATTTTGATTTCTTCTATTAGGATTGGTTAATTCCATTCAGGGCGTCCTCTAATTCTTTTTTATTGCTTCCTAGAAAGACAATGTCATCGGCAAATCTTAACATAGCGATCTTTTGACCTTGGATTTCGATACCTGTATCAATTTTTGAAGTAAAAAACAACAACTAAATATACATCACAGAAATTAGGAACTTTATCTATTAACTTAATCAGTCTTCCCTCTATTAGATTATAATAAAAAAAAATGAAAACTTTTATATTTTTTTGAATAATGAATAAAAACACAAAAAAAGTATTTTGCCCCATCTTGCCCCATCCTTTGGGCAAGATGGGATACACCAGTCTTCAGCATTTTAGTCATCATTATCTTTACAAAAAGGACAAGTATGAACTGCATCTTCATCCTCATCCCATTGCTGACAGGTAAACCACCCTTCCCGAGATTCAGATTATAAACCCTTGCAATAAAAACATTCAATGTCTTCTGTCTCTTTATATAATTCTTTATTCTGTTTCTTTGTTTTTGTTTTTTGCAGTTTTTTTCTTCTTTCCCATCGCTATCTTATCATTTAGTTTTTCTTGTAATTCTTTCTTGTAGGGAGAAGAAGCTATTACGGCTGTTTTCCCATTTTGCGCACTTTTCTTTTTCTTCTTTGGTTAATTCGCAGAATCGGCATTATAAGCCTGGGATTAACGAGATGAAATGAAGTACTAGGTCCTGTCTGTTCCTCTGGCTGAAGTGAAGTTGGGGATGGCTGATTAGTGATTAAGCACAGATGATAGTTGTGAGGTAGAGATGGTTTCTAAATCAATTTCAGTAGCCTCAGCAGCAACAAAATCAACATTGTAAAAATAAAACATACCTAACTAGTTTCATTTCGTTTCACTAAATGTCGGGGTAAGGTGGGGTACTCTGTATCCTGTGCCCCATTTTGCCCCAACGGTACTTTGTAAGCTAAACATTTTTTTGAGGTTATAAATTGACAAGTAATCGTGTAAATATTTAGTGTAAAATCAAGTTTAAAATACAGGGATTGCGATAAAACTTTGTTGTCTACATCAAAACCTATGTATTTCTGACAGTCACGCTCGAAACACACTAAAAATAACATCCAATCATTAAAAAATCGTTTTTTACTCACAGCAACGTCATTATGCCCCACTCAGGTTTTCGCTATCGGTGTAGTGAAAAGTTTCGAGATAAAACCATAAGATGGCCTTTGTAGTTTTATTAAAACTGTTTTAGTTTTTGAGATATAGTGGGGCCCATCTTGCCTCGCTACCCCCGTCTTACCCCCCCTTCCCCTATATGTTAATTTGCATCAAGTAAAGAGCATTTCTCCTTAAGGATTCTTATGAAATTGAAATAAATCTGTTTTTGACATTTTTCGAGTATATACTCTTTATATAACTAACTAGCCGTACAACAAATTTCAATATGCGCCAAATTTTCCTCTTCTATAATTGAGCCAAATTTGGTTGTTTTCAACGAAGTGTTACCACTTTTCAAATTACTTATACAGTCAACTCTCGATAATTCGAAATTCAAGGGACCACAAAAATAATTCGAATTATCAAGAAGTTTGATTTATCAAGAGGAAAGAATAAAAATTTGAATTATTAAGAGTTTTTATTATTTTTTTGAAAATAAGTATGAGCTTACATAAATTTTATATATAGCCTCAAGTAAAAAAAGTAAATATAATGAAAACGACAAAAAAAATGAACAAAAAAATTACATATGTATTAACATTGCAATAGATAATAACATACCTAATTATAAAAAATTAAGAATAGATTTTTCCTAGGAAAAATTCGAATTATAAAGTAAGGAAGTGGCCTAGTTAGAATTATAGAACGTTCTCTAACCCTCATATTACGAAAAGCATTTCGAGTTATCGAGCGTATCAAAATACACAGCATTTTTTAACCGACTTCAAAAAAGGAGGAGGTTCTCAATTCGACTGAATTTTTTTTTGTGTCTATGTTACCTCATATCTTGGCCAATTGAGAACCGATTTTGATGATTTTTTTGCATTAGGTTCAGTCTAGTTTCCGATTGGTCCCGTTTTTTTTCAATGGTATTGGATCTTTTTTGATATGTTTGTTCAGGAATAACTTCTTTGCTTATTAAACAATTTTAATGATTCTTTTTTTATTGGAAATAGGGTACCTTAGGGGTGGTACCATATTAATTTGGTCAAATTCTGAAGATATGATCAATGACGAAATAACGTAAATCTCCAATTCTTATGACCAAATAATCGAAATTATGATAAATAAAATCTTTTATAAAAAATCTTAAAACATTCATTTAAAACCCGCAAACGTTTCGAGAGAATTTCTATATTTATGAATTGAATTTTATTATCATTCTCTGATTCATTCGCTCGACGCTTTCTCTTACGAGATGCATGCAAGGTATTATATTAGGTCACTATTAATAACATCACTAAAAAGAGAAAATAAAAATAATTTTTATAAAAAAATAAAGCCGACTTCAAAAAAATTAAATGCAACAAATAAAATAATAAGAACTTAAAAATCTAATAAAATACACTAAAAGGTATAAAATAATTGTCTTATTTAGTTACAACTAAACGAAGAAATATTAACATGAAATCACTTTTTGAAGTCGGTGCTAAACATATACATTTTGTGAATCGCACTCGACGGATCTTACTTGGTACGTTTGGCGGCTACGCTTGCTTATATAGTTTGTTTGGCACCGACTTCAAAAAGTGATTCCATGTTAATATTTCGTCGTTTAGTTGTAACTAAATTAGATAATTATTTTATACCTTTTAGTGTATTTTATTTGATTTTTAAGTTATTATTATTTTATTTGTTGCATTTAATTTTTTTGAAGTCGGTTTTATTTTTTTATAAAAATTATTTTTCGATTTACCGAAGTTAACAGTTGAAGAGTTCGAATTATCGAGAGTCGACTGTATATCTAAATCTACTTATATATCTTAAATCAATCTATAATACCACAATATAAAAATATTTACACACAATCTGTAATGTATTGTCCAAAAAACATTTTGACAGTCTTACTATATAAATATATGAACCGAAACAAGTAATTTTTGTTAACATACTGATTTGACAGATGACCGAATTGTTAGAATTCTCTGCAATTCTTCAAAATATTGAGAAATTATTTCAACACAGAATTGTTTAAGGACTTATGGACCAGCTGACATATTTTCGAAATGCCATCCTCAGGCAAGAAAATCTGATTCTCTAGGAGTCTGTTTTGCTGTCACTTCCCAATAATTTGCTCTAAGACCAATCTCGTCTAATTACAAAAATCTCCCCTTTTTCGATATGTTTTTATGAAACATTTTGGTTTATTAAAACAAATCTTCAAATACTTTCCTATTTCTACTGTTCATTTTAAATTGAAACTGATAAAAACTATTTCCATTACTTTTATAAAACACTCTATTAAACAATCTGACTTTCATTTGTAAATGTTATATCAGAATAATAAATTTATTTTTGACTTTTATTAAAGCCAAGTTCCGTGAATATATATGGAATTTTAAGTGAAAGGTTATTATGATTAGAAGCCGTCGATGTATATAGAATACCATTATATACCTGGTTAATAGTCTATTGTATTGTAGAAGTGAGCATTTAGCTGCAGTTAGTTAAAACTGGCGGTTGGCTGATCAAACGTAATTCACTCAGACGTGTGTGACATTTGACATTGGGGGAATAAATTCATTTCCATGGATTGCATAAATTGCTCTTGCACAAACATATATATGTATATATGTACATTCTCTCTATCTCTTTCCC
Source organism: Forficula auricularia (assembly GCA_024734495.1). Taxonomy (NCBI): domain Eukaryota; kingdom Metazoa; phylum Arthropoda; class Insecta; order Dermaptera; family Forficulidae; genus Forficula; species Forficula auricularia. Next base: position 1,213,946 of record JALMQS010000264.1, read on the forward strand.
TCATTTTATAAATAAATAAATATGCGACTGTTGAAGTGTTAATTTAGTTAACATTCTTTATGAAAGAAAAAGAAACATAATGATTTTCGAAACCATTCTTCGAACTCAAAGTCCATGTATTGAAAAAATAGTCGAACCTTTTTTAATATTGTTTGCAATGTTGACTTTAATAAGTCTGAATAATTCGAGTCCTTTTTGAGAAAAATAATTTTTAAGAAAAAAATAAAACCCACTTCAAAAAAATTAAATACAACAAATAAAATACACTAAAATGTATAAAATAATTATTAACTTATTTAGTTCCAACTAAACTACGAAATATTAACATGAAATTACTTTTGTGTACTCGGTGCCAATGCGATTCATAAAAGGTATATGTTTGGCACCGACTTAAAAAAGTAATTTCATGTTAATATTTCGTAGTTTAGTTGTAACTAAATAAGTTAAAATTATTTTATACCTTTTAGTGTATTTTATTTGTTGCATTTAATTTTTGAAGTTTGGCATGAGCAAACCTAACAAAAAAGGTCTAATACCTATGAAAAACGAGACCCAAGGTAATTTTTGGCAAAATCGTAACGTGCTAAAATTCAACCTAATTGATTACTACAATTTGTGACCTTAATTGAGTCCATGGGTTCCGTAGTCCTTACCTGAGGACTCCTTTGAAGTCCCGCTTGGCGCGCGACCGATTACAATACTTTACCCATGCTTCGCATTGGATAAAGTAAAAATATGGGACCAATCGGAAGGTAGACTGAACCCAATGCAAAATTTTTTCAAAATCGGTTCACAATTGGCGGAGATATGAGGTAACATAGGCACAAAAGAAAAAAAAAAATCAGTCGAATAGAGAACCTCTTCCTTTTTTGAAGTCGGTTAAAAATGATGAAAAGTTCAAAAACCACCTAAAGTAAATCTAAGTTTCCAGTGAGCCGATTTGAACCAAAACCTTGTTGTGATTTTCTGGGCGATAACTCAATTTTTAAATCCATTTTTTGGAAAAATCGCTTGAACTCAATCAGAGATGTTGAGAATATTTTTTTTTAATGTAAGAAATGTTGGATTCACTAATTCGGGAACCGAACCCAAATTCCAAAACCTATCCTTACTATTATCTGTCATAAGAGGAGAGACCATATTATATAACTTCCAATTGATGAATTTCATTATCATCATCAATTACGCAGTCCTAAGGCCTGTTTGACGTAATCGCTTGTCTCCACTCGACTCTAGCCTATTCCAAATATCTTCAATTAAACTGATCGACACAAATGTGTCCCCTTAAACCTAACAATGGATTCCAGTAGAGTTTTATAGGCTGATTATCATGCAATTTCCCGATTTTTCACATGTCAGAGTTTTGAGATATTATCGGTCAAAACGACGAAAAAGGCAATTTTTGGTCTATTTTTGAGTCCCATTAAATATTAAACAGAAATATTTGAAATCAAAATATTTTGTTGGCGTAATAGAAAACAGCTTCCTCTTTGAATTTCAAATTACCACTTGTTTTTAGCTCAATTAGAACTCGAGATATAACTAAAAACTAAGACCTTATGTTTTTATCTATGTTTTATATCTTTTATAATCACATAGTTTTAGTTTTTTAGTTAGGTATATCTCGAGTTCTAATTGAGCTAAAACCAAGTGATAATTTGAAAATCAAAGTGGATGCTGTTTTCTATTACGCAAACAAAATATTTTCATTTCAAATATTGCTGTTTAATATCTAATGGGATTTGAAAATAGGTCGAAATGTCATTTTTTTGACCGATAATATGTCGAAACTCTGACGTGTTGTAAAAATCGGGAAATTGCATGATAATCAGCGTATAAACTCTACTGGAATCCATTGTTAGGTTTACAGGAAATTTTTGTCGAACAGTGTTATCCAAGGATCTCCAGATAAATTTCAATAAGGTATTACATTTTTATTGAAAATTATAAATTATACATTTATAAGGTGGTTATTTATGCCAGATTAGTTTCTTCGCGACCTATTATGGCCCAAATAGCTTTTTGCCACTTGGGTTTGATTCACGAGGGGTAATACAGTGCTTCTGATATAGAAGAAAAATATTAACTATAATAATATAATTTGATGAATTCATGAGGATTTTGTATTCCAGGGACTGTGATTTTCTATAAATATGAAAAGAAGATATCTATTAGTTGAATAAAAGATTTCACTGTCGATGGTAACAGAATTGTTTTATTTTAGGTTAAAAATAAAATAAAATGAGAGAGTCTTCTGTTTTTAAATAAAATAATTTTTAATTATTTCTAGAGACTATAGTTTCGAAGGCATTGCCTTCATCATCAGTCTATCACAAATATTTCAAATTAGTTACAAATTAAGATTTATACATAGAAAATTTTGAAAAATATATAATGTCTTTTTCTTCATGTTTCTTCTTGGGAGATTAGAATATATATCTAATCTCCCAAGAAGAAACATGAAAAAAGACATTATATATTTTTCAAAATTTTCTATGTATAAATCTTAATTTGCAACTAATTTGAAATATTTGTGATAGACTGATGATGAAAGGCAATACTCACTATAGTCTCTAAATAATTAAAAATTATTTATTCAAAAAACAGGCTCTCTCATTTTATTTTATTTTTAACCTAAAAAAAAAAAAGAAGATATCTATGTCTAATTAAAGCTGGCGTTAACATATTATTTTTCAAAATTTAACTTGTACAACTTTCAAATTGGAAATCTTGGAAATAAATTTATTTACCTATAAAAATAGAAATATATATCTAGAAATAACAAAAAATGGACGTGCACCAATTTCAAAATAAATCGTCCACATCTCAGATTAATTACACTGTTCGACAAAAATTAAACAAAAATTTCCCCCGAAAACCTAACAATGGATTCCAGTAAAGTTTTATACGCTGATTATCATGCATTTTCCCGATTTTTTACAAAACATCAGAGTTTTGAGATATTATCGGTCAAAATGACGAAAAAGGCCATTTTGACCTATTTTCGAGTTCCATTAGATATTAAACAGCAATATTTGAAATCAAAATATTTTGTTGAGATAATAGAAAACATATTTTTCTTTGATTTTCAAATTAACACTTGTTTTTAGCTCAATTAGAACTCGAGTTATAACTAAAAAATTAAGACCTTATGTTTTTATCTATTTTTATTATCCTTTATAATCACTTAGTTTTAGTTTCTTAGCTATGACTCGGGTTCTAATTTAGCTAAAAACAAGTCGTAATTTGAAATTTAAAGAGGAAATTGTTTTATATTACGTCAACAAAATATTTTGATTTCATTATCTAATGGGAAAATAGGTCAAAATGGCCTTTCTTGTCATTTTAAAAAATAATAAAAAAAAAATTAAAAAAAAAATTCTCTGGCTCGACAACCCTTTATGGGCCTTGGCCTACTGAATTGGTTGTTGTCCTAATTGGAAACAGTACCAAGGGGTCAAGTGGTTAGTTCAACGCAATCTCTACAACCTTCGTTTCAGTGTTCTTAACCGAGATTCGCTGCTTCTCAATCAAGCATCTACTCATTTATCCTCACGAGGCTGAGTGAACCCCGTTCCAGACCCTATACTTACAAAAAAAATTCTGAGTACAGCCGAGAATCGAACCCGGGACCTCCCTGTTGGCAGCCAGCCATGCTAACCACTACACCAAGGAGGCGGTTTCTCGTCATTTTGACCGATAATATCTCAAAACTCTGACGTGTTGTAAAAAATCGAGAAATTGCATGATAATCCGCGTATAAAAATCTACTGGAATCCATTGTTAGGTTTTTGGGGGAAATTTTTGTTTAGTATTGTTATTGGACACTCTCAATGAAAAAGTTATAGACACTCTACGACTTTGAGCAAATTTTTTTTTAAATTCATTTGGGTGCGTGTAATTATTTTTTGATTTATCTTGGAAATTAATAGACAGTCTTATGGATATAAAAAAGTTACATTAGATTCAGTGGAGCTGAAAACGTGTGTTTGCTGCTGAAACCTCGGTTTCGAATTTTCGAAACCATTTCAAATCTTCCTCTTTTATTCTACTTAAGTGAACTAAGGTTGATAGGATAATAAATGCATGAGATATTCACTAACAGTACATGTGATTTATAACCCCACTTCTTCTCCCCTTGCTATATTAATGTCCTGTTGTACCCTCAGAACCCCACATACCCCACTCGTTGATTGTATGCCAATGACATGCGCGTGAATAAATTTTCCGTCAATATATAAAATATGAATTTTATACATTAATAAAATATCAAATAAAAGTTTGTCGCTAGTCGTTCTTTTATGTGAAAAAGAAACGTTTTGGAAATAAAAATCTCCAGTCGAGCGATGATAGAAGAAGAGAGAGAGAAAAAAAGGAAAGAGAGGGTGAATAATATGTTCTTTATATTTTAGCTAGTTTTTGGATTTAAGCCAATAGAAGCAAGGGAAAAGAAAAGCAAGGAAAATTTTTCTTAGATTTATCATTTTCACCTAGATAAAGTAAAAAGAAATTGGAAAATAAATTTAAGACATTTAATCTAATATTTCAACATGGTTGATAGATTACTTTTGTAGTAGGTTTTTTGGATTAAATCGTTTGCTATTTATCAAAAGAAAAGTTTTGTCTAATAATGAATGCACACGTTCCGATAGCTAATTGTGGCGTCGTTTTAAACTGCTTGTGAAGTCAATCGTTAGAATGAGGACGGATTGAAGTTCCTGAAGGGGATTTTTAGGGCCCCGTTCAAAAATAAAACTGGGCGCTATTAGTGTTTCAAAAATGTCTGTCACAACATAAATAAATAATTTTTTTGCAACGAAATTTTCTCTGGAGAGAGACGGACTGGTAGAAATTTTAATTGAAAGTAATGGAAGGCAGCCCAGAGGTAGTGAGGAAAGAAAAAATTAACACATATAAAATAAGGTGTAATTTATTGGAATCCTTCCTCCTTTCCTTTCAAACCGACGTTTCGGAGGATTTTTCCCTCCTTCTTCAGGGTTTCAAAGGGTCAATGAATGAAACAAATAAAATGTTTCCTTCTTCTCTCCACAGTAGTGTTCAAAAACCTTCTTCATTTGTAACAAAAGGCATAGAAAGACAAAATCATCCGAAACGTCGGTTTGAAAGGAAAGGAGGAAGGATTCCAATAAATTACACCTTATTTTATATGTGTTAATTTTTTCCTCCTCACTACCTCTGGGCTGCCTTCCATTACTTTCAATTAAAATAAATAAATAAGATATAAACTTAAAATTTACATTTACAGTGAAACCTCTCAAATCCGAACTAATTGGGGCAGTAGCCTGTTCGGATTAACCGAAAGCAGCTTCAACATTTGAAGATAACTGATATCAAGTGAAAGATTAAGTGATATTTTGTGTGTTTATATTATTTTTTCATCGTTTTTGCAAAGTGATTAACCTAAAGAATTTCAATATCCAAATTTTACCGTTTTTCAATCCTGGATGACATAAGTATGTAGACACATTTACATTTTGTTAGGAATGCTAACTGAACTTCTTTGTTAATTTTTCAACTAATTCTGTAAATTAAGGTTATAATGTAGAATGTATACATAATTGTTTTATGAATAAATAAATGTTTCTCTTTTTTGCGTTCGGATTTCCCTGGATTTCGGATTTAAGGGGTTTCAGTGTATGTATGCCGAAATGTTAAATTTTACCATTTTTTTTAATTCTTTATTAAAAAAAATCCTTAACTGTGTTATTCTGTACCTAAATAACGTACGTGTAAATAGGTGGATAGTTGGATAGGTGTAATTCCATTTGTATAGAACAAACTCCTTTTATTAAGATTAGTTTTTAACCTTGGTTAAAATAATAATCTAACTTTTGCGAATGAGTTTAAATCTTATACCCTCATATCGAGATATGCATGAAATTGCGGATGCTGGCTAAAGTTATCCTATTTTACGATCATATTTTAATGTAATAATTGATTCAACTCTATTACTTAGGAAATCGATTCAGACTGGATTTAAGATAGTTCAAGTTTATCCTTTAAGGATTTTGGCAATTAATAATTATCTGGTATTCAGAACAACCTGTTTCAATTTACTCAAAATAATATTTTTGATATTTCATATAATTAAATTTAAATATTGAAATGGATTTCCTGTTATACCATTTGCTTTATATATAGATTTACAAATTTACATTGCATTTGTATAATAATAGCAATGCTAATTTGGTCATATCATAAAATAACAAAATAATTTAAATATCCACACACTGTTAAAAATTTCATATCCAATTTTACTACAAATATCTAATAATACTAATAAAATAAAATATCTAATAATATTACAAGAAAAAAGTAAAGTTACAATTTATTTTTGTATTTTTGCAATGAGTTAATGTGATTTTGCCAATATAAATAGGTATAGAAATTTTTTTCTATACCCAATATTCTAAATTTCATATCTATTTGTATTGTAAACATATAGTAAATTTAGAGAATTTTTTTAACAGTCCACTAATGAAAAATTGAGATCCGTGTAAAAGCCATTTATCTGCGCTGAAGCTTTAAATGAGGCGACTGTGGGCCAATCGTTAGAGTGTCGGGCCGCTGCGCTGGCCTGAAATACGCTGGTTTGAGACCGAGTCTCGGCAGATATTTGCAGTCGCCTCCCCATTGGAAAGCAATATACCAAGAGTATATTTGCCTAGTAACCTCTCCAAAATAGCCGTTCGGAACCGGCGTAAAAAAAAGGTCCCGTATATCTGTGTCAAACCAGCTTAACTTACTCAGCACAGGTTTATGTGGAGAGGAGCCAAAACGTCAGGGAGACCTGATATGGCACTTAAAGAAGAAAGTTTCAAATAAACAGCCAAATTAGAAATAAAACAAACAAACACATTCACCATGATATCCATTTGGTTTGTAGAGACCAGTTTTACATAATTCTCTTTACTTCAAAAACATATGATGTAGAATTGCTCAACTGGTTAAGCTGTAATGGTGAAATTTATGTCTTAAAACCCATTCAATCACTTATAATTGTGAAAATAATAGACCCACAGAAAAAAGTATATCAAATATATTTTAGGTAATTTGGAATACTATTAAAAAGTTTATATAATTGTTCAGATTAGAAGATATCGAGGATTTTTAAGGCGATATATAAGACTTTTTTTGGAGAAAAAAAATTTGATTTTTCAAAAATATTTGTGCTTTTAGATTCAGTGAGCCTCCCTCTATTATAGGAAAAAATTCCATCGAAATCCGAGTCATCGGCCAAATTTTCGATTTTTTGAATCAAATCGGTGTGCTTGAATTTATCGATAATAATTAATAGAAACATGTTAACTATGCATTTTAAAGCTTAGAAATAAATGGACTTTTTTACTAAAAATTAAATGACACCTTATTTGATATGTGTTAATTTATTATTTTCTCACTACCCCTGGGCTGCCTTCCATTACCTTCAATTAAATGACCTTTAAGAAATCATATTATAGAAAATAGAATTTCTCAACTGGTTGAGCTGTATTTGTGAAATGTGTGTCTTAAAACCCATTCAATCACTTAAAATTGCGAAAATAATTGACCCATAGAAAAACGTATATGAAACATATTTTAGGTAATTTGGAATACTATTTAAAAGTTTATGTAATTAATTAGGCTCCGATCTTCAGGTAAGAAGATATTGATGAATAATAAGGAGATATATAGGAATTTTTCTGGAGAAAATAAATATGTTTTTTCAAAAATATTTGTGATTTTATGTTCAGTGAGCCTCTCTCTATTATTGGAAAAATCCGAGCCCTCGACCAAATCCCCGATTTTTTGATTCAAAAAATTATTTGATCAAATCGGTGTGCTTGAATTTAACGATAATAATTCATTCAAATGATAATAACTTGTAAACTATTCATTTTAGAGCTTTGACATAAATACATTTTTTACTAAGAATTATATGACCTTTAAGAAAGCTCATTATAGAAAATAGAATTGCTCAACTGGTTAAGCTGTAATGGTGAAATGTATGTCATAAAACCCATTCATTCACATGTAATTGCCAAAATAATTGACCCATAGAAAAACTTATATGAAACAATTTTGAGTGAATTAGGAATGCTATTAAAAAGTACATATAATTAATTAGGCTTCAATGATCAGGTTAGAAGATATCGAAGATTTTTAAGGAGATATATAGGAATTTTTTCTGGAAAAAATAAATATGATTTTTCAAAAATATTTGTGGCAAAAATTTCATCAACAAAATTCCCGAATTTTTGAATCAAAAAATTATTTGATCAAATCGGTCATCTTGAATTTATCGATAATAATTCATTCAAATGAAATAACTTGAAAACTATGCATTTTAGAAATTTGATAGAAATATACTTTATAACTTAGAATTAAATTATCTTCAGTTTTACAATTCTCTTTCCTTCAAAAACCGTATGTTGTACTTTGAATTTTACTCCTCTACTTTAAAGAAAGAAAAATCCAATCCTGCCTCATAAGTGTTGCATCTTATTCCATACTGTAAATCAAAATCAATTTTACATTCTTATCTAGTGCTTTAGTTTTTTCTGTAGTATTTTGGTGCTTCAAAATATTCTCGCTAGAATTAGAATTTGAGCCTAAATTTGGTAAAAATTGAGTTTACGGTTAGCTAGAGCCTCCATTTTTTTTATAAACAATCACAAACAATCAGAAAACCATCCAGTGTGTTTAATCCGAGAGGTGCTAACTTCACAAAGGCCTGTACATTCCAATTCAACCATAAATTTTTCAAAAATCTCTCTCATACTTTCTTTTATCATCTTAAAAGTGAATTTAAGTTTGTAAATTTCAAAATATCCTAGGGGCTAGGATTTGTCATATCCATAGATAAATACCATAAAATTCCTTCTATTTCTACTCTAGTTTTTTTTTATTTCCTCATATTTTCTATAGGTATATATCAAAGCTTTAATCGTAAGATAAATCTTTACAATAACCAGAATTATGTTATGTTTTGTTTAAACTTAAATTTATTGATTGATTTAATACTGGATTCATTTTAGATCAAAATTTATATTTTAAAAATGAAAACAAACAAAATACTTGATATTTTGCCAGCGTAGTAACTTTTTATTCTATATACGTTGACAATTTATGACGATATATTTGATTATCTTATCGTCTTGATATCAGCCAATCAGAAATTCGGATTTAGTCAAGAAACCTTGTATAAATTCAATTATTCAAAAAAGAAAAAGAAGTGAATATACGCGAGTAACTTCAATAACATACAAACTTTTAAAGATTTTTGATGTTTACTAAAAAAATAGTCAATCAATAAAATGGTCCCTTCGCCTTATTTTTATATTTCCTTCTCAATACTCTTTTTTTACTATTTTTTGCATGAGGCTATCAACAATTAACCTGATAATAGTCAGATTGTTCTAACTTTAAGTTGCTGTACAAATATTTATTAGCTGATTTAGCTGTCATTTAAAGATATTAGGCAGTAGGAACTTGACTGAACATGAACGGGCCCTTATAGACTTTTAATGGAGAGATAAATTAGTATAATATATAATATTAGTATAAAAAATACAAATCTTTATAAAACAAACTTGGAACGATTTATTTTGAAACTAGACGTTTCGGGAGAAATTCCACCTTTATCATAGAAATTTTTTAAAAAATTTGAAAAAAGAAAATAGTTGTTTTACCTAATGTTTCCAAAATAATCTTAAGAAATTAAATATTTTGATAACAGGCAATTGTACAAATAAAAAATTTAAATATTTGTGAAAAATTTATTTTTCACTAAAATTTTTTTATAAACATTAGAAAAACAATCCATATCTGACCTTTTATTAATCGAATTTTTGTTATTTAAAAATTTCGATAATTTCTAATATTAATCTTTTTTCTAAATGATGTTCTTTATCTAAAATTTTTGGATTAGAAAAGTCAAATTTAGAAAAAAAAAAAATAATAATAATAATAATAGAAATGGTCGAAATTTTAAATAACAAAAATATGGATTGTTTTTCTAATGTTTATAAAAAAATTTTAGAGAAAAATAATTTTTAATAAATATTTATATTTTTTTATTTCAATTAAAAGGTAACCAGTACAATTTGTACAATTGCCTGTTATCAAAATATTTAATTTCTTAGGGTTTTTTTGAAACATTACCGAAAACAACTTTTTTTTTCTTTTTTTAAAATTTAAAAAAAAATTTCTATTGATAAAGGGGCAATTTCTCCCGAAACTTTAGTTTCAAAATAAATCGTTCCAAAATTGTTTTATAAGGATTTGTATTTTTTATTATTAAAAAAATCTATAATTAAATTTTCTTTATAATACTAGTTGCGAGGCCCGACTTCAGCGCCTCTCTTTTCAGGCTAGGGGCTATTCCATTAGTGTGCCCCCCAAACTCCCTTTTGGGGTCAAAATATCAAAACGTAGCAAAGATTTTAAGTTAGAAGACATCTGATACAAATATGAAATTTCATAATAATCCCTTAAGCCGTTTTTACGTAAATCGTGCGAAAGTTTTGCGCGGAACCCACGGAAACATACATACACACATTCTTTAAACGCGTGCAATCAAAATTTGGCGTGATTTGGACCAATGTGAAGACAAAACCTTAAGTTTATATATATAGATAACAGAAATACCAAATATTATCTCAATAGAATTATTTTTTTTAACTTCACTTTAAGGAGGCCCTTTCGCCGCAAATGTTAAATAAAAAATATTAGATTATAACTATAACTTAATTTCTTATAATAGTTAAACTCTCTACCTATGCTTTGGAAAAGTTTGAATCACACATTAGCGAGCAAATTTTTGAAAATAAAATTTTTAAAAATGTAATCATTTTCTTCGAGTCTTATGGAAAATTAAGATCTTTACACTTTCTCTTGAATTATACTACTATTAGTTGAATAGATAAAGTTAAAAAAAAACTAAAAATTATCTTTTTGAAACATGCAGGTTTCTTTTTTTGAAATAAAATATATTATTGACCGACGAATTTACTTAGTTATTTACTTTAAAATATCACATAAATGCTATGTTTGGATGTAAACATAAAGAATATTAATACAACGCATTGCCAAATCATACAAGACTTATTATTATCAGGTGATTTGAATAAATCAAACTAACTTTTGTATATAATTTTTTTTATAATTGTTTTTATTTCAAACATTTACGGCTTTAATACTATTTATTTTTTAATTCTATTATTTTTCATTTGTATTTTAGCTTATTTTATTAAATAATAGATACTACACTTATTATGATCAACTGGAGCGAAAGGACCTCCATAAATAGATAAACAATTTTTGAAAGAGGAATTTTATAATAGTTTTAAAAGTTTTAATAGGGATGTTTGAAAAATCTCCTTCTAAATCTAAAACATAATATTTAAGATAAAAGAAGGATTAAAACACCTGTAAAAGGGATGGTAAAAGATATTGTGCATTATAAATCCCAGAACTAGAACATTTCATTCTCTTTATAATATTCTTTACATTTATAGATAAATCTCGGTAATTTAATATTTTAATACCATTTAGTGAGCCAAGAGGTTAACTCTCTAATTATATATAGATAAAGTTTTCTTAACTTGTTTCGAAGATAAATGTAAAGAGAACTCTACCCGTAATCTCCCTCATTACTTCGTATAAGAACATGACACTTTTACCCTTTTCCTCTATCTTTTTACTTCTCCCTTTTTAAAAGCATTAAAATTAGTAAAAAATAAAAAAAGAGAGATTCTTATCACTTGGGTGGCTGTTTTTAAAGCAACGAGTTGCTTTTAGAAAGTATTTTTAGTGGCGTAAATAACACTTCCACAACCCGGTTCGGGGCGGGAAATAAAGATCTACCACATTTTGAAGAGGTATAAAAAAATGAAAAAATTTAACTAGAAAAAAACTGAATATATTTTTGAAAAGAATATAAACTAATTTTTTGTGAACTGTGTTTTACATTAAAAATGGTGGGGGGGGGGGGGGAGGGTAAAAAAATGAAAAGTCTATTCCAGTGTTTCTCAAACTTTTTCGAATGTGGAAGTCTTTTTCGTTTGAAAGGTAAGCGTGGAACCCGATAATCTTGTGATGCGAGTTAAAACGTTGTAATGGGGACATTTTTTTTTTTGACTTTGAAATATAGTTATATGGAGTGAATTAGTTAAGAAAAACCACTTTTATTGTCTTATATTTTTTTATACAATCACCCGCTACATATATCTATATTAAACAGTAACTAAATCAAAACTTCCGTAAGTAAAAGAAAATAAAACATTTTCGAATACATCAACTTTTCATAGGTATTTCCATCAATGCGTCGAATGATACTGTTTTTTGTGTTTACAGAAATACTTTATATCAGGTCTTATTGATGAAAGTTGTAATCTCATATATCCGACTCTGTATCCAGCTTATTGCGCTACTTATTTTTTGTTAATAAGTAAGTTAAGAATTCAGCAAGCAGTTGTAGCAAATGGTAAAAGAGAATTAAAACAGCTTTCTGGGTCAGCTGTGAATAAAACTACACCAAAATTTTGCCAAAGCCATCATTTTATAGGCTCTCTGCAGTGAAGAATCTGAAGTCCTTTCGATAAAATTTTCATAATCCTGGTGTAAAAAAGGAGGCTAGCTTTTCACTAACAACAAAAGGATTTTTCACACAGGAATTATTTTCCAGTTTTTTGAAATTATCATCAGTGAAATATTGTTCGATTGATTTATTCAGACATTCCAAGTGATGAGCGATTTTGGTATTTTGACTGGTATTTAGATCTATACCCTCTTCTTCCAAAATGTCCTTCATAGCTGGAAAACACTCGAGATCTCTGCGATTCACACAAATAATCCAAAACTGCACCTTCCCTTTGAACGCTAGAATTTTTTCACCTTCCTTGAATTTTTTTACGGAACTTTTGGCGAGTTTTCATGGAACCCCAGGGTTCCGCGGAACACACTTTGAGAAACACTGGTCTAATCCTTTCGATCAAACTCTACCAACTTTTGTATACATATTCTCTGGACCCCCAGAAGGCTAGAAATGCAAAAACTAACCAAATTTTGTATACATAGTTTGATCGAAAAGGCTAGAATTTTCATTTTTTGACCCCCCCCCCCACCCACCATTTTGGTAGGTTAGGCTTTGTATTTCTATCCTTCTGGGGATCCACAGAATATGTATACAAAATTTGGTTGAGGTTGGTAGAAAGGGCTAGAATTTTCATTTTTGACTACCCCCCCTTTTTTTTCGTCTGATATAATGTTTAAAATACATAATAAAAAAAAAATATTTTATGTTTTTTTCAAAAATTTATTCAGTTTTTAGGCCAGCGGTTAGCGTACCAGCCTGCTAATCAAGTGGACCCGAGTTCAAATCCGGTTCGAGACAACCGACTAGAAATCTGATCCCTACATAGAAATCTTGATTTAATATCAGTATCGTAAATTGGCTGATGGCTAGAATGGGCGAAAAAAAAATCAATTTTTCAAAAATACATTCCTAACACCCTGAAATTTTATTATAGGGCGAGTCATCTGCCGGGAATCAAGGGCAACGCAGGTCTGATTTCAAGGAGTGGAGTTGTGTGCAGGGAGGTCAAACGACGCCAGTTAGGAGCCGGTAAAGAGTTACATCCACCCTCTAACCATCTTAAAGGTAAGAATTTAACAATTATTTTTTGATATTAACTATTTACTATTAAAATTCAATCATACTATATTATTGTTTAATGTTATATTGTATTTTTTGTGATTTTTTTCATTTTTATATTTTTTATAATATGTAAAACAGTGACTTTTTTTACTTTTCCATGATTTATTATGTAAATATATTTCACATTTTTAAGTTAATTCATTCGTAAATACATTATACAAATAAATCCAGAATAAAATACAATAATTTAATTAAACTATTTTTGATTCAATGAGAATAAATCAATCGGCGTAATGTCAAATTATTCATTCTCGATATCTTGATTTTTGGTTATACATATATCTAACAATTGCTGTTTATTATAGAAATCTCCATGGTCCAGATCATCTTGTTCTCAGGCGATTCGTACATCCAGAGCTTCCAAGGTAGGCTCTTCTCTTTTTGAAAATACTTAATTTTAATATGATAATACCATTTCTTTTATTTTTATATATGATTTTTCCTAATTACTATGTAATCATCCATATTTGGGATTTTATGAGCTAATTATTATAATATTAAATGATATTAGTAGTAGATATTAGTAATTGGTTTTTAATTATGTTTCAACGTTAGTTTTTATATAAAAGTTCAATTTGCCGATAGATATAGATTCAATCTTCCTGGAAAAAAATCATGAGAATATCTTGTACTGGTTCCGAGGTGCTATTGATGATTTTATTAGATTTCCGAGTGAATTTATTTCTTCTGACATGTAATAAAACCATGTGTAACAGCTCGGATTCAGTAATATATAATCTCTTTGATTTTTATATTAAGATTAAAATTGCATTTACTCGTATTCATTTTGCAATTCTTGATTTCAATAAGTATACAAACCAATCGTATATAAAAGATAATTTTTTTTAATTAATGTTTTTAGTTAGAGTTTATAATATAGGAATTAGAATAAATTTAATTTTAAATAGAGAGAGGTTCGAATACACGCTCTGACGTGTTCGTAAACAAGCTCAGACCTGTTTGCTTGAATTGGAAGAAATCTTTCAATTCGATACTTCTAGGATTTCCCTTTTATCAATAGCTTGTACAATAACTAGTACTCTCTATTGCAGAGTCCAAAGTTCAGTCCTCACCATGACCCAATGCTCCCTTGAGCCCATGGGACTTGAATTGTGAACCCCGCCAGGCCAAAATCAACGTTTTCCAGCGAGGAATCGCCCGTTGTGTGGACTCTCCAGTAATTCTGCGCACACCCACATATCCTCCAGGTAAGATTTTTTTCAATTCTTTTTTAAATTTTCTTTATTTATATATTTATATCACAGTAGAAAAAATAAATTATCTCAATATTAATATTTCGATTTATACTACTTTTTCAAACACTTAATTAGAATTAACAGTTATTTAATTCGTATTCTAAACCAGGCTTAATCTTTTGGGACCCAAATTTGAGAAATATGTTTATCTCGCGATCCAAAAAAAGCCAAAATTTTTTTCATTGCCTTTTTTAGATCATACTTAAGAAAATGTCTTCAATTTTACTATGATTAAATAAATTTATAACCCTTAAGTTAAAACAAATGTACTTTTCGATTGAAGGAAAATAATAAAAAAGTTACCTTCGTGTTTTTATTATTTTTCCTTTTAAAAAGCATTAAATAAATTAAAATATATTTTTAAACTTGTAGTGAAATATTTGGTGGACGACTCTGTGCGACCCATAGGTTAAGAACCAATGTTATAAACGACCTGTTGTAAATGAATTATAATCTTTTTCATTTTTATTTTCAGCTTTTCTCAAAGTAAAAAACAGCGGATTCGTGATCAGTAGCAGATTCAGTATTCAGATGATCTAGATTATTAAGGGTGAGTTTTGGAAATAATTTAATATCACCTACTTTCTCTCTAAATACTAAACATGTTATTACGTTACTCGGTAGGTCCCGACCATCGTGGGACGTTGTCATAGCCATCATCGAATTGATAATGTATTATGATCATCAAAAGGTTTTCTGTTAAAACTAGGAACAAATAGAATAGAGAAAGGTATGTGTGTGATTGTTTGTAAGTATACCATTGCTTGTGACTAATAGGATTGTGCTCTCTCTCTTTCATTCTTTTTGGTATGATATTATGTGTGCATGTCTTTTAAGTATTTTATAGACACATGTACATGAGTATTTCTTCTAATTACAACCAATCACAAAATACCTTTTTATTTAGGTTTCAGTTGATAATACTGATTATCCGCGTTTAACTCCTCCTAGGTGAGGAAATAGAATATAGGGGGCGATTTAGGCATTTTAATTCTTAATTACGGATATTTCCGACTCTCTTGTGTATAGGATGCTATGGCAAGGGACTACTCAGATATTAGTCTGGCGTAGTTGTTTTTCTAGAATCTCCTTAGGTACGCGATTGTGCCGGGTTTTGGGGTGCCCGGACATAGGCAGGCATATTATTACACTCCGACAATCGAAGAGGTCCTCAGATGCCTAGGCATCAAATACACGAGTGATAGATCATGTCCTCTATCTGAGTGTGTGTGTGTTTTTTTAATAATTTTTCCGATAGACTATTACATAAAGTCTTTCACCTGGAAACCTATGGTATGCTTCTTATCCGCTTGGTACCGGTGAGAATCTTGGAGAGATGTGCCCTAGGGCTAGCTATGTTCGATCTATAGCGTTTCTTTTTTTAAGCAGGGGCACATTAATTCATTAATCTTACGTTGTATTTCAAAGATAGATCGGTTTCCTATCATAATTTGAGGGCATTTAACCAATTTGAACTCTCCTCTTCTTAGCTCGTTTCAAAAAGTAGGTGGTATGATGTAGGTGGGAGGAGAGAGTCAAATTTGGCATTTTTTGATAAGAAAAATTAAATTCTTATTTTTCATAATTATGTAATTGGAATGAGTGATGTATTTTTGCTTTTCTTTCTACTTCTCACTCTTTTCTTTTGGAGCGGGTGCGTGTTCTCTTTCGTTCCGTTTTTCAGTTTCATATTAATTCATAATTTCGGTCCATTCGCGACGGTTTTAGATCCGCGATATATTAATTTCGATTAGAGTTCTTAGGCCAGACTGAGGCTATACGTGTGTCGAAATTCGTGTTCGCGCTCGCGACTATCTCAAGACAGAAGAAAAGTTTCTTGAAGAAAGAAGAATTCAAGAAATAGATGGCCACCTGTGCCATATACTAGTATTTAAAATGGGAATTGGTTCTAATTTAGTTTAGCACATGAAGTCATCAGGGCGCAATCAAGTGGAATCTTGGGTTAGTACAAGTTTTTTTTTTTAATCTAATTTTTCAATAAGGCCATATCAAATAATTTGTTTTTGTTTTGTTTTTTCTTTTAGATGAAGACGGGAGATTGGATTGTGGGGGCAGAGACATTTCATCTCTTCAGGGTCTCTACGAGTCAAATCTATGGTAGGCGCAAACTTACTTAATCGTCATTGATTAATGGCCATTATCATCGGCCTAAATATAAAAATACTTAAGTCCAAAATGCGCCTCACTATGACGTAGGATTCCGTAATGATGGTGAAAATGACATATAAATCTGTGTTCCCACCTTTCCAGGACACAGTTGGTCGTGTGATAAGGCAAAACATATTTACTTATTATTTTTTATTTATTTATTTTTATTGCATTCTAATTATATAAGCAATTATTTAAAGTTTTACTAATATTTTTTAAAAACTTGAAGATTTAAAATATACCTACAACCTACATATATATTCTAAATTACAAGATACAAAATATATATAAAAAAATAAAAGAACAATTGTAAAGTATTCGAGATTATAGTTTCGTTGAGTTGACTTCAAAGTACAAACAACTATATATATATAGATATTAGTAGGTATATTGCTCCCAAATAATAAACAACAGTTTTTTTTTTGTTTTTTGTATTTTTGTTACAAAATTGAATTTACTTCATAACGTCTATCATTCAACTTCATACTTAAAAGTAATAGCGAAGCTAAGGGGATCTGCAAATTTTTCTGGGGGCCCCCTTCATGACTCACCACACAAATTTCATGAAAACTACCCCATCCCCCCATTTTATTCAGTTCTACAGAATTAGAAGAACTTTTTATTACATTTTGTTGAAGACTTAACCGCTTTTATTTTTAGCATATAATACTAAAATGCAACAATTTTCAACTCTCTCTCTCCCGGAAATTTCATTGACGCACTATGTGCCTTTTAACACCCCCCCCCCTGTGTGCACCCCTGCAATAACGAAAAGTCCCTAATTCTAGTAAATCTGAAAGTATTATAAAAAATCTACCGGGGTTTTTTAAGTATTAATTATTTCGTTAAACAGAAGAGAAATGCCGATAAATTACAAAGTCATTTGACAGTTTTTTTTCTTGTTGCTAACTGGACTTTAAAAGTTGTTAAATTATTTTATTTAAGCCAGCGGTTTTCAATTTTTATAAATATGGGGGAGTGAATTCAGGGATCACCCCGGGTTTTTAACACTCCCTAGGCACGTGGTTATATGATAGAAGGTTTAGGGATTTTTGTAGGTATTGGTTTAAAATACGAATAAGCTTCTTATTTCTCCGTATTAAAATTTTGTCAATTGCTGCTCTGAGCGCAATTTTTTATTCTTGTTTTGAATTTTCGAGAGATGAAAAACTTAAGGTTTGGTATCTACTTGTAACTAAAAATAAGATTATTCTATTTGTTGCTCTGGAATCAAAAAACTTAAAAAAAACATGGTGATTTTGTTGAACACTATACTTTACTGGTAATTACCTAGTTATTTTATTTATAAGATTAAAAAAATATATATTTATAATGGAAAGTATTCATCAACATGCACCGCAATTCGTAGGACAGTTTGAGTATTTATTTCTCCAAAATATTTTCATTTCTTAAAGCTCCAGTACAGAAGTAAAACGGAATTCTATTAGTGTTTCTTTAAAATCAATCTGTTATTCTGTTATGCTCGTTTACTACATTAAATACAAGCTGAAAAGTTATTTTATGGATTAATTTTCCCAAAATCAAAATTATATCAAAATTTCATTCGGATAATTATTTGGGATATTTTTAATGAGATGATCTCACAATGCATGATAATTTCAATACTTAATTCTGGATTTGTTTTAAAGTTCTTGTGAAGTCTATCATTAGACTCTCAATTAACTTATATTATAATTCCATATACATTTTTTTCCACATTTAAAATACGAGTACGACAACAAATTTTTGGGCCCTCGGCGGAATATAATAATTTTGGGCTCCCAGAAAAACAATTTATATTTGGTTATACCTATTTTTATCACAACGTAATTGTAATTCCCTAAGTAACTATGGGGAATTATCACACACAAATAAATCACCTATATAAAATACCTCCTAAATAGGTACATTAGCAATAACTTTTAAGGAGTTCGGTGTTGGTTCTAGGTGAAACATTTTAATATAATAATAAAACTAAGATACGAGGTAGGTTTCACAAAACCTCGTGAAACCTACCTCGTATCTTAGTTTTATTATTATAGGTACATTAGCTATTATGTATTAACAATATTTTTAACCCATGATTATTGCTCCAGTAGAAAATAAATTTTCAAATATTTATTAATATTTAGACACGTATATTAAAATTAAAAATAACAATTTGGTCCCCTTCCGAAATTGGACCCCCGCCCCCTTGCTTTGAGGGACCAATTGTAATTCACAACATTTTAATCTCATTGAGTAAATCCATTTATCTCAAAAATAAATAAATCTCCCAAACCACATGACAACTGCTTTGTGGTAAAAAAAAAAAAAACATAATTGAACTTGAATTTGAATTATTTTTTTCATTTAAAGGTTTTTAACTAATTCAATTTTTTTACACGTATAAGAAAAATATTGAATTAGAAAATATAAATAAATAACTTGTACTAATTAAAATCCTCAAAATGTAGCCTGAATTTGAACTTGATTTATGACGTTGGTGCGCCTGTATTTTAGGCAACAAGATGCGCAGAGAAGTTTGAAAGCTGCGTATGAGCTAGGCGAGTCCAGTCGTTAATGGAGGGAATTTTTTTTTTTTTTTTAATAGACTCCATAGTATACATCGGCAATCTGCCCTTGCGGGCAATAAGCTTATTTACAGACAATAAATGAAAAAATGACATGGTTAGTATTAACAATATTTGAGGTAGAATAATGAGAGCTCCATTGAGCTTTACATTAAGGTGTGAATTTTGTATTTAAACTATGATTAAAAATAAATTAGAACTAAACTAAAAATATAAAAAGAAAGAAAAAGGTTTGGCGTGATCACGTGAAGCGCTGCGGTAGGTCGATTGGTCTGTGTTTTTTAATCTTGTTGGTGGTAGTGTTGATATTATGTCTTGAGCATACTCATTGGGGTGGTGAGTCAGTTTGTTTAGGTACGTGTGGCTGTGATGTCTTATTTCGTCTTTGACTGAGGGGATTTCTATGTCTTTTAGTATTGTGCAGTTTGGTACCCAGCTCGGGGCATCAGCGATTGCTCTCAGCACTTTGTTTTGAAGATGGAGGGAATAAACATTATTAATATTTCAAATGACTTTGACACGATCCGTTGCAGTTTAATTACTACTTCATTTTTATTATTGGTGTTGATATATTTGAGGCTTTGGGAAACTGTTTTCTGGTTGCAAGTAATATTATCGTAGTAAAACATTATAACTTTTTCCCAAAGCTTCAACACTAAAAATATTTTTGAAAAAATTAAAATTTTATTTATAGATATATTTTTTTTGTATAAAATCAATTAATGTATTTCATGGTGAACGTTTATAAAAAATATTTATTTATTCATTAAGCTTAATACTTTCCAAATCAATAAATAAGACAGTTAAGCAAAAGTATACTATTATATCTTCTATTGTCTTCTCAAATTTGGACTAATTTTTTGAATTTCTTTTGTCGATTTGTGGGATCTCTTTGAATTTTGGAAAATTACTTGATTAAACATACAACATTTTCATACGACTGTAGAGATTTTAATTAATCTGATGATGTTTAAGTAAATATAGATACAAAATATTGTCTTAATACAAAATACTATAATATAATGAAAAAACTCTGCAACTTCGAGAGAAATTCTATAAGACTGTATTGAAACCAATTTATTTAAATCTTCCTCACCCTAAATTAATTAGATTCAACCCCGACAATATTTTACACGTTTTGAATCAAATTAAGTGAATTTTTCATTAAAAATCGTTAAAACCATTTTAACCCTCATCATCCTGCCCAAATTTAAAAATTAACTTCTTTACACCCTTTTGAATGAAAAAATTAAGTGAGTTTTATAAGACGTTATCGACATTTTTACCCTTAATATTCATATTTCCCAAATTTTAAATTTTTTTATTTTCACCTTTTAAATTGACCGATTCTTTTTCGTATTTATTTATTTTTACCAAAAACAAACTTCTAAAATTCGTAAGACAGTTAAAACTTAAAACACTTCAAGTTCTAAATTCAGCATTCATTTTAATTAATTAGTTATGAAATAACAGTTTTAACTTTTAAGTTGCTCTCTCTTTGTTCTGATGAATGGCCAGTTTAGTTTATTTAGACGTAGACCGGATGTGAAAAGAAGGCCAACGGGGCTCACTAAATCGAACTCTTTGTAATAAATCTTAGATTTAACTTGATAAATCAATCCCCCTTTTACGCCCACCTATTTCCTAAGAGAGAGTGAGAGAGAAAGAGAGGGATTGCACCCAGAACATTTTTTTTTGCAAATCTCTCCCTCTGTTGAAACATATAAATCTTGGTGAATTACGAAAAAAGGTCATTCATCTCTATATCTAGCCGAATCTATCTATACCTATTTAACTACAACACACAAACAAGCTGATAAATAAATAAAACACACTTACAACCACCCACTCATATATATAAATCATTCAATATTATATACCACTAATAAATTGTTTATACTTAGTTTGTTATTTTTGTCAAAGTCCCTTCAAAAGTAAAACTGGACCCTATTAGTGTCGGTACAATGCCTGGCTGTACGCCTGTTAAGGGGCCCATACACTGTCAAACAAATTACGCAACAAAGCGATGTTCAACGTTGCGTTACGCATCGTTTGCCGGGGCCCATACATTAGCAGAGAAATTGCGCAACAAAGCGACGCACAACGCTGCGTTCCACAAGTGAAACTTTCACCAAAAAACCGGCAGACTACTGAAAAATATTGCGCAACGCTCCCGTTGTGCAAAATATTTCAAACATTTGCGCAACGCATTAAACACTGCCATACACTGTCAAGCAATTGCGCAACAGTCTGTGTTACGTAATTTTTCTAACAGTGTATGGGCACCTGTCGAACTAGAGATGTGATTCATTTGAAATACATATAAGTATTTGAAATGCAAATACATTATTCAAAATATCTATTTTTATTTTGCATTTGAAATACTTTTTTTCAAAATGCATTTTCTATTTTATTTGCAATACTTTAATATAAATATTTAGTATTTGTAAAATGAAAAATGGTTTTGTTAAATTTTTTAATTCATACGTCGTATTTTTCATTCCTAAAATCTATTTAGAATCAACTGAAAAATCACCTAGTTCTCCATGTCCAACACGATGGAATTCATACTATAATTTCATTCAAGATCTACTTGCTGAAAAGGATACCCTAAATCAGGGGTGTCCAATCTTTTGGCTTACACGAACCGCATTTGAAGGAAAAACAAATGCCTCGGACCGCATATAAAATTTACTAATTCCATTGATATTTATTCATCACAAAATATTAATAATGTGGGATAAGAATATCTACCAAGACAAAAAAAGCAAAAATACCATAGCATAATAATCTTTGAGTTCTTTTCCTTCAGGATTTTATTTTTAAATCATTTATCTACTTCTATTAGCAATCTGAAGTCTTTTATAAATATATCGAGTTTAATTATTTCTTAACATTTCCAAATTATTGAATTAATTGAATGTTCTCTCTATATATAATAACGAGTATCTAATTAGTCCAATTCCAATAGTCAAAAGGCCATTCCTAGACTAATAGAAATTAAGAAATTAACTTCTATTAGTCTAAAACAGGTCTGGGCTTGTATTTAGAATCCTTGCCTTCGCTGCTTATTTTTTTAAATATTTACATTTTTTTCTCTTCGGCAACAAAGTCCTCAGGGTATTTATTTATTTTTTTGAAATCTGCTTATGTAATTAGGCAGATCATTTTTAGAAATAATTAATATCCTATTTTTGAGATTTTATAGATCAGAAATAACTTTCTACTTCTAATAAATATCCTAATTCAGACACACTGACAGAAAATAATCATGTTTGAAAATATTTTTTTCTACGATTCATAAATTTCCATATAACTTAAATTCCAAAAGTAAATTTAATACTCTGACTACTGACTCACAAGAGTCCTTTCAATTTAAACCGAGTTGTTATAGAAATTGTTACTTTATCCAATGTGAAGTATGGCTAAAGTATTGTAATCGATCTCGAGGCAAGTGCGACTTCAAAGGGTCCTCAGGAAAAGACTACGGAACCCATGGTCTCAGTCCCGAGGCCATTTTTTCATTGTGTGCGTGACGATGTATAGATGTATGTGGTCGTTTTTTTCGCCCACGATTTTTTCCACACCGTTGAACCGATTAGAATGAAATTAAAAACCTACCCTTGCTTTAACAAAACGAAGCTCTGATTAGTTTTTGATATATATCGATCCACAAACATTAGTACTTTATTCTAGTAATTTTTTAGTTTTTTCTAAATATCTTGAAAATGACTTAACCATTTTGATGAAATTTAATATTGTAATTAAGTACCTTAAGGACTACAAAAATCCTATATATAGTATTTTATTATTCGTTTCCATGATTAATTATTAAAGGAATCTTAGGGAGTTAGACTTGACTTTAAATTAAATACAATTTTTTTATTTAAATAGGCCAAACTTTTAGTTGCTAGTTTGCAGCTTCTTCAGTGGCTCATTTATTAAACTTATTTGTCTGGGGTTTTGACTAAGATATCTGATAGTACATAAAAAATTCTTTGTTCAATTTGATTCTTTTAATTATTTTGACGGGAAACAATTACATTGTTTTAAAAGTTTCATGTTTTTTATTATTTGATAAAATTGAGTGATTTGTAAGAATACTCTTTGAAAATGGTTTTTCTCTTAGTCAAAACCCCAGACAAATAAGTTTAATAAATGAGCCACTGAAGAAGTTGCGAACCAGCAACGAAACGTTTGGCCTATTTAAATAAAAAACTTTGTATTTAATTTAAAGTAAAGTCCAACTCTCTACGATTCCATAAATCAAGTTTTTAGTAAAATTATATTTTAAAATACGTTACTCAAGAGTAAGATAGTAGGTTTTTACTTTATCCAATGCGAAACATGGTTAAAGTATTGTAATCGGTCTCATCGCAACCGTTACTTCAAAGGGTCTTCAAGTAAAGACTAATGAACCCATGGACTCAATCAAACTCACAAGTTGTAGTATTCAATCAGGTTGAATTTGAGCAGGTGACGGTTTTGCCAAAAATTACATGGGGTCTCGTCGAGAGGCCAAAAAGTGCGATTTTTTCAGGAAGTGCGTGTGGATGGATATGTATGTTATCGTTTTTTTCGTCCACGATTTTTTCGACACCGTACAACCGATTGAAATGAAATTGAAAAGATACAATTATTTTAACAAGATGAAGCGCTGATTAGTTTTTGGTACATATCGGCCCACAAACATTAGTACTTTATTTTAGTACTTTTTTAGTTTTTTTCTAAATAACTAAACCAATTTTGATGAAATTTAATATTGTAATTAAGTTGCCTTGAGGACCACAAACAAGGTCATATAAAGTTTTTTTGTAAAATTATATTTCAAAGTACTTGACTCTAAAATTAGATAGTACACTGGATAAAGTTTAGCAACGATCCGTTGCAATTTATTTTTTTTATTTTTTATTTTACCTTAAACAAGAACTGCAAATAGTTAGTAATATCTGGTTTATAATAATAAAGGAATAAACATATTAATATTTCAAATGACTTTGGATAAAATTTATCAACGATCCGTTGCAGTTTATTTTTTTAAATTGTTTTATTTTACTTTAAACAAGAACTGCAAATAGTCAGTAATATCTGTTTTATAATAATAAAGGAATAAACATATTAATATTTCAAATGACTTTGGATAAAATTTAGCAACGATCCGTTGCAGTTTATTTTTTTTAATTCTTTTATTTTACTTTAAACAAGAACTGCAAATAGACAGTAATATCTGTTTTATAATAATAAAGGAATAAACATATTAATATTTCAAATGACTTTGGATAAAATTTAGCAACGATCCGTTGCAGTTTATTTTTTTAATTCTTTTATTTTACTTTAAACAAGAACTGCAAATAGACAGTAATATCTGTTTTATAATAATAAAGGAATAAACATATTAATATTTCAAATGACTTTGGATAAAATTTAGCAACGATCCGTTGCAGTTTATTTATCACATATCAGAAGAGTTATATGCACTCTCATTGAAATTGAGACTAAAAGCTTCTGGCTGAATACAAACAATCTTGAATTTATTCTTTATAAATAAAAAATGAAAAAAAAAACTGCTTTACTTGTCAAAATTCAATTTGAAATTTTCTGAATATATTTATTCAAGATGTTTTTAATAAAAAGAATATTTCCGCGTGTGTCGCATATAAAAAGAATTGTTCCGTAGTACTAGCATGCTTTTTGAGAATGACGAGGTGGCTGTTGGTTTGCAGAGTTGGGTTAATTTCTCTTTCAACAGAGTCGTCTGTTGGCTGACAGCCGGAGGTGTCTTGAATCGTAACGTCCGTTTGTTTGTTTGTTTGTCTGTCTGTTTTGACAAGGAAGTTATTGTCAAATCAAGAGAGAGGCGCATATGTCTGTTCCATAAAGCGCCATTCAACATTACAATATCTGAATTATGATCGTGGAATGGAATTCATTACAATAGTTAAATAGATAAACTTGTCTCGAAGGGAGAAGAACATTTTTCCTTTTTAGAATATGTGAATAGATTATTAAATTGAATGAAATGCAAGGCAAGGAGCTACTCCTTCATATTACGATTAGATAGTATTACGTTTGTTATACGAATATTATTGCGATATGAGAATCTTCGAGTCAGATTTCATATTTAGACAGAAAGCTTTATGGCTTATTAACGCTATACTGGAGGAAATATGAATCTATGCATACAAAATTGTTTACTACATCAAACACCATGACAAATACACATATTTAATGGCATTTCTAAAATTTGCATACTCGCAAAGTCTTTTTTTTATTTATTTTTTATATACATTCAGAAATCTTAAAGTAGGGTTGGTTAACTTGGAAATTTACGCTTCTATAGGTCTTTTCTGGCTTCTGAAAATAAATAATTTAATACGAGAGAATTTTTTATTTTGACTGGTTGGTATGTTAATATTTCAGGATTTGATGAAGGCAGTCCGGAAATAAACAATGATAACGATAATGGGAAGTCATAATGTATTCTCTCCACACCAATTAACAATGAGAAAGCAGGCAGGAAGGAAATGTGCTTTATATTTCCTTCAATGCACCTTTTGAACTCTGAAAAAGAAGGGAAAATCCTCCGAAACGTCTGCTCGAAACAACACTATAAAGAATTTTTTTATTTCATTTATTGGAAATACGGTGAAACCCCTTCAAATGCGAACTAATTGAGGCTGTAGCCTGTTCGGATTAGCCGAAAGTAGCTTCAACAATTGAAGATAACTGATATCAAGTGAAAGATTAAGTGATATTTTGCGTGTTTCTATTATTATTTCATTGTTTTTGCAAAGTGATTACCCTAAAGAATTTCAATAACTATCTTTTACCGTTTTCCAATCCTTGATGACATAAGTATGTATACACATAAAGGTACTCTTTGTTAGGTATGATAACTGTACTTCTTTGTTAATTTTTCAACTAATCATGTAAATCATGTAAAATAAGGTTTTAATGTAGAAAATATACATACTTGTTTTATGACTAAATAAATAAGTTTATATTTTTTGCCTTCGGATTTCCGGGGTTCGGATTTGTGGGGTTTCACTGTAGTTTCTTTGTTTATTTCCGGACTGCATTCTGAAATGTTTTTTATGTCATGATAACAATTAGATTAATCAAATTAAAACTTAAAAAAATATCAGCGGAAATTATTTTGTAAATTATTGTCTTAAATAGAATTGAAACGCTGAGTGTCTATTCTTCTTTGAAACAAAATTGTAGTAGATGGCATTTTATAATATTTATAAAAATGACAAACTTACTTTATTATAGATAATAAGATAATTTAGACAAACGGAGAAGGATCCTTTTCAACTTGATCATTTGTTATTTCCCTTGATTCGGTAAATCAAGGCATTTTCAAGATCTATCTAAAGGGGGTAAATCATTTTGCATTCGGTGGCATTTAAAAAACAAAAACAGGAGTCGAACCCGAGTACTAACACGCTTGCCGGGCACATATATTTAATTTCATTTTAGTGAATTTTATATTCATTCTTTAAAATCACCCCTATGAAATATCTAAAAATATTTTTTTTTAATTTAAAATTTAAATAATACCTTCTATATTTTATTTAACGTTATTTTGTTATCTCCCTTGAGCTAATATTTTAATAGGATACTAGAGAGAAGAGAGAAAATGAATGAGTCATAGTGGGTGGAAAAATGAAAAAGGATGAGTCAAAGGGGTGAAATACAATTACAAAAGAGGATTTGTAAGAATGCATTTTGTTATAAATCATCAAGATAGACGCTATTTTGTATATTCTATTTGAAGATGAAAAACACCCCTATACCTCTATATATAGATATGAACATTGAATCAACAAATGAATCTCAAAAGCGAGATGGTTATTATTAAAAATTTATCTTTAGCGAAATAAATATACTCATTCTATCTAAGGTTCATAAAAAACTATAAAAAACCTTTTCATTCTTACAAATGAATATAAACCAATGTGGCCATCCACATGACTTTACTATACGCCTGCCCCCGCTCTACGATATATTTAATATTTAATAAAATAATTAATATTCAATTACGAAAGGATCCCCCTTTGAATTTTGTACTTATTATTTGTACAATTCATGATATCTCCTTATAAATGAGATTCTTCTATTATTAATATCGGTTTTCTTCGATTTTTATTATTTTAAATTATTATTATAATTTCCGTCCATAATGTAGTATTAAATCGAAAGATTATAATAGGACTTAATGAGAAGTTTTTGTCTGATTTTCTTTTGATTTTCAACCAAAGTATCGTCGACTTTGCCGTCTTCTTCATGGCTTCAAATAGTTACATCACATATTCGTATAAAGAACATAATTTTCTTGTATCCAATGTACTTAAATCGAAAGTGTGATGTAACTATTTGAAGCCGTAAAGAAGTTGGCAAAGTCGACGAAACCTTGGTGGAAAAATAAAAAATATCACACAAAAACTTTTTTTTTTCATTTTAAATTATTTTTGAACCCCTTCCTTCCTTTTGGGTCACTATCAATTTTAGATAGTGAATCATTATTATAAAGTCATATGTGGTGCATATGCGAAATTTTGTATAAATTGAACAAAGTGTCTTCGAGTTATATTGATAGTTAAATTTTTTGAACCCCCATACCCGACTACAATTTTGGCCTCCTAAAAAATAATTCCTCTTTTTTATTATACATCTAGTATATATACTTTTTCTTGGTTTTTTTTTAGTTTGAAAATGTTATAATTTTAATTTTTTAAGAGCCCCTACTCGCATAATTTTTTGTTCGATTTCAATCAAAATTTAATCAGCTCTTAATCTCAATATCAAGAATCTACATATGAAATTTCGTTTTGATATTCACACTAGTTTTTGAACTAGAGCTTGGACAAAATTTGGTAACGTTCTACGTAGTACTAACAGGCATTTTGACAAAATGATTAATATCTCGTAAAATATAATTTTTTCAATGTTCAGGCATTAAAGATTTTTTGTAGAGCAAAACGCCTTGCTTTTGCTTAATTATTTTTAAGAAAATAGTTTCAGCCGTTTTAGAGATATTTCAAAAAACGAAGCAAAAAAAACACTTTTTTCATGCACGATTACAATACTTGACAAATTATTATCCGTTATTTCAAATATTTCTATAAAAAACATTTTTTTTTTTAAAAAGTATATTTTTATTGGCTCTCGAAATCAAATAAAATTGTTGCATAGTTTCAAAGGGCAATTAAATGAATGATTTTCCGAAAAGGGTGCAGGTAGAACGTTTTAACTTCTTACCTGGTATATCTTCCAATTCAAGCATGTCAAAGACAAGTCCAGACAATTTTGTTCTCGCCGAGGAACTATTAAAAAGAAATAATTCAAAAAAGGAATAAATAAAGATGATTCGAGAATCTCTGGACTATTCAATTTCAAAGAATTGTCAATATTTAAGATTCGAAATAACTAAGAGACAAGTCATAAGCTATCTTGCTTATAGCAAAGAATTAGAAGAAATTTAGATTTTCTTATGGGAGAGGCTGATTCATTGTGGAAGATGGTCGATTTTCATCTCAGGGACTGGGGAGTTTAAGTCACAAGATTTAATTTCTGACTCTTACCCTCACTCACACAAAACAGTATCCGTTTGGGGCGAAATTCCAAAAATATATTTTAAAAAATTTGAAAAATAACGAAAATGATGCCGATTCGATGAAATTTCCAAAAAAAAGCAAAGATTAAAATAAGATTTCAAAAAATGTAGGGTACTTTTTGGACAGCATCCCCTGGTTGAAAAATCACCACCACTGGTACGTACGTACTAACGTACTAATAGGCATTTTGACAAAACAATTAATATCTCGACAAAATAATTTTTTTGATTTTCACTCCTTAAGATTTTTTGTAGACCAAAACGCCATGATTTTTGCTAAATTTTTAAATCATAATATTTTAAGCCGTTTTTGAGATATTTCGGAAAAACGAAGCAAAAAAATCACTATTTTCATGCACGATTACAATACATGACTCTACCCTTTATGGTAAAGTAATATAAATTAAAAACCAGCATTTAAAATAGTAAAATTGCTCATGATTTATTATATTTAAGTTTATTTTATAAGACAGCTTTAATAATATTTCATAATAGATCTTCGTTTTTTTTAATTTCCCATACAGGGAGTTTGTAATAGTGCATAAAAAAAGTGTTTTTTTTTCATTCTTTTTTTCGAAATATCTCAAAAACAGCTAAAACTATTTTGATTAAAAAAACCATCGCATTTTACTCTACAAAAAAGCTCTAATAAGTGAACATCGAAAAAATTATATTTTTGAGATAATAATTGTTTTGTCAAAATGTCTGTTAGTCTGGTTGTTTGTTAGTTACTTAGTCTGTGCGTTACCAAATTTTTGTGGACGAGCTAGCTCAAAAACTAGTGTGAATATCAAAACCAAATTTCACACGTAGTTTTGGTCCATTGAGAGCTGATTAGATTTTGGTGCATATCGACTCAAAATTAAGGGGGTGGAGGGGGGTTAAAAATTAAAAATCTAGTTCATTTGAGCAAACTCAACCAAATTTTGTATACATAATCAGTGGACCCCCAGAAGTCTAAAAATGCAAAATCTAACCGCCCAAAATGGGAGGGGGAGTAGAGGGTCAAAAATTAAAGATCTAGTCCATTTGAGCAAACTCAACCAAATTTTGTATACATAATCAGTGGGTTCCCAGAAGTCTAAAAATGCAAAAACTAACCGCCCAAAATGGGGGGGCGGGGTGAAAAAATGAAAATCTTGGTCATTTACCAAACTCTCCCAAATTTTGTATACATAATCAGTGTGCCCCTAGAAGTCTAAAAATACAAAAACTAACCCCTCTCCCCTACATGATTATAAATAATTTTATTAAATATTAATGTAAAAGAGGGGCCAGGTTGTATGGTAAAGTCAAGTGGATGGCCACATCAGAACAAGTCAGCTTATTTTCAAATTCCAATTATTCTGCTTAATAGCTTCGTACATGAAAACTACCCCGTTACTCTAAAAAAAAATTAACAAAGGACAAAATAATTAAAACAATATTCACTCACGCCAACGATGATAAAGAGGATATGAACGGACGACACATGTGACGACTAATTTCGAATTTGTTATTATCATGTTTATATTATTATTCTTTGTAATAGATCAAAAACAGGTGTACTAGTGCCGCCTGTCATTTTGGTAATCATGTTTTATGAGAAGTACATTTTATCATATTTATTATGCATTACACAATGCAAGAATTAATCAGTAAAAAACAGCTAAATAAAACAATATATATAGACGATTCTTTTTTTGTTTTGTTAACAATTCAAAGGGATTATGAGAAGCAAATTGATATACAACGTAATAAGAACTGATCGATAAATATATTCATTCAGTAAAATGTTTAATAAAAAATCATAAATTAATTCAAATATGTTCATTTTCATTTGAATTGAATTTTTTTTCCTTTTTTTTTTTTTTTTTTTTTTAAGCAAAAAAAACAACAAATAAAATAAATAAATCCATTTGTTAATTGAATACCGAAAAATGGGATGTTTAGTACTAATTATTTAGGTAAAAGAATTGATTAAAGTAATTAGAGAATTGGATTGCAGTATTTAACATACCAATGATAGAATTTCAATTGGATTTAGATATATTATTTATAATTAAGTCATTAAAAAAATAAATGTAATGTTTGTCGGCGTATGCTTTAAAATTTATACATTTGTCAACAGTTTAATCAAAAACATTCAATACATTTGATTTTTTTTGTTTGAATATACATGAAGTCAGAAACAATGACGTCACTTCAGGGGTCGAATTATAATTTCCTAATTGTACAGTGGAAATTTTCGAATTAATAATAAAAGGATTGAAAATTATGTTTTATTTTACGATGCGAAAATGCTTAATTTGATTTAGTTTTTAAAGATGTTTTCTCATGTTGCAGAAAAACACAGTTTTTAATCATTTTTTTTGTTTCTAAAGTATAGTAAATTCGAGTTATATAATGGATTATTTTCAAGAATATTTTTCACCCCCTCGGGAACCTGAGTGTCTAAAAGCAATCCTAGTTAATGACTTGTCTTCCGAGACGAAGTTATTTTTGACACTTGGGTTCAATTCCCGAGGTAGTTAATACAGACCTTTGTCATCCATTATACATCCTGAATTTAATAGTTGACTATTTATTGAGTTTTACTTTCGAAATATTAGCTCTGCTACCAACAGCAATTTGAACTTTTTTTTTGTTCATTTGAAAATTATCTTTGTATATTTTCAATGCGATAAGATTTTTCGAGTGGATTCTATTTTTGGCTTCAGTTTTTATATTTTTCAACATTATTCAAAACGATAGAATAAGTAGACAATATTTTAAATTATATTATCAATTAATATTAAATTCTTTAAAATTTAAACATTTTTCAAAAATCCCTTTTATTATAATTTGTTTCTGAAATTTTACTGCAATTCCATGTTTATATTATTAACTGATCGTGTTCTAACCAAATCTTATGTTTTAGATTTTTGAAAAATATCCCACATTGAGAAACAAAACATCATTATTTTTCATTTGAAACTGCTCTTTGTACATTTTCATCAGGAAGAAAAATATTAATCTCTTGATCTTATGTGAAAATTCCCCAATTATACTTTCTGAAAAGTTAACAAATTATTAAATATTGCGATGGTAAAATAAGTTCACAAAATCACTTCCAGTGTCTCTTGAAATTCCTATTTTCTTTTTCTTTCTTTTTTTTAATATTTATTTAAAAAAAAAAAAAAATCATCGTTCCATCCCCCCCCCCCCCCCCCCCCGAAAACACAGTCCATTTAGACAACACATAAGTAAAGGGTTAGTAGAGTTAGAGAGGGAGCCAAATTTTAGCCGGACGAAATTTTGCACGCTAGCAAGTCTCGAACCTGGGCCTCTCGCTTAAACATCGTCATTAGGCGATAACGATGTTGAAGCGTGATAGTGCCTTAGCGATCTCGGACACCCTACTCCCCCTTAAAAAAAATAAAAAAATAAATGATTAGATTTTTCCAGAATATTGAAATTTTTTCAAATTAATGGAAACATTTATGTTACTTTCTCACATAGAACCTTAATAATATAATGTTATCACTGTGTAATTCAAATTATAAAAATAAACTTAGCAATCATGGTAAGATAATCTCGTCTAGAACATGAAAGGGATTATGCTGAATAGATTTGGATATCCTCTTTACTTAAGCCCAATGACAACTAACATGCCAATTGGAAGGATGTAATCGTGCAAATGCACATGCAAATGATTCGGCACTGGTCCAATTTCTATCTATTTCACTTTTAATTAGTTTTTTCTGTAATTTAATATATGTCTTCGAACGGGTGCTTGATTAGAAATAAATTTAATTCAGAAAACCTATTTAAAAAGAAACAAAAAAATATTATGTTCACATCACCAATCTTTCTTTTTCACACAATAATTTATTTTTATTTTTATTCAATGTAATGGAAGGCAGCCCAGGGGTAGTGAGGAAAGAAAAAATTAACGCATCAAATAAAGTGTAATTTATTGGAATCCTTCCTCCTTTCCTTTCAAACCGACGTTTCGGAGGATTTTTCCTCCTTCTTCAGGGTTTCAAAGGGTCAATGAATGAAACAAATAAAATGTTTCTTTCTTCTCTCCACAGTAGTGTTCAAAACTTTCCTCTTTTTTAGCAAAGGCATAGAAAAACAATTTTTTTTCCCTCCTTTTCTTAATTAGAGGGAAAAAAATTGTTTTTCTATGCCCTTGCTAAAAAAGAGGAAAGTTTTGAACACTACTGTGGAGAGAAGAAGGAAACATTTTATTTGTTTCATTCATTGACCCTTTGAAACCCTGAAGAAGGAGGGAAAAATCCTCCGAAACGTCGGTTTGAAAGGAAAGGAGGAAGGATTCCAATAAATTACACCTTATTTGATATGTGTTAATTTTTTCTTCCTCACTACCCCTGGGCTGCCTTCCATTACATTCCACTAAAATTTCTACCAATCCGTCTCTCTCCAGGGAAAATTTCGTTGCAAAAAAATTTATTTTTATATTTAGTAATTTATTAAATTCTAAAAACTAGTGAATTAAAATCATGCTTCTATTCTATTTCAAATTTTTTTATAAATTCAATAAAATTTTAATTCCATAAACTAGAACGATTTGTGCAGATTAAATACCTTTCAATTTTGTTAAGTTAAGATGCTGTATGTTCTTGTTGAAACATATTTTAATAAAATAAAGAAAATGTTAATAATATAAAATACTAGGTAGATGATAATGACTTTCACTTATCATGCTTCAAAAACATAAACGATTTATATACTTTTTCCAGAGATATTATTCGATAGCTGCTGGTACGAACTAGTATTGAAATATTTATTTATTTATTTTTTATTTGATGTTTTCAAAAATGCATAAACCGCGCAAAAAATTAATTACAAAATTGATTTTGATCTTTCTGTTTGTCTGCCTGGATTCTAGAAGTGAAAATCAGAATTTTGGTCCCAAAATATTTGGATTTCCAATTCATAGAAATGATAGATTTTGGGCTCACTTAGCTTTACAACTTCTGGTTAAAAAAATGCATAAAATATGTTTTTCAACTAATTCAGAGACTATCATCAGCTTTGTATAGTTAAGTAAAAAGGATGTAACATGGTTGAGGCCAAATAAATAAATAAAAAAATAAAATAAAATAATAATAATTATTTTTTAAATAATTCTAATAGATACCTTGTTAGCATACTTGGTCTAGAACACAGATTCCCAAACTCTTTTGTCTAGTAGACCACTTGCCATGTTTTTCTGTTTTGGGTAGACCCCTGCTTATGAAAATAAAGTTTTACTTTTAAGAAATTTTAATTTATTCTAATATTATATCATATACAGAGCTCGAATATAATATTTATTTTTATATCTCTCCTAAAAATTAAATTTATGAACCCTTCCGAAAATGGTGAAGTGATACAAGGGCCCCCTTACCTCTGATTTTCGGATTTTTTAACAAAATAAAGTTTTACTTTTCAAGAAATTTTAATTTATTCTAATATTATATATTATATAGGGAGCTCGAATATTATGTTTATTTTTATTTCTCTCCTAAAAATTAAATAATTAAATTTATTACTAGGACGATTCTAGCGGGCGCGTTTTAAAAGTTCTTACGTTTTCCATTGATAGTTTATTAGCGTTTAGTTTTTAACCATAAAGTTTACAACTGCGGAACCACTTTGTTTTCTATTCGACAAAAAAGTTTTCAATTCAAGAAAAAACAACATCATATTGTTTTCTGTTTGATGCAAATAAATATAGACTTGTACATAAACGTTAATTTAAAATAGGTGTAGGTTTATTTGCATCAAGCAAAGAATAAACAAGCTTTTTGGTTTACACTTAAAAATCAACAACTCTGCTATTCTCAGAAAGAAAATATTTTCGAATTTTCATATTAAATATTTGAAAGCATTATTTATTAGATATTATTTATCAAAAAAATTGTATACCTAAAAATTATTTTAACAAAAAAAATCTCTAGGTCTTTAATAAATAAATATAAAATATCTGAGAATCAATCCAGTAAAATAAATATTTAAATTCTTTTTAAATAATTTTAAACAAATCTTCTTCCTAAAATATATTAGAAAATTTTTAGACTAAATTAAAGGACAAAATGAATTGAGTGAAAACTTGTATGAAACTTTCACAGTGTAATTCAAACCCAATTATGAAAATGCATTAAAATGTAATTATTATAATTTAAAAATGGCTTTTGCATCCAAAAAACCATATAACTTTGATAATTTCTAAACTCCTGCTTTCTGCCTCTGGTTGAATATTTCGTTCACAAAACCGCACAATTCGTAACCTGATTTAATAATTTGAAAAACTTTTATTTCGTAAATGCCTGTGGTTAGACGAGTCGAAAGTCATATAGGAGCCCTGTAATACCGTGTTCTAATAGACTTATAAGAGTCCATTACACTAGGAATATTAGCGACTGTTTTAATTAAAGTTTTTATTATGCTCGGATTTTTTTTCTAAATCTAAATGGCATTTTGATTATGTAAATTTCTAGAATGTTCTATAGCTATAGAAGATTTGTATTTATTTATATTTAAGTTATTTTTGAAAATGGTGATATATAGTATAAACTATGCTCTCTTAATAGTAAGCCAACACAAAAACGGGATAAGTGAGCCCCTAAGATACTATTTTCTTAAATTGAAAGTTTCTTTTTGCCGAGAGTAGCAGAATTTTTATAAATTAGATAAGTCAATAAAAGAACGTGTCTTCTGTTGGAAAAAATTAAAAAATTAATTTTTACAATAGAAGATACACTGTATTTATTGTCTTCTTTAATACCATTTTCTGATGTTTTATTAAAACTTAGTTTCTTGAATTCCTTTCGATAGGGGTTGAAAAAAATGTACTTATATTTTTTTGAATTAGGAGAATTCAATGAAATTTGCTCTCCTTGAAGCAAATGAACATGTACTTATATACATATATAATTTATTTGTTAGAGATTAGCTTAGAGAGGTGTGATTTTCATCATTAGTTTCTCATTTTTAAACGAAATTATATGTACCATATATGTAATTATATATAGTAGATATAAATATAAGTATTTGTTTATTTACATCAAGCAGAGTACAACCTCATTGATTTCTCCTTATGAATCGTCAACTTTGCTACTCTTGGAAAACCAAATCTTTTCAATTTTTTTTCACCTTCGAAGTATGGAACCAATTCGCCAGATTAGAGTATTAGATCTATACCCTACAAGCAAAGCTGACAGATAAAATACATATATTTAATGATTTTATGTATCTATAAATATATGATATATATTGTGATTTAGGAATATCAATTTATTCTTTGATTAAAAATTATTTATTTCAAAATCTTTAGTTACGAAGTAATTTTCGGTACCGCAACATTTCAGCTCCCGACAAAACATCCTCCGACAAAATATCCCCCGACATAAAATCTTCTGACAAAATATTCCCCAGTATAAGGGAGAATACAAAAGAGATTAAGTGAGAAGCTTATAATCATAGTTTTGAATAATATAAACAGACTTTCATATTTTGGCGGCTAATTAGCCGTTTGAAAGTGCTGCTGTCTGTCGTGTTTGATTAGGAAAAAATGGAAGCCCCAAACACACCCCGCCCGACGATTGGCTGGTTCGGTTTTCAATGTGTGTTTGATTAGAAAAAAAATGGGAGCCCGAAACACACCCCGCCCGGACTAAACTTTCGGAGGTTCGGTTAATATATATTCAGTTCGGCTCGGTTGGGTTCGTATAGCTAACGCCAACCGAACCGTCTAAATGCCAGCCCAAAAAGGAGCTAAACGAACCCAACCGAGTCGAACTGAATATATATTAACCGAACCGGAGTCGATTTGCATTACTCATAAGATTAACGAGGGGAAGGGTTATTTTGTCATGAGATATTTTGTCTGAAGGATATTTTGTCGGGGGATGTTTTGTCGGGGATATTTTTCGGGGCTGAAATGTCGCGGAATCATAATTTTCAAAAATATAAAATGAATTTTCGAAAAGTTTTTAACTATTAAAATGTAAATGTAAATGAAGAAAACTATTCCGTTTCTATTAATATTGGAAATATTTTATTCCTTGTGATATTATTTTTTTTGGAGTCCTAGGACTGGCTTGACGCAACTGCTCGTCTTCATCTGATTCTATCAGAAAACGAGTTTCTATTTTCTTGGCTAATTTTGATATATTAATTTTTGGGTTATTTTTTTAATAATAAAATAACTATCAGATCCTATCTAATTAACTTTTTTTAAAGTTAACATTACATAATGTGGGTTTTTACTTGAGTTGACTTGCAAGATGATTTTTACCTAAATAGATGCCAATGTTTTTTTTTTAAGAAAAATTAAACTTAGATATATGAACTTATCACTTCCTCAAAGAAGGATTTGTTTTAAGTTCTTTTTAATTATATAATAAAACAGTAAAAACTTACCTTTACGTATAGGTACATTATTCTTAATATTCAAACTCACTCAAAGTATCTTTCTAAAGATTATAATGTTTTTTTATTATTATTATTAATTTTGTATACCTTCTCTTAACTTATGAATTCCTCCCGTATTGGCATTCCTTTCATAACCTTAAAATTTTATGACCGTGTAAATAATGGAAGCGGAGGATTTGAAGCCCATTAAGCCATTCACTGAAGTCAAAGCCGTGATTCCTCTTAGCCCTCAACCCATGTGCATCTTTTAATGGAAATGCTCTTGTTTGGTTAATCCCCATACATCAATCAATAATTGATAGCGCCTGGCAAATGGAAGCCAAATTTAACTGAATTTAATAGAAAAGTTCATTATTTATTTATTTATTTTTTCAAACTAATGTTCAGATTAAGGATTTGGAACTGAATGAGGTCAGTGATCGATTGATTTGGTTATAAAAATACTCCGGGTTCTATTGATTTTTGATATATCAATCAATTTTTGATATTCCTTTTGTGCAAATAATTCAGCCCCGAATGGAGAAGAATTCAATAAATTTTGAAAATGTTATTCTGAATCAATCGATCTCCAAAATAATTCAAATATCTTCTTCTTCAAGCACGATACTCGATTCCAATCGTCAGAGATTATTAGGGAAAGTATCTTCTCTTGGAGAAAATTTACTCAGTGGTGGTTTCCCATTGCTTTCCACTAGATTTAGGGGCCTTGTATTTTTGACAAAGATGAAGATTGTTCTGACTAAGGCGATATTCGAATCCGAGTAAACTATTTCCGTAGTCAAGCGTCTTAGCCACTTCTCTACCGCAGTGATTCTTAATCTATGGGTCGCGACCCAAATTTGGGTCAAGAAGCATAATCTTTGGGTCGCGCCGAGTCGTTAAAAAATATTCAAATATTTTACTATATTTATTTTCAATAAGTTTAAAAATATATATTATTTTTCTCAATACTTTTTTAAAATACATAATTTTTTATTAAATTTTTCTTGGATCGAAAAGTATCTTTTTACTTTCCCATACAGGGTATGGTCAAGTATTGTAATCGTGTGGGAAAAAAGTGTTTTTTTCCTTCTTTTTTTCGAAATATCTCAAAAACGGCTGAAATTATTTTGATTAAAAAAAATTAGCTAAACTATGGCATTTCGCTCTACAAAAAAGCTCAAATAAGTGAACATCGAAAAAATTATATTTTTTGAGATAATAATTGTTTTGTCAAAATATCTGTTAGTAAGTCTGATTGTCCGTTAGTCTGTGCGTTACCAAATTTTTGTGGACGAGCTAACTCAAAAACTAGTGTGAATATCAAAACCAAATTTCACACATATTTTTGGTCCATTGAGATTAAGAGCTGATTAGATTTTGGTGCATATCGACACAAAATTAAGGGGGTCGAATAAAATGGATAAAAATTAAAAATCTAGGCCGTTTGAGCAAACTCAACCAAATTTTGTATACATATTCCGGGGAGCCCCAGAAGTTTAAAAATTCAAAAACTAACCGCCCAAAATGGGGGAGGGGGTCAAAAAATGAAAATCTTGGCCATTTACCAAACTCAACCAAATTTTGTATACATAATCAGTGGGACACCAGAAGTATAAAAATGCAAAAACACACCCCTACATGATTATAAATAATTTTAGGGGCCAAGTTTTATGGTAAAGTCAAGTGGATGGCCACATCAGAACACCTCAGCTTATTTTTATATTAATTGTTAAAAAAATTTATATCTGAGTAAAAACAAAATTGAAAAGTTTTTATTTTGCCGAGACTAGCAGAGTTGTTGATTCATAAAAAGAAACAAAGAGGTTGTCCTCTGCTTGATGCAAATAAACATACACACATATATATCGAAATTATATATCTGTATATATATTATTTATTTATTTGAGACTATAGTTTCGAAGGCTTGGCCCTTATCATCAGCCCGCCGAAATCGGGCGCCTTGCTTGCTACCTGGACCCCTCCCCTGTTCCCTGAACCCTCTCCCCTCCTTCATCCACTCTCCACCACATCAACCCTCTCTGGTCACTCTCCACTCCATTTCTAGCTCTCTAGAAGCTCACAGATTATGTATACAAAATTTAGTTGAGTTTGGCCCAAAGGGCTAGAATTTTCATTTTTTGACCCTAACCCCGAAATCGAGCGTCGCAGCTAGTATAAATAATAAAAGTATAAATTAATTAATAAGGTAAATGGTGTGTTGTTTCACAGTGAATGAAATAAAACTCAAAAAGGTTTATACAAACTCAATATATTTCGGATTATTAGTCCATCATCAGGAGTTTACAGGTGTATTTTTATTTCATTCACTGTGAAACTACACACCCTTTACTTTATTAATTAATATCATGTTTCACCTAAAACCTACACCACTTTCTCTAAGTAACAATAAAAGTATGTATAAATAATTAAAAAATATCTTCCGTTTAAAAAGAAAATCTTTTTCCTAAAATTAAAAAGTGAAAATCGAGTAGAAACACGCTTAATTTATTTTTCATATTTTGATTAGAGAAAACACTTCTGCGGTGCTCTCGTTATTCGAGACCAAATTGCTCTGACTTCATTTAGATATTTAATAATTTATTTATTTTTGATTCATAATTATTTTTGTAGCCATTTGCGAGTCCGGTATAGATTTCTAATTATAATTTCATAATATTAATTAAAGCAGATGGAATAATAATTAAAACTACCAACTGAAGTATCTAGTTTCTAATGAGCAGTTCTATTTACGATATTCGACGGCCATTGGTCCAAGCATATTTAATTTAAAACAAATCCCAAATTAAGGCATTATGGTTTTTTATCCACCCTCGTCCAATCTGAGAATGGAACCTTTCTATATTTATCTAACGGTTGATTAGGAAATTCAATTCCCGAAATTGGTTTCATTTAGAGAACAAGTTTTCAATAATAAACGAGAATCGATTGTGACTAAATGATTACACGGTTAATCAATAACAAGCCATTCAGACCCCACCTCTAAAGAATACAAATTTCACCCTACTTAAGCCCCCACAACATGCCATCTCTCTCTTTGTATGAGTTGTTCAATAACTCATTCATTACAAGTATAAATCAGAGAATAAAAATGAACGATCCAATTGTGCTGTTTTATTAATAATAAAAAAAACAACAAATGTTTGATAACTAATTAAAAGTTAAAAAAATAAGTACAAAGTTTAATTTATTTTAAATTGAATTTTTGGTGAATCGAATTTTCTTTAGTATCTACTATCTTAAATTATTACAAACTTGCACTATTTATATCTAATTATTATTATCATTTCAGTCCATAATTTGTATTAATTTGAAAGTTTATATTAGGAAAATAATGACAAGTTTTTTATGTGTGACTTTTTTATTTATCCACCAACGTTTCGTCGACTTTGCCGACTTCTTCAGGGCTTCAAATAGTCATGTCACACATTCGTCTAAATTTTCTTATTACCTTCGTTACCATTGAAGGCCATCAGAATACAATTTTCAAAAAATATTTGGCACATTCACAAAAAACACAATTTTTCTTTCTTTTCTTTTTATATTAACAATTTCATTAATATAAAACAGAAATTACATATTATATAGAATAAGGCAACCCTTTTTTTTTAAACTAGAATAGAATATTTTTTCTCCGTTTTATCCTTACATACAGAAATCTCAACTTCGAATGACGAAGGTATTAAGAAAATTTAGACGAATGTGTGACATGACTATTTGAAGCCCTGAAGAAGTCGGCAAAGTCGACGAAACGTTGGTGGATAAATAAAAAAGTCACACATAAAAAACTTGTCCTTATTTTCCTAATACAAACTTTCAAACTTATATCTAATTTTGAGAAACTAATGTTCGGGAACTATTTAAAAAAGTTAAAAAATAAATTAAAAAAAGTATAACAAAGTTTAATTTATTTAAAATAGCAGAATCGAATTTTTCTTTAGTATCTTCTATCTTAAATTATTAAAATCTTGCAGTACCTATATTTAATTTTGAAAACGAGAACTAATTAAAAAAGTTAAGCAAAAAATAGGGACAGGGCCTGATTAAGACATGGCCTAGGCAATGCAAGTCTCGGGGCCCTTTTACCCTTATGTTGGTAGGTCTCTAGGTAGTAAGTATCAGTTAAACTTTATAACAACACCAAATTTTAATATCTCGGTACTAATGAATCTATGTCAAACAAAAATATTTTCAGGTAATATTATGTTATTCAATTCACGCAGTACTTACAGAGAAAAAAAAATAATTATTGATTGGAAACTATTCAAATATTCAATCATATTTACAAAAAGTTAACTTTCCTCAATTTTTTTAATGTGAATTCTTTCAATATATCTTGAAAGTATATTTTTTCCAAGATATCATATTCAATAGCCATTATTGCAAGTGCATTTAATCGGTTTTGAATCATTGTTGATCGAAAACAGTTTTTTGTAAATTTCAATTTTGAAAAGCTTCGTTCGCATATGACTTATTTTTCTCACGGATTGGGGGCCCATACATTGCATACACATTGCCTATTGGATAATCGGGCCCTGAATAGGGATAAAGTTTAATTTATTTTAAATAGAATTTAGTATACTTTAGTACCTATTGTCTTAAATAATTATTAAAAACTTGCAGTAGGCATATTTAATTTTGAAGAATTTTCTTATTAACTACATTTACATGCCCTTCTATCCAGGAATTCTCTAGTCGACCCTAAATTTAAATACAAATCAGGGAAATTTCAAGATAAAATATCTTTTAATATTATTTTTCACACAACTTTAATTCTAATATTTTTATATTAGAATATACCTTCATTTCATTAATCAAATGGATTTTGTTAAAAAAAATAAAAATAAAAATGGGACCCCACTCGCAAAACGTTTTTGTGTACTTTTTCTGATACTTAAATATATATAGATATTATACATAACTATAGCGTATTAATTGTAATATTTTGATGGGATATTAATCTAAATATAATATGATATTCGATACGTCAACCATATCTAAATTTGTTAGGCTAACTTTTCAGTATTTTACTTGATTGTTTTGGTCTAAAAGAGAAGACACTTTTATTAGAAGTCTTAATATTATATGGTATTATATGTAGTTATATTTTTTTTATTTTATTTGCTTTAAAATTTTAATCTTTATAAGTTTATATAAGGTGTCAATATAACATATATAAAAAATTATTAGATAACATTAAATTTACTATTAATAATAAAAATTTGAGCATCTTCTTTTTGAAAATAGTTGAATTGTTTATCAAAAAAGAAATGTATCTTGAAACCACCTAGATTTTAGAATTTTAATAAGATTAACTCATCAATGGACGCGTTTTGGCACCTAGTACAGAAGTTGTTTCCAAGTGGTGGGTTTCTTAGTCGAATAATAGAAGAATTCCCTTTAGCACTTGAAAACTATTTCAGAGCTATTTGTTGAAATGCCATGCATTCTAATTAAAAATGTGCAATTGAAGTGATTTCAACTGAAACTTACTTTTTTATAAATGTTAGAGGGCATATTTATTCAACTTTAGCTAGATTAAGTGGGAAAAATAACATATGAATTTAGAATCATAGCTCTACAAAATTGAAACTTCAATTACAAATGAAAACAATTTTTAAATAAAACGATCTTTCTAAATGTTTATTAAGATATGAATGACAAATTTCGAAATGGAATCGCATACAAATTGAAGTTTAAGAGTTAGATGTATTGGCAAACATTTAAGGAAGCAAGCCGGAAGCCAAACATGGGCTAAGAGCTGGAATTAATATTAGGCAGATAGAATACATGGATGAATATATCTATATATGTATATAGATATGAAATTTGTAATGCATGTGTGTTTGCGAAATGGCAAGAGAGAGTGAGATAAAGCAAAGCGATTATATATCAAGTGGAGTTTCAAAAGATTAGCTCTATCGTCTCCTAAATTGCTTTTAGGATGCCAAGAGAAATACGTTCTCATATATCTTATTAGCAGTAGAAGGCAACGGAAAACCACCTAGAATATTGCATCCTCATTATGAATCCTCAAAAGCAAGAATGTCTGGCTATATGGATCTCTTTTTCCATGAGTAAAGCTCAGATGATTGCCAATGCCCAGATAGCTAGTATTTGGTTTTGATTCCTGATGTGACGATAACCGACAAACTTTTCCAAACATTTTAGATAATTATTGCAAATTATCGACCATAATGATATTTAATTATTTAGATTTAGGACAGTTCTTAAGAAAAAACTTTTAGAGACGTTTCGTTCTTTAATTTGGACTTTTCAGGCTTGTATTACTTATTTAATTGAAAAGTTTTTATTTTGTCGAAAGTAGCAGAGTTATTGATTTATAAAGAGAAACAAAGAGGTTGTCCTCTGCTTGATGCAAATAAACATACATACACATGTATATATCAAATATATATATATATATATATATATGTTGCAGTAAAAATCCGTTTTTTTAGTAAGAACGGGTTCTTACTAGCTAAAACTCTTTTCACTGAATACTTTTGTGGCAACTAGAATTTACTGATGTTGGTTGAGTTTGGTTCAAGTGTCTGGAATCTTCATTTTTGACATTCCGCCTCATTTTGGGTATTTTATTTCCAAAAAACTTTAAACGAAAATGTCAAAAATTACATCCTCTCCAACTTTGCTTTTCTAATTTTGAGATTTTCATTTAAATTTTTTTTTAAGCTATTGCATAGCTTTTATCGCGGGCTTTGAGCGCGGCGACCGAATCGAGAAATTCCGTAACGAAAATAACCTACCAATCCCCTCCAAGCGGCCAGCCAAAAGCCAGCGGAGTCGCCCGACTCTTGGCGGAGAGGCGGCTCGAGCGGGGGAGATGTCCCTCCCCGACGCCGCCCACCACTCCTACACGAGACTCGAGCGATTCGACTGACAGCCGACCGGCGGATTTAAGAGGTGGGGAGG
The DNA here is from genome assembly GCA_024734495.1 of Forficula auricularia. Taxonomy (NCBI): domain Eukaryota; kingdom Metazoa; phylum Arthropoda; class Insecta; order Dermaptera; family Forficulidae; genus Forficula; species Forficula auricularia. Next base: position 1,258,622 of record JALMQS010000264.1, read on the forward strand.
GGGCTTTCAAAGGATCTCATTATGGAGGGGATTTTGAAATTAAAGGGGGGAGGTTTCTTTTACAAAATTATAATTTATTAATTATCTTATTTTTTTACAATACATTTAAATTATAAAATACAATTAATCTATAATGGTAAATAATATAAATGAATAATAAATAATTTTCTGGAGACGAACAGTGGACAGCCGGTACATCTTTAAAGAAAAAAATATATTTTAAATTCCATTTTAAAGTAAAAAACGCGGAATATAGAATATTTATTTTTTTTATTAACATTTATTTTAAATTTTTTTCAGACGGACATGAGACAACACCGTGGGATTATTATTATTATTTGTATTTCCCATGCATTTATGCTATTCAAATAAATAGGATTAATCAATAATAATTATTAAGCTATTGCATATTAAGCTATTTCATAGCGGGCTTTGAGCGCGGCGACCGAATCAAGAAATTCCATAACGAAAATAAACCTAACACCCCCCACTCCGACCGGCACAGCGGTGCAGGCCATGGGAGTTGTCAACGCTCGAGGTTTAAGCGTAGGTTGAAAGTTGATGCTTCCCAGCCGTTGCCAAGCTGCCAAGCGCTAGTGTCGCTTCGAAACATATATGTCCTAGAACCACGTGATATTTTGCCCATTTGACATAAGAATTATCTCTAGTCAACATAAAATTTCGTTATTTTTTTAACTAAAGCATTTATTTCAAACTTATTTTTTATTATTTAGTTTTTAATTTTATTATCTATTTTCTTTTATACTACTTTAATATATTATTTTTCTTAGCTATTAATTTTATTATAAAAAACAATTATCAAAAGTGTGAAATATTTTTTTGCTGCAATTCTCAATAGGTAAGTAGCTATATATATATATATATATAATTTATATTTTTATAAAATTAACTTTATATAAACTGCACTATACTTTATTCATTATTATTTTTCTTTTTATTGATACAGAGATTTATTACAAATCCAATTATGCCATCTGTTTGTTGTGTTTTATCCTGTAAATATCTACGTATATATAAAAGGAATTCTTCATATTACCCAAAATAAACAGGTTATTTTGAAAAACAAATAATTAAAACCCATACACAAAAAACGTTAAGGAAATTATTTTTTCAAAGCTTTTTATATTGAAATTATGAAATTGTTTTAGCTATTTGATATTTGGTGCAAACATATTGGCAGAGATGATCTCTGCACTTTACCCAAATAATTACAAAGTTTGTGATAAACATTTCGGCAAAAAATTCAAATTCGTGTTGGTTCGAAATAGAACAAATTTGAAATCAGGGAGAATTCCAACTTTAAATTTACCTGGTAATAATGGAAATATATATAAAATATAAATACCTACCCTCCAATATCGAAGTTAAAAGTAATTAATTTTCTTTTAAATACCTTTTACAGGAATGAGTGAAAACAGAGCTGAAATATTAGATTTTCCGCCCACAAGCAGAGTATCTTCAAATCGATCTTCTACATCATCTGCTTCTTCTTCTTCACGACGAGCCATGCCCGTTTTGGACGTTGCTATCATCTTTTAGCGATCGACACCTTATTTCCTGCTCTTCTGAACAATTTAAGTGAAAAGAAAGACCAAGTTTTCGCAGCCACGATATGCGCCGACGGCCTAGTCCTCGTTTGCCTTAAATCTTCCCCTTTTTTTGATGTTAAGAAGCAGTTAGTTCTTTACATCAGCAGTTATCAAATTTTTAGAATTCGCGCGAAGCACTTTACACTGACATTTTTATACCCAGAACATTATTTAAAATTCTAAATTTGTAATTATTATTATTATAATTGTTAATTTATTAATTTTTTTAAACGTCAAATAATTGTGAAAATCTAATTTATATTAATATTAATTTATCATGTGATGTTTGGATTTTTTTGGAGCTGGAGATGGATATTATAAAATCAGATCATTATCTGGATAGTATTATATTATAAGTTTAATAAATCATTAATTGACAGACAGTTCATGGATTACTGTTTCGCAGACATTTTTTAAAACAGCATCTTCAGTGCCTGATTGAGGACAAAACAGATAAATACAGATAAACATGTTGCTATAATACTACCAAGATAGTTTTCTGATTTTATAATATCCATCTCCAGTTTCAAAAAAATTCCGAAAATCAAATTATAATAAATTAAAAAATGTCATGTTATATATATATTTTAACAATAATTAATATTTTAATGTATATAATATTATAACATGTGATTGCTTTTCTGAGTTTCTTGCCGCCTTCTTCTCAGTAGAGCTATTTTCGAACCGGTGCGGTGGTAGATTAATAAAAATGTATTAAATAAATAACCACTTCATCATTATTTGTATTAAATATAAAAATGTAATCATAATTTATAAATATGTATTAAATAACTAAGCACTTCATTATTATATTAAATATAAAAATGTAATCAGATATCAATATTTTAATAATAATAAGTAATAATAAAAATATTGATTTATTCCAAACTTTCAATCTTTTATTTCATATTTACCTATATTTTCATTTTTATGCTTTTATAGCTGATTTCTTTATAAAAATAGAAATTAAGACTGAAGCCATCTAGATCGGGAGTTTTTTATGAGATTATCTCATTAATAATTCCTTATCTAGATGGCTTCAGTCTTAATTTCTATTTTTATCTTTAATTATTTAGTGAAGAAAAAAATAATTTTAAATTTCCTGCCTCCATTTTAATGTGCGTGTGTGTGAGTGCCATGTGTCAAACTAGCGCCATTGGTGTTGGCGCTTGCAAACTTTGGATTGCCTGTCAGATCGTGTGAGTTGACTATCTATAGTATCTTTTATCTATGGGTGCGGCGTTGAAAGCGGCGTTGAAAGCGGCGTTGAAAGAATCGTCTAACGTCGTTTCAGTTCGGCAGACTTCGACACGGTGTTTGTGTGCGTGCGACTAGACGTATGCGTGTAGACTGTACGAAGCTCGAACGGATCGAGACGAGCTGTTCCGAAATCGGACGAATACGTAAGCAGCTGTTTGTGAAAAAGTATTGCATAAATATTATAATTGCATAAGTTAATAAAAAATGCTATGCAATAGCTTTACCGCGGCCAGTCCCCGAGTGCCATACACCTATTTTTTAATAAACAGCCAAAATGAGGCGGAAGCTCTAAAATGAAGATTCCAGACCTTTGAACCAAACTCAACCAACAGCAGTAAACTCTAGTTGCTACAAAGGTATTCAGTGAAACGTGTGTTAACTAGTAAGAAGCTGTTCTTACTAAAAAACAGGTTTTTACTGCAACGTATATATATTATTTATTTGTTTGGGACTATAGTTTTGAAGGCTTGGCCTTCTCATCAGTCTTTTTAATTATAAATATTATTTTCATGGGATCAGTATCGAGTGGATATTGAATTTTTTCTCTTACTCACCCGAAAATCCAGTTAGAATGCATTACTTATATTGAATCTTCAGTTATTTTAATTATTAACATAAAGTTGTTTGTATTATTAAAACCATTGAGTTTTAAAAACATTTTCAATTATTCTTTAATAGCTACGAATAATTAATGTGAGTCTGAAGAATTTCATATTGAAGTATAAAATTCTCTAAATTGCTAAAAAGCATTTTCATTAAACAGTGTCCTTTCAAACAACAACCTAATCTTAGAACATAGATGATAATATATGAAAATTCTTATTTTAGATTTAAAATTGAATTTACACTAGAATTTTGAATAAATTTCTAAATTTGAGAAGCTTCCTAGTAATCTTCTGGGGGAGGACTATATTTAAAAATTTTATTTGAAACTTAAATAGATATTTGTCTTTTGAGTTCATACCAATGTGTTATTTCAAATATAAAAAATCCTTATAAGCTTTATAATTAGATCTCTGACTTAAAAATAAAATATATTTTTAATTTTACCTTTTGAGTGTAAAATAATGTTTTGAACTCAATTTATGTCAAAAATGGCATCATGTGATTCAGGTTCCAAGGAGGCAATCTTTTCCTACTAGTGTTCCATGTAAATCCTGCTCAAAGTTTTAACATGTATTTATAGTTTCAATCCGACACGGGCAAAAATTAGTATAGAATAACTCAGGTTTCATCTAATCCAGACCTGTCCAACCCGAGGCCCGCATGCGGCCCAGCACTACGATGTATGAAGCCTGACATGAAATTATAAAGATATTTTAATGTACTCACTGGAAAAAAGATCTGATACAATTTGACCTGATATTTTTTTTTTCAAAAATAAGAGAGTAAAAAATTTCTCCAAAAGTTTTCGATTTACAAAAGGGAAGTATTTCATTATTCATGTCCATGATTAATAATTAAAGGAATCGTAGGGAGTTGGACACAAAAAATAAAAGAGAAGATTTTAAATTTTGAATATAAAAAAAACATATCAAGATTTTCCAAGTTTGACTTCATTTTTATTAGATACAAGATGCGCCAGGAGTGCCTCCGGCACGCCCTCTGCACCTTGGCCCTCGGAGCTGGTGGCCCTGGCGGGCATCGTCTCGAGACGGCCAAAAGTTTGTTTGCAATATAATTTTTGTTCAACTGTATTTTTAATTAAATAGGTATATTTTATTAATTAAAAATCACTCCAAGAAATAATTTAACTCATTGCGAAAGCAAAATAAAAAATATTTTTATAGATTTTAGATATTATTTATTTTGAGCATATTTAAAAAAAATGATATTTAGGTACTAAATAAATTTGTTATATAAAAATTTCATCTATTACATTTTTATTTAAATTTAGACAATTATCTTAACACGTTTTCATTAGAACTATTAATTAATTTTTTGAATTTAGGAGTGAACACTTACATATATATTCCTCCGTTCGATATATAAGTCTCTTCAAGGCCTTTGATAACAATGAATTAACCAAACCCATTGTCTGCCTGGGTACAAAAGAAATGAGAAACCTTTTTTAAAATTCTTCTACCTGAGAATAATTAATTTAATTACTTAAAATCGTGTGAAATCAAATCAAACCGATTTGACCTAAAATTTAGATAAACCATCCGGAGCACTAAACAAACATATGGTGTAAATATGGTTTCGATACGTTCAGTGGTTTAGGCGTGGGTCGATCACGCACATACACACTAAGGATTATTATATATTATTATTATTATCCGAGAGTTAATGCACTTTCTCAGCTTGCGCTGGAAAAATTTCACCTATCCCTTCAGATCTTATTTGGGATTAGGCTCGGTCGATGTGGAAAGAGAATTCACTCTGGCCCACATGATCCTCCGGATTATTATTATAATTAGCTCAGCTTAGCAAACAGGAAGTTGCTATTGAAGACATATGTATGGAGCATAGCCATGTACGGGTGTGAAACCTGGACAATTGGAAAAGCGGAGAGAAAGAGATTGGAGGCTTTCGAAATGTGGTGCTACAGAAGAATGATGAATATCAAATGGATGGATAAAATTACAAATGAAGAAGTTCTTGGAAGAATCGGAGAAAGAAGAACCTTGTGGAAGAGTCTGAAGAAGAGAAGAGGTCAGATGATGGGGCACACACTGAGACATGGGGGACTGCTTGGGGATATCTTGGAGGGGAGGTGGGAAAGAAAAGGGGAAGGGGAAGAACCAGATTAGAATATTTCAACCAAATAATTGGGGATATGGGATGCCAGACATTTAGAGAGGTTAAACAGCTGGCGGGGGACAGAGTCGAGTGGAGACGGATTGTTGCATCAAACCAGTCTTAGGACTGTATACTCAATGATGATGATATTATTATATTATATATATATATATATATATATATATATATATATATATATATATATATATATATATATATATATTAGATAGATAAATATTTTATTTTACATGAAAACTTTCTGATTGAATTTATGAAACATCAATCAGACGTTGAACTGAAAGATAAATTGAATAATATTTCTCTTTACTAGAAATTTATAAAAATTATCTACTCAGAAAAAATATTCCAGTTTCACAATATGTATTCATTTTTGAAAAATGAATTTACATATACACGAAGAAGCTATTTTCAAGAATAAAATTCACTACAAACAAAATTATAAGCTTAACTATCAAGTAAAAAATAATGAAGTTTCAAATATTTAAAAATTTGAAGTGCTAAAGATAAATGATTTAAAAATAAAATTATGAAGGAAAAGACTCAAAAATTATTATTCTATGAGATACTTTTCTTTTTTTGTCATGGTGGATTACATTATTCTATATTATTAACTACCTATTTTTTTGATTAACAAATATCAATAGAATTGTTTTTTAAGGAATTTGGTGTTGGTACTTGGTGAAACATTTTTTAAAATTATTGGATAAAAAAACTTGGTAAGTTTCACATTATTCACTTAATGTGAAACCTACCAAGTAATTTTTATCCAATAATTTTATCAATTAGTATATTTTATATGCGGCCCGAGGCATTTATTTTTTTCTTCAAATGCCGTCCGTGTAAGCCAAAAGTTGGACAGTCCTGATCTAGTCAATCTGTTCTGCTAAAATTCTAAATTTGCTACAGGTTTTGAGATTGTATATTTGGAGACAATCCTACTTGAAGAAAAACTTCCACAAAGCAAATTTATGTTTTAGGACTGATTGCTTTATGATGATGAGAAAAATGAAGGAAAGGGCGCTATAAAAAGTAGTAATAGCTGTATCAAACAAACCACATTTACATATCAAAACCTACAAGATCAGAGTTGACTATCCATTTTCACATCATGTTTAATGTAAACCGAAAAAATCCTTTACACTCGATTTTTTTTAACCAGCAGCTGTGACTGGGTTTTTCTATTGCCAAATAAAACTGCCTTGACTTTGAATGTTAAAGTTTTTATGGTTGTTTGGATAATGATGGCGATGTTTGTTTTTATGTCAAAGTTAATTATTCTATGAACCGTTTATCGTTCAGTTCTCTCATTTTTCTGCCCATAAACGGTCTACCTGTAATCAATTAGAAACACTGCAACACACTATTCGTTCTCATATATTCACACACATATATACAGAGCAAAGCATTAGTTTGCGACGGTACGACTCTGTTTAGAAAAACAAAGAGAGGAAGGGAAGAGATTTGCCTTGTATTCCACGGATGGGGTTGAATACAAATTGAGCTCCGGTACACATTCCACACCCACAATTGTGGTGAACATATTAGAGAGAGATTGGCCAGACAGAGGCAAGGGATAGAATATATAAATTGAATGTCACTGAGGGTGGGGGGAGGATGAAAAATCTAATTTCAAATTACATACACATGCAAAGATGTTAAAAACAAACAAACCAAAAATTATATTTGAAGGGTGTTATGTGTGGTATATAAAAATACAAATACGATTAGTCCTGTGTTTCCATCTGTTTATTTCGTTCTCTGTCTTTTCACATTATATAATATGTATATTAAAGTTGAACTATTGAGGTAATAGAGCTTTTGGCATAGATTTTATAAAAAGGCAAGTTGTGCTCGGCACGCCATCTGCAGCTTGGGCCTCCAGGCGGGTGTCCCTGGCGGGCAGCGTCTCGAGGCGTCCAAAAAGTTTGTTTGAAATATAATTTTGTTTAACTGTATTTTAAATTAATTTATTTAATTTAATCAAAATTTAATTTAAAAAATATTTAAATTTGTATCTCTTTTGGGGTTTCGTTGTCGCCAATTGAATTTTTTTTCTTCCTAAGAGTGATGCCAAAAATCCTTAGAAAGGCCAAAATTTAGGAAAACCCCTCAAAACTGATATTATGTAAAATGTAAGGTATTTCAAGATAGATAGATGTGAAATTTAAAAGATCATTGTTGTAAATATGGACATGGGTAGCTAGTATTTATTGCTCAAGGCTCAAATAATTGTAAAATAAAAAAATAAATATAATAATGCAAAAAATATATTTACTTCGTTTTAGTGATTTTGAAATAAAAAAAATCGATTTATTTTGTGAATATTAGAAGATTTGTCAAAAAAACTTGTAATTTATTTATTTTTTAAAAAACATTATTTTTCATTGATAATCATAAATGATAAATAAAAATAAAATAAAAGTAATTTTGTGTGCTATTGGCAATAAAATTTATGGACTACAAAATTCAAATTTTAAAAATAAAAGATGGCCCCCGGCAAGGGATGAATATCCGATTTATCATCTAATTTTTTTTAAATGAAAAAGAGCATTCAGCTGAGAGTGACATTATCGGATTTGTTAATAAAAATATTTATTTATTTTTGATTCATAATCTTGGATAAATATGTAAAAATAAACATAAAATCATACTCCTGGTTTATTGGTCAATAAAATTTATTAAATCGAAAAATTTCAATAATGGGGGGGAATTTATATGGCACATTGCAAAATGTATACACATTGTAGATCATATTAATAGAACTTGCTAAAGAAATTACATTAGATAGTTTATTTTTTTTAAATAACAAAACCTTCAACAACGTCTGAATCAAAGGCGTATTTTCGGTAGATGTAGAGCAATTTGAAGCGGGGGTGGGGTAAATTTCAAAAAAGTGGAATGTGTTGTTTATTGTATAAGTTTTATTAATTAATAATAAACATAATTAATAGTGAAAAACATGATTTTCGGCAAAATCGATAAATAAATGTACAAGAGCCATGATAAATACGAAAAAGGGCGTCAGTGATTGACAGTGAACAGTGGTTTCGAACGTTGTAAATCTGTTCGAAGAGTGTGTTCCAGTGTTATCTAATTGATAACATATTGGCTTGGTGGTTTAGAAGCAAGGCAATTCGCTGTTCAATACTCTACTGGTATAATATAATTTTAAAATTATAATTAAATGGAAATTTTCATCTCCGTTTGTGCAATTTTATTGGAATAGTTATTCAAACCATGGTTAGAGTCCGAAATTATTTCAATGATTGAAATACAGTGAAACCCTTCAAATCCGAACTAATTGGGGCTGTAGCTTGTTCGGATTAGCCGAAAGCAGCTTCGACAATTTAAGATAACTGATATCAAGTGAAGGATTAAGTGATATTTTGTGTGTTTCTTTTATTATTTCATTGTTTTTGCGAAGTGATTAACCCAAAGAATTTCAATAATTAGCTTTTTTAACCCTGGATGACATAAGTATGTAGACACATTTACACTTTGTTAGGTATGCTAACTGTACTTTGTTAATTTTTCAACTAATTGTGTAAAATAAGGTTATAATGTAAAATATATACATAATTGCTTTATGACTAAATAAATAAGTTTCTCTTTTTTACTTAAATTTTTCAAAAAAAAACTCGTTCTGATTTCCAGGGATTTTGGATTTCCGGGGTTCGAATTTGAGGGGTTTCAGTGTAGTTCGAAATTTTCTATATATAATATTTCTAAATATAATTATGTACTAGCACTTGATTGAATACTTATAGAATTTATATATATATATATATATATATGAAAGAAGATACAGTTTTGTTCAGGGAGAATGGTCTAGGTTCTAGGGTGAATCAAATTTGATAGATTAAATTTAAAAAATATAAATTACTAGATAGGTTTCACAAATAAAAGACAAATCGCTTATTAGCAATACTCTATATATATATATAGTATTTCGGGTAACGAGCCCATCATCAAGATTTCACATAGAGTTTACTAATAACCAATTTGTCTTTTATTTGTGAAACCTACTTAGTCATTTATAGTTATTAATTTTTCATTTTAATCTATAAAAGACAAAGGTACAAACCCTTTACTTTTCTTAATGATTTATTCCTCCCTTAATCTTAGTTATAGATAATATAAATTTTACTTAGAGAAAGTGGTGTAGGTTTTAGGTGAAACATGATATTAATTAATAAAGTAAAGGGTGTGTAGTTTCACAGTGAAACGACACACCCTTTACTTTATTAAATAATATAAATTATTTATAAATTAAGAAAATAATTTTTGAGCTAAGTTATAAAAAATATCTACTTTAAATAAATATCATGCCAACGAGGAGTGTAGTGGAAGTAGGTGTACACCTCTTTGGAAGTATTTTGGAAGTACTTGGAAATATTTGGAAGTGCTTGGGAATATTTGGAAGTACTTGGAAATATTTGGAAGTGCTTGGGAATATTTGGAAGTACTTGGAAATATTTTGAAGTGCTTGGAAATATTTGGAAGTACTTGGAAATATTTGGAATTACTTGGAAATATTTGGAAGTACAAGTGGAAGTAGGTGTACAGCATATTAGGTCGAGGTTCACCCCTCGTATGCCAACATAATTTTAGAGCGCGTCGTATTTTTCCTAATTTTACGACACGTAAGATCCTAAATAAGTCAGATCAGAGAAAAAGTATTTTTTTTTAATAATTTGAAAATATTTTTATTAACTTTGAAATTATTATAAGTAGGATAGAGTAGAGGTAAGACAGAAATAAAATTCAGGCCGAAATTATTAATATGTATATTTATTCAAGGTATTGAACCCACATTGGTAATATATTTATTCAACGTATCAAACCCACATTGGTAACTTTCATTATTTTGAAAAAAGCAATGTGTCATGTGGGTCAAAGAATGAAAAAAACCTTATTATATATTTTGAAAAAAAATATTAGATTGATTTTAAAATTATTATTTTTATTTGGTTTTTAAATATAAATAAGGTTCTAAAGAGTTATATATACTTATAGTATTTTCACATAAAATAATGATTATCCATTAATATTATTTTTTTCGAATCCTGAGGGCGAAACCTTTAGAAATATAATATAAACATAGTTATTTACCAAGATCTAAGATTTAAATTAACCCTTTCAGTTTCGTATTTATTAAAATAAGAAATTGTGGCGATAATGCACCTCCGCGAGTTGATTTTACAATCTTTTAAAAATTCCAACTATTTTTCGAAAAATACAAATTACAAAATACTTACTCAAATGTTCAAATTAATGATTATTTTAATTCATTTGATATATTAATTTCTCAAATGCAATAAAATCCGCAATATATTAGAATAATAATTTTTTAAAAAATCAAACAAATTTTTTATTTCCTAAAAAATAAATTTAGATGAATTTAACTTCAACATACCCTAGATACCATGTTGCACAGATATTTCAAAAACAGGCATTGTACATTTCGTCGGAAATAATAAAAAAAAATCAGGATCGGACGGATAAATGGAATGCTTTTGTCAATAAAATATATATTTATGGACCTTTAACAAAAAGATCTTTCAGTAGGGACAAATATTTTTAATAAAAAAATTTACTCAAAATAAGTCTGAACTTTTCCATTAAATATTGAAACTCTTCTATAATAATCACTTTATACATTATCACAAAAATTTAAGTTTTGAACTAGTTAATTATTTTAAATTTTAAATTATAAATGGATGAGTTTTTATTTATTTATTAGACTGGATTTTTTCATCTAATTTTCACGATATTTTTATTTATTTAGCCCTTATATTTATTTTAATCTCATCTTAGCCACCTGATAACTTCCATACTACTGCAGCTAGAATGCAATTCGCCGTATCGGCTTTGCTACTATTATTTATAAAGAAATAAAGATGTTGGTTCCTCTTGATACTTGGTGTACCAAGCAGATGACAACCTCTTTGTATATGATTCACAACCGTACTCGGCATAATAAGTACTTTTGCAAGTAGCTATCATACGGCTTTCCAATTAATAAACCAACTCCTATCTTATCTGCATCCTGGATGATTACTTGTATGAAATCAATTTTTTAACAACGTTAGAACACATATAGTCGTTTTAAAATCATCGCACATGACTGTGGACACTTCTAGCCTATAGCGGCATTAATAGGATAATGAGAAATCGCTAGACAGTGCTTCGCTGACATCAAGCTGTGACAGAATTAGAACTCAATATTCTAGCTAGAATGGGTGTGCGCCCGGTGCCAAGTGCGTTCCTTATTAAAAAAAATAGATCTAAACAAGTACATTGTTTCCAGAAAATTAAATTTTGTGATTTTCAGTTGCGATCAAATCATTAAAAGATGAGCCGCTTGGTGATTATTTGTGTTAATTAAGTGGGACAATTTACATTTATATTAGAACTTTTTTGAAAAAATATACTTTAAAGTAACATTTATAAACTTTAATTAAAATTTATATATTTAAAATTATCCTAGAAATTATATTTTATTAATGATTTTTATATGTTCAAAGATAAATATTAAAAATAAAAAAAATTAGGTGTTGCGTTTTTTTGTCGTTGAGTGTATTTATGTTTGTATTATAGAAGAGTTCCATCAATCAATTCATAAAATAATTTGAAGAAAAAATTAAACTTTTTCAAGTCTCGGTACGCTGTTTGCAGTTTTAGTGAATTAAAAAATAATAATTAATTTGTTAAATGGTAATGCAAAACACACCTGTTCTATTTATTTTTAATTTTACTTTCACATTTATATTCAATATAATATAGTAATGTGAAGTATTGCGATCGCCTGCCTGGGTCCTCACACTTTTTCTATCTCAGAGATGAAAAAAGTTAATTTAATTTTTTAACTTCTAGGTTGAAGGAATCGATGCCCTTAATAGTAGTAGTGAGAATGTGAAAGTCGTGTGGCAACCATATCAGTTGATTTATTAAATTTCCCGACTTTCTACTAATAACTGCTAATTGTAAAAAAAGTACACTGAGACCCCTATGGACCGGGGATAGAATAAGTCCATAGTATCCTCTGCTTGTCGTAAAAGGCGACTAAAAGGGGTTGGACGTGAGTCTAACAAGCTCACTCCGTAAAAAAACCTCCTAGTCATGGAAGCAAACATTTGCTTCCATTCAACAGGGAGAAGAATATTAAGACACCTAGATAAAACAAAATTAATAAATTAAGATTCTAAAGAAAACAAAAAGAAGCTCATTTCTTAAATTGAAAGTTTTTGCCGAGAGTAGCAGAATTTTTATATATTGAAGGAGACAATAAAAGAGTGTGTCTTCTGCTGAAATTATAAATTTTATTTATTTATAACGAGACTATAGTTTCGAGGGCTTTGCCCTCTTCATCAGTCTATTACAATGTATTCACAGGAATTAATTTATGAATATTCATAAATTAATTCTTGTGAATACATTGTAATAGACTGATGAAGAGGGCAAAGCCCTCGAAACTATAGTCTCGTTATAAATAAATAAAATTTATAATTCCAGCAGAAGACACACTCTTTTATTGTCTCCTTCAAGCACATTTCTTGTAAAAGAAGCTTGGATTATATGTTACTTGGCTGTGAAGCAGCCAAGTAATCATATATACACTTTACGCTCAATCTGAGTGTAGCAAAACCACCTGATTTTAATTGGGATTTGCCTCCCCCTAAGTAAGTTCTTTGACTTCTTATTAATACAAATTTGGAACTAATATATATATTAAAATGAAAGTTTTTGCCGAGAGTAGCAGAATTTTTATATATTGAAGGAGAATGTGATTCGACCTATATAGGAAAAACAGAATCAAATTTAAACACACGCATTTCAGAACACAAAAGAGTTTTTAAAGGGGGTTCGGGGCATAGTGCATTTGCAGACCATTTAATCTCCGAGAAACATTGTTTTCCAGATGAATCAAATATTAAATTAATTAGATCAGAATTAGATCCCTTAAAAATTAGTATTTTCGAATCGTTAGAAATTTTAAAATCATACAATAATTCACCAAAAAATTCTTAAATCGGAAAATAGAAATTCCCGAAAGCTTTATTTTAAAAATAGCCGCTAAAATATAAACTTCACGAACGCCACCTACAGTCAAAATAATAAAACAAGTATAAATTTCAATTGTTAACTTGCCCACCCTGTATAATTTCTTTACCTAACCACATGAAAGATTTTAACCTTTCATTCATAAATTATTCTGACATATATTTACATGTGTACACTTGAGCGTGCTTTACGTATTTACCCATTATTTCACGATTGCCTGCGACTTCGGCAACCATGAGTACTCTTAATTATTTAGGCGAGTTGTATTTTCGGATTTCTACTTTAAATTAAATCATGAGAATAATTTTTAAATCAAGTGCTAAAAAGACACTTTTCTAATATCTGGTGAATAAGAGATTACTTTAAAAAAAGTGTCACGAGTTATTAGTCGTGGATACATTTTAAATAAAGGAAAGGGTTTAAATTAGGAGTGTCGCGATGATTTCAAAATATGAAAGTCGTGTGGTGACCACACCAGTTGATTTCTATAGAAACGGATTAAAATCTCAAAAAATTTATTTAAAAAATTATATTATTTGTATAATTTGAATTTTTTAACTAGAAGCTAGAAAACCCAAATTCTAATCCGAATTAGAAATACAACAATTTTATCACAAGAACGAACTTTCTACGATTTTTCGATCTTAGGTTATCATGGGTATATACAGATATACAGACAGAAAAATAATCATGTTTGAAAATTATTTTTCTCCACGTTTCAGACCTTTTTAAAAAAAAATTATGAAAAAAAAAATAGAAAATTTTTAAATGAATTTAATACTTGTTTTGCCCGAGTAAAATTATAAAACAGTCAAACGTTATAATTAATAGAGAAAGAATTTAATTTTTAGGACAAATTCTAAGATTTTAGTAGAAATATTATTAAATTGCAATATCAGAGGATTCATCCCCTCACGAGTCGAACCTGAGAACTGAGCTGACTGCCCGGAAAGCATGGTAGTTCTCAGGTTCGACTTCTGAGGAATGAATCCCCTCTGATATCGCATTTAATAATATTTCTACTAAAATCTTAGAATTTGTCCTAAAAATTAAATTCTTTCTCTTTTAATAAACATTGGTTAGTTTTATTTAACCTGAGGTGATTTTTTTCAAAAACAAGATTCTCAAATCTTTACTTAGAATTAATTTTTAATTTTTGTTTATTTATTTTATTTTGCCATACAGGGTATGGTCAAGTATTGTAATCGTGCATGAAAAAAGTGTTTTTTTCCTTCTTTTTTTCAAAATATCTCAAAAACGGCTCGAACTATTTTGATTAAAAAAAATTAAGCGAAACCATGGCATTTCGCTCTACAAAAAAGCTTTAATAAGTGAACATTGAAAAAATTATATTTCTCGAGATAATAATTGTTTTGTCAAAATATCTGTTATTAAGTCTGGTTGTCTGTTAGTCTGTGCGTTACCAAATTTTTGTGGACGTGCTAGCTCAAAAACTAGTGTGAATATCGAAACCAAATTTCACACGTAGTTTTGGCCCATCGAGATTAAGAGCTGATTAGATTTTGGTGCATATCGACCCAAAATTAAGGGGGGTGGAGGGGGAGGTTAAAAATTAAAAATCTAGGCCATTTGAGCAAACTCAACCAAATTTTGTATACATAATCAGTGGGATCCCAGAAGTATAAAAATGCAAAAACTAACCCCCCCTACATGATTATAAATAATTTTAGGGGCCAGGTTGTATGGTAAAGTCAAGTGGATGGCCACATCAGAACACGTCAGATTATTTTGTTTTGTAAAGTTATTAGCGTTGTTGTCAGGTTATTATTTTCTCTTATTTATTCAAAAGTCATTGTATATTCAACGACTTATCTAACTACGCCTGTTTTGTTTCTTTTCATACAAGAAATGGTTTTGTTCTCGCGACGATATTGCCATGTTTAACGTTCTCGCTCGTAATGCTTAAATCGATTCCAACAACGGCTTTACAGATGGCCTTCCGAACTGCTATACAACCTGCAATGGAAGGGTTTTAATATTAACTTTGAAGTTATAAAATTGCATTTATTAAGACTTGGAAGTCATAGCGAATGAGACAGCAGGTGAAAGGAGAGAGCGAATATTTCATAAATTGTATTCCTCTCGGTTCAATTTTCCAGCACGTCTTTTAATTATTTCCAACACTCTTTTGTCTGATTTTTGTTTATGAAGTTGTGAGGTGTGAAACGAGAGACGAGAGTTCTAGAATTTAAATTTAATTAAATTTGTCATAAAATGCCACTTCTATTTCGTTGTCTTTTTTCTTTTAATTCCAATTTTAATTTTTTTTATTTAATATAAAATATCAAATTTAGGGAACGAGGTGTTCGTTTATAGTGAAACATTGTTAAAATTAAATTAGGTTGGAGTTGGTGGTGTTTCACAAGGAGAAAAATTAAAATACAAAGATTTTTTTAGTTTACTCCATATATTTCGAGCTCTTAACTCATCGTCAGGATTAAATAGAATTAAGGTGGTCCTTTCGCCGCCAATGTTAAATAAAAAATATTAGATTATAACTATAACTTAATTTTTTATAATAGTTTAAGTATCTTTGGTGAAGTTTCAATCAAACTTTACCCTGCAAATTTTTGATAATAAAATTTTTTAAAATTTAAAGATTTTCTCAGTCTTATGGAAAATTAAAATCTTGACACTTTCTCTTGAATTATACTACTATTTTTTGATTATATAAAGTTAAAAACTACAAATTAGCTTTTTGAAACATGCAGGTTTCATTTTTTAACCGATTTTGAAAAAGAGGAGGTTATCAATTCAACGGTATGTCTCTCACATACATATATACATAAATACGTTTATTCTGTTCTTATCAATGTCAAATAAGAACGAATTTGATATCAATTATTTTGAAAGATATACCCCTAGTAGCACAATGTTTCAAACTATATAGTTACTATGTAGTTTGAAACATTGTGCTACTAGGGACTAGTACGGATATGGAACCTTCAATATATAGTCCTAGTGGCCCTAGTAATTTTTTTTTTAATTTTAATTGAAAAATTCGATAATGTTTCGTGGGCCTTCCCAAGCGCTCGAAAATATCTAAATAAAAAAAATATTATTAAAAGATTTTTAGCATTCAATCTGGTGCGCTCTAACCAATTCAGTTACAGTGAGGGCATCTCTTTCTGGATTGTTATCTCACTTTTGAGAGTTTTTTTTATTATTCTAAGACAGCTCAAGTTTTAATACAAACTTCGAATAAGAAAATAGGCGAAGTTAACTTAAACTTATAAATGATTGAATATACATACATTAGTTTTTAAATCCTAAACCAAAAATAACCAATTACAAAAAATAAAAAATTTCTTAAAGGTCATTCTTTAGCTCGTTTCAAAAGATAATAAATTAACGATAAAATTTAAATTTTAGATGAGGGAACTTTTTTTCTTTTTTTCTTTTTCGTTTGCAATTTACCATTGATAAAAGTAATTTTTAAGAAAAAAATAAAAACCGACTTCAAAAAAATTAAATCCAACAAATAAAATACACTAAAAGGTATAAAATAATTATCTTATTTAGTTATAAGTAAACTACTAAATATTAACATGAAATTACTTTTTGAAGTCGGTGCTAAACAAACCATACCTATAAGCGAGCGTACCCACCAAACGTACCAAGTAAGATCCGTCGAGTGCGATTCATAAAAGGTATGTTTGGCACCGTCTTCAAAAAGTAATTTCATGTTAATATTTCGTAGTTTACTTGTAACTAAATAATATAATAATTATTTTATTCCTATTAGTGTATTTTATTTGTTGCATTTAATTTTTTTGAAGTCGGTTTTTATTTTTTTCTTAAACATTATTTTTATTTTTCTCTTTTTAGTGATGTTATTAATAGTGATCATATCATCAGAATTTGACCAAATTAATATGGCACCATCCATAAGATAACTCCTTTCCAATAAAAAAGAATCATCGAAATCGGTTAATAAACAAAGAAGTTAGGCCTGAAAAAACCTAACAAAAAAGATCTAATACCTATGAAAAAAATGGGACCAATCGGAAAGTAGACTGAACCCAATGAAAAAAAATTTCAAAATCGGTTCACAATTGGCGGAGATATGAGGTAACATAGGCACAAAAAAACATCAGTGAATAGAGAACCTCCTCCTTTTTTGAAATAGGTTAAAAAAAGGAGAAATTCTCCCGAAACGTTTGATTTTGAAATAAAAGAGTTCTGGATTGTTTTTATAAAAGATGTGTATTTTTTTAACCGACTTCAAAAAAGGAGGAGGTTCTCAATTCAACTGATTTTTTTTTTTTTTTTTTTTGTGTCTATGTTACCTTATATCTCCGCCAATTGTGAACCGATTTTGATGATTTTTTTTGCATTGGGTTCAGTCTAGCTTCCGATTGGTCTCGTTTTTTTTCATTGGTATTGGACCTTTTTTTTATGTTTGTTCAGGCATAACTTCTTTGTAAATCAACCGATTTCGATGATTCTTTTTTTATTGGAAAGAGGGTACCTTAGGGGTCGTAGAATATTAATTTGGTCAAGTTCTGAAGATATGATCAATGACTAAATAACGTAAATCTCCAATTCTTATGACAAAATAATCGAAATTATAATAAATAAAAATTTTTATAAAAAAATCTTATAACATTCATTTAAAACCCGCAAACGTTTCGAGAGAATTTCTATATTTATGAATTGAATTTTATTATCATTTTCTTATATATTCACCCGACGCTTTCTCTTACGAAATGTATACAAAGTATTATCTTAAGTCACTATTAATAACATCACTAAAAAGAGAAAAATAAAAATAATTTTTATAAAAAAATAAAACCGACTTCAAAAAAATTAAAATCAACAAATAAAATAATAAGAACTTAAAAATAAAATAAAATACACTAAAAGGTATAAAATAATTATCTTATTTAGTTACAACTAAACGACGAAATATTTACATGAAAACACTTTTTGAAGTCGGTGCCAAACATATACATTTTATGAATAGCACTCGACGGATCTTACTTAGTACATTTGGCGGGTACGCTCGCTTATATGTATAGTTTGTTTGGCACCGACTTCAAAAAGTAATTTCGTCTTTTAGTTGTCACTAAATAAGATTATTTTATACCTTTTAATGTATTTTATTTGATTTTTAAGTTATTATTATTTTATTTGTTGCATTTAATTTTTTTGATGTCGGTTTTATTCTTTTTTATAAAAATTATTAATTTACATAAACAATCAATATTTTTTTTCTATTCTATATAAAATTAAATAGTTAAAAGTAGTTTTTAATGTAGACATTATTTTAATGTATAAAAAATAAATTATTTTCTTAAATTTTGAAAAATTCTGCAATTTGATTAATAGATTGTTATATTCATTTTGAACACCTAATGAACACGTGGAATTAATTTATTTAATGGTACTTTTGCAAATAGCTCTTTGAGCTTTCCAATTACCAAATTAAAAGTCCAATTGTGTTCATTTTAAGCCTGATAAAACCCAATAATAAACTGATATGCCTATAATAGTATCCATTCAACCACCATGCTTATCAGCAACCTTGAGAACTGGGTTTAATTTAGTTTCGTGGACTCCGCACGGATCGCTGCAATCGGTATTTAAACCAATGTTAAACCATCGTTTTCATTCAAATGACCATCAAAAGGCCCTGCAAACTACCTGAGCAAAGTTCCTGTTTACTTAGTAAATAATATTTGTCAGTAGTAGTTTATTGCTATTTATTTAATAAAGAATATACTAAATAAATACCACTCCTTTCAGACCTTAAAATGAAGAAACTTTCCCAATTAGTGTGATTTAATTTTTAATAGATAAAACAAGTTGAGAAACAATCTTTTTAGTTATTTTGAAGAAAAAAATAAAAAGTCTTTCTTACAGTCCAATTCAGAAGAAAATTTATTTTAAAAACTTTTTCAATGATTTCACTACTACAGACTTACATAGAATTAGACCAATGACTCTGATCTCATTATTATTGGTTCATATATCTCAAAAAGTGTATCTTTGATAAAAACTCATATCCGAATTTTGTGTCCCATGATTTCAAATTAAAATTAAAAAAAAAGTTGATATGAACCAAATGATTTATATTCATAGTTCAAGTCAATTTTAAAATATTAAAACCCAAACATTCGTTAAAAATATATATAATTTTAACTTATTTTGTAATTTTCTTTTCTTTATATTGGCGAAAATCACGATAATTGTGAGATCTCTTCTAGATAAATATATTTAATGATTAAATTAAATATCACCCCCTATTTTCTATTGGCAACAACTTGGTATTTAGCTAACCTGGAATAAAATTAAACAAACATATTTTTATGTATAAAAATCATTTTGTTCACTGTTAGCTAAGGTCTCTTAGTGAATCCTGATTTTTTTCCAATAATATTCTTTATATAATTGTTCAATTAATTGCTAATAAATGTACATTAAAGACACTAACTACGAGGATAAGTCAAAAATTACCTACACTTTTCGTTCTACAACTTTATTAAACTAAGATAGGAGGCGGCCACCTGCGCATGCGTTGAGTTGCCGCGTCTGTCGTCACGTGTGCTGAATTTAATCACGATCGCGTCAGTTGTCGTCTAACTACAACAGTATAAGCATGTCAGCTCCGCTATCAGATTGCACCAAAGAAGAGCAACGAGGAGTGTTCAGATTTTTGGGGTTAGAGGGTGTGAAAGGTGCTGAAATTCACCGGAGACTTTTGTCACAATACGGGGAAAGTGCTTTATCTCTTAAAAGCTTTTTTTTATGGATCGAAATGTTTAAAAGTGGCTGAACGATCGTAACACAAAAAGCTGGGAGACCGTCAACTTCGACCACTGACGACAACTTTCAGCAAGCTCAAGAGATGGTTTCAGCAGATAGGCGAGTTACCATAGATAAGGTAGCATCTTCTTTAAACATTAGTTACGGTTCTGCCTATCACATTATCCATTTGCCTCAGACATGGACGTTCGGGATGCGGTGCAAAAGTGGCTTCATGACCAACCGAAAACCTTCTACCAGGAAGACATTCGGAAGCTTGTGGCTCGCTGGACCAAGTGCATTGCTAAAGGTGGAGACTATATCGAAAAATAATGTATCTGTTGTACACCTATCTTAGTTTAATAAAGTTGTAGAACGAAATGTGTAAGTAATTTCTGACTTATCCTCGTATATCTGTTGTTAGATTTTTTAAATACATTTATAAATTGAAAAGTTTTTATTTTGCCGAGAGTAACTCAGTTGTTGATTCATAAATAGAAACAAAGAGGTTGTCTTCTGCTTGACCCAAATAAACATGCACACATATATATGTATTGTATAAATATTATCTATTTATAAGTGTGCATGTTTATTTGCATCAAGCAGAGGAAAACCTCTTTGTTTCTCTTTTATGAAATTTATAAATAATTAATCAAGTATGTTGCCAGGTATTTGGACAGGAAGTGATTTACGCGATGTTTCGGCAATTTTATTTTGGCTTCATCAGACGTCTAAATAATTTAATTTATAAATAATTTCTTCAAGGATGATCCAATCCGATAAAATCACCTATATTGGAATATTAACAAGATTTTATTTTGTTTAATCCTTTGAAATTTAAAAGCATCGTTTGGGACAAGCTTTAGGATATGATCGGTATTACACAATTGACCTAGTTTATAATCAAGAACTAATTTTTCAAAAAAAAAAACAAAGTTTAATATAATTTAAAAGTTTATTTCTAATTCTTATTCTTGTTAGACGCTTTAGGTCCCTTTGTGCATAGTTAATTAAATATAATGCAATGATCTTCCAAATGAGTTGATTGCCCGAAAGTTTCATTATTTATCCAGTCAAATATTTATCGAGGCAGATGCACAAAAGGATAGGGATGGCGTGGTAGTAAAACGGACACACACACACAAACAGTGAGAGCCAAACAGACAGCAAGTGTTAAACGAGGAATGAGGGAAGAGAAGGAACAGAGTTTCCAAAAAAAGAGTCTTTAAACTATTTCTCTTCTTATTAAAATTTAAATTTCTTATTTTTTGCATGCTTTTAATGAAGATTCGTTAAGGATTTCTTATTCTCTAACAATTGAAAATGACATTAAAATATTCAATTTATTTTAAACTTGAATAATTATATTCCATTTTGTATAACGAGAAAAAATTTAAAGTTTATTAAATTATCAAGTTACCTATCTGGTTTAGACAAGGATCGAAACATTACGATCTGAGAATGAGGTTTGAAAATGCTATCAAGAAAAATATAATGTAACCAGCTACGAAGGCCCCTGGCCTCCATAGTGGGTTTAAAAATAATAATTTATTAAACCAATTATTTTACATGAATTCATGTATACATTGTATTTTAGCTTCGACTCCAGAGATTACTTCTCCACCATAGAGTGTCCTTGATCATCTTTTTAGTCCTTGTTTTTAATAAGAGGAAAAAACTAATTAAATAAAAAACCTCTTTTCCGATAATTATTCCAATTCCATATTCATTCTCCCCAAAAATAATAATTTAAATTTCGTAATTTTAATAAATTTTATTTGTCATGATGTATTAGTGGGTTTTAAAATTGTAAAAATAACATCAGCGTCGTCGCGTAAGCCAATTATAATAAGTATAGACAGGGGCGTAGCCACGGGGGGATTTGGGGGTCAGAACCCCCCCCCCCAAGGGCAGGGTTCATGGGATGAGTAACGGGAACGACAAACCTTTTCTTAAGGCAAACTAACCGTAATGAAATATATTTCATATGTTTAATCAAGAATTATGTTCTTTTTTAATTTCTTGAAGTACTTTTAATAAAAAAAAATTCCCACTAAATACTTTGCTTTGAGGATTGACTCCCCCCCCCCCCCCATGAGTATAGATATATGTATATAGATCGATAGATTGAAAAAAATGTTTTCTTGTCGAGGGAAGTAGAATTGTTGATTCTATTGAACAATGAAGTTGTCTATTTGTTTAAATAAACATAATTTAAAATCGAAGTTTATTTAAGAAGCTTAACCTTAAATAATAGATAATTCCTTTATTAAAAATCAAGGGTACCGCGACATTTCAGCCCCCGACAAAATATCCCCGACAAAACATCCCCCGACATATCCCCCGGCATAATATCTTCTGACAAAATATTCTCCAGTATAAGGGAGAATACAAAAGAGACACCCTGCCCGACGATTGGGTGTTCGGTTTTCAATGTGTGTTTGATTAGGAAAAAATGGGAGCCCCAAACACATCCCGCCCTACGATTGGCTGGTTCGGTTTTCAATGTGTATTTTATTAGAAAAAAAATGGGAACCCGAAACACACCCCACTCGGACTAAACTTTCGGAGGTTCGGTTAATATACATTCAGTTCGGCTCGGTTGGGTTCGTATAGCTCCTTTTCGGGCTGGTTTTTAGAAGGCTGACGCCAACCGAACCGTCTAAAAACCAGCCCGAAAAGGAGCTATATGAACCCAACCGAGCCGAACTGAATATATATTAACCGAACCCGAGTCGATTTGCATTACTCATAAGATTCACGCGGGGAATGGTTATTTTGTCATGAGATATTTTGTCTGAAGTCTGAAGGATGTTTTGTCGGGGATATTTTGTCGGGGGATGAAATGTCGCGGAATCAAAATCAAGCTAAGTGATACAATATATACTGTGTACTGTATCCAATTTATTACTAATTTTTAATTTGATTGTTTTTAGCCACCTCTATTTGATGAATTTCTATAATTTCTATAATTAAGATTAAAAACTATTTTTTTTTCTTCTTAATTTTATTATAAAAATTCAGATTTATATTTGGAGATAATTTCTTTTATGAATAAAAAAAAACTAGGAAAAATGAAACACCGAGAAAATAGATTTCGTATAATAAAAGACTTGAGTGAGGTTTTTTGAAGGCGGTTGCAAAAATTGGCATCCAACAACTCGGCGCTTCTTCAAATTGAATTTCTAACCATCAACCTTTTGAAAAAAAAAAAAAAAAAAAAAAAAACGAAATCGAGAGAAAATATAACGTTAAAAACGCGGATTTTTTTTAACTTCATATAGGTAAATATAAATTATATTTTTTTTATTTTTTTTTTTTAATAAATATTCATCATCTTTGAAAAAAAAAATAAAAAGGAAAAGAGCATAAGTAATTTAATCTTAAGGTGGTTATTCAATTTTTATTTTTAATTGATAATATTATAAAAATTGAAAAAATAATTGAGCTCTTACTGAAATTCTTGCGAAAAAGTAGGTAAATTAAAATTTGGTTAAAATATGAAAATGTATATTAGACTAAAGATGAAAGTTTTTAAATATTTTTCTAATTAATATATTAAGTGAATATATATCAAAGAGAGTTATTTTTGACCGCAACATTTTTAAACAAGATATATACAGTATATATATATATATATATATATATATATATATATCGCTAGACCACTGCTGGTTGAGGCTATTGGGGTCAGCTGAAACTTAAATCTGGACCAAGAGAATAACTCTCTTTCATATATATTCACTTAATATATTAATTAAAAAATATTTAAAAATTCATTATTTCTTACACAGAAATATATAAATTCAGATATTATTATTACGTAATATCTGACAAAAATTACCTGCATTCGATTCGCGAGAGAATCAAATGTAGGAAACTCATGTTTAAAGATGAAAGTACCTTCTTCGAAAAAGTGTCTCAAGAAAATCATATTAAACAGAGGAGAGCATCTATAACGTGTCTCTTTATTTATTTTTAATTTAAAAATACAATAGTTAGGAAATTTGTATTTTAATACATAAGAAATTTCTGGATACCCTACAACTCAAGAACAGTAAGTCGTGAAAAGCCCGGTCTTGTGCGAGAATGTTTTATATTTTCAACTGATTCGATTTCAAGCTCTCTAGCTCCCTGTTCAAAAATGAGAAAACATAGTTTGTTTCTTTTTTTTATAATTTTTCTCATTAATATATCAAAGAATAATTGATACGTCAACGATAATTATTTTGACCTCGCTTATTTGAAAAAGATATTTATCGTGAGACTACTGCGGATTACGCTATTGGAGTCTGCGGAGTCTTAAGTCTGGACCAAGAGAGAAAAAGATGTGATCCACTTAGCTACAATCCAACGTCATTTTGCGTATAGCCCGCTAGACATTCGGATGGATCACCAAGTGAATTTGAAATCTCAGATGTTATATAGTTAATCTCCCAGTCCAGAGCGCTTGATCTATTAGCATGTATGTTAGATGCTTTCCATTAGTTAATCGAATGTTTTCTACATTTTATTCAATAGCAAATCTAATGTAGGGAATTTTTGTCAAATATTGAGTGAAAATAATATCTGAACTTATATATTTCTAACTTGAAATAATGATTTTAAATAAATTTTATAATTTTTCTCATTAATATATCAAAGAATAATTGATACGTCAACGAGAATTATTTTGACCGCGCTTATTTGAAAACGATATTTATTGCGAGACTACTGCTGATTACGCTATTGGAGTCTGCGGAGTCTCAAGTCTGGACCAAGAGAGAAAAAGATGTGATCCACTTAGCTACAATCCAACGTCATTTCGCGTATACCCCGCTAGACATTCGGATGGATCACCAAGGGAATTTGAAGTCTCAGATGTTATATATTTAAATATATAAGTTCAGATATTATTTTCACTCAATATTTGACAAAAATTCTCTACATTAGATTCGCGATTTAATCAAATGTAGAAAACATTCGATAGTTTGTTTCGTTTGTTTTATTGAAATTTGAATGCTATAACATATTATTGCAGTAAATGAGCCTAGCGAGTCTTGTGAAAGTTTTAAATTTTTATTCAAATTTCTATTTCTGTTAAGTTTGTTATTTTTATTTATTTTTGACCAGCCTGCAATCGTTAATATCAAACATTTCTATACTATAGGTACTAAATTTCGTTCCATGTTTATTGAAGTTAAAGACAGATTGAATTCACAGCAGCCATATCGGTTGAGAAATACCAAAAGACTATTAATTTTATAAATATAAAAAAAGGATTAATATTAAATGTTTTATTTAATTTATAATAAATAAAATAAGAAAAATACAGAACGGTAAAAATTATGAAGAAAGAAAAAATTAATTATTGCAAAGAATATAATAAGGCGCTTTCGAAGAATAATAATAAATTACTCTGGGGAAGAAAAAAATAGTGCAGTGAAAAGTCTAAAGCATATAGGTATTCATTTTGTTTAAGAACGTTCCCTAATATAGCTCAGATGCAGTTCGCTCTTTCTCCGACTCTCATACGCAGATAGGCAAAAATATTTTCACTTCGTCGTTCCTTGGATCTGGCCAGCTGCAGAAGTTTATTAGATATGAAAAATTGAGTGATTTTAGTGCGACGTTGCCAAGTCGTCATCTCTCACTTGCCATGACATGAGAGAAAAAATGAAAACCATCAAAATTACCTAACTTTTAACATTTTTCATACAAAACGAATACCGCTTAGTACAATTATTTTAACAGAAGAATATATGTTATATCTTCAGTTATTGATTCTCACTTTTTCAAAATAATTTCAAGAAAATTACGATTGTTATTTAATGAAACAGTCGCTTTAACATCAATCGGGATAGGGTTCGCGTGTTAAATATTCAAATTTCAAAGCTCAATATTTATAAATTTAGTGCCGCAAGGACTATTGAAAAAAATTTCTACGTATAAAGGACACTTATAAATGTGAGTATTCAAAGTTTTAAAAAGATTTCAAGAAATTCTATTTATTAGAGAACGTCCTTAACAAGCATGTGAATTTTCTTTTTAAAGCTAATTAGTACATAAATAATTACTTTGATTTCTTTATTTAATTAACATTAAAATAATATTAAGCTAGAGTTAAAAGGGAGATAAAAGGGTGGATATAATCTATTTCTTCTTTCATTTTTTTTTGAGAATCATTAAAAATTTCACTAAAGAATTAATATTTCTCCCCAATTAATATGTCTATCACATATATAAAATCTGTGTTGATAGCGAATAAATTGTATCGATTAATTATTAATAATAATACTATTATTGCTGAAAATATAATAGGGCATGGAATGATTATAAATTAATTCACGGAAGAAAAAAGCAGAGCAGAAAAAATTCAATTACTAGCGGAGGTTTACAATTATCACCAAGGATTTTGCATTTGAATACGTTTTTTTTAACATTAAAATGTTCTTATATATAAAAACTCATTTTGATATTTTTTAATGAAATTCGAAGTGGCTCGATCGGACGTGGATAAAAGCTGCAAAAGCTAAAAAGCTAATAAAAAGGAAGAGTTTGGATGTCAGATAACGACCCAAACAGAGAAATTATTTTGTCTACTCTCCCTATTAGAGTGGGTCATATCGTAACACAACTAGAGGAAGGCCAAATTCACTCTCTCTTCTGCTCTGATATCGTCCAATCCTCAACTGAGAAATCTTTTAGCATTTTAGAAGTGAAAAAAAAAAAAATTGATAATCTGGTGATATTTTTGCTTATATGAACTTTAATCATCTCGAAATGTGGAATTTCCAAGGTTGAAATCAGGAGGAATAGCAATCGAAAAAATGTTATAAGCATAAAGTTAATACGTTTCTTATTATACTTAAGGTTGTTTGGACAGTACCCCGCAAGTCACAATAAAATCTAAATTTGTTTTGACTAAAATTAAAAATTTTAACACATAAAATAATTATTTTAATTTAGAAGTTAGCTAACATCATTTTTAATCGGATATATGAAATAATTTAATTAATAAATATAATAATTGAATTAAGTATTTTTTCCCTAAAGTAGATCTGGCAACAACGCATCTAGTAGCTGTCAATTGTTTTGATGTGAGTATGGCTATAAAGTTTTATTTAATGTTTGAAAATGAGTAATATAAATCAATTTTTGAATTTTTAGACTTCTGGGGGCCTACTGATTATTTATACAAAATTTGGTTGAGTTTGGTACAAACGCGTTTTTCGTTGCCACACTTTGAAGAGTCACGTGATTTAATTATTTTTAAGTTAAGCGAACTAATATTTTCGATCATTTAGATTTGAATATTTACCAAACCTTTTGTCGAAAGTTTTTTTTAACGTTACCTACGATAATTTATCTATATAAATTAATTTTTTTTGTTTCTTCATCTGATTTGGCTAGATTAATCGAAACATATCCGTTCAGTAACATTCCCTATTCACTACGTGTTAAAAGTCCTCTTTTTAATAATTGATTACACGAAAACCCTTGGTCAGATTTTTTTCAAAAAATTATTTAAACGTATTTGTTATCGAAAATAAGATATTAAAAATTCAGATTTTTATTCTCAGATTGCATTAATGTCCGAACAACCTTAACTACTTGAAACAAGCTAAATATACTCGTATAATATCACTATTAATGTTGAAATAACAAAGGTTTTCAATTTAAAATTAACTCTGATGACGTAACCGGCGTTAGACCAATCAAACAACGAGGAACGTTACCAATGCATTTCTTAACCTAAAAAAATGTAGATTCCTACCGGAAATTTAAGAAACTACATACCTACATTGCTGGAAATGTTCAAAGAACTTGAACAGAAATTCGACTTGAAGAAATAATCGCAGAATAAAACAAAAGTTTGAATCATATGAATAAAATGTAAGATTAAGGGTGAGAATAATAGACAGCGTGTTACCGTGTCCGTTTCCATCTCCGAAGTCCTATTACAAAGATTATAATATTTTAGTGTATATTTATTCCTAACCAACCCCTGCGTCAAGGGGATAATAAATAAAACATTAGAAACATTTTTCCCCTAATAGCGCGGGAAGAGATATTTTAGAATAGCGGGATATAAAAATGATATGTTAGGGATTAAAGGAAAATAAATATTAGCAACTTTCTATCCCCTCCACCATTTAGTATTCTATTATTATGATTTATATACTTTAAAAATTTATTTATTTTTTCTGAAGGAGAATATCATTCTGCAATTATAATAAAAGCACTTAGGTTCTATCGGAATGATATTTGTATTAGGCGCTGTCATAACGAAAGAGAAGTTTATTCATGGATGCCAACTTGAAAATGAATAATAAATTCAGCGTTTCATTTTTTTTTTAATTTATTTTTGTTATTTACAATATCCCTTGCTCCTATTTATTATTAATGTTCTTGTATTTTGAATACTCGCTGAGTTATGAATTTATACTTTTTTGTTTTTACTTATTTAGAAAGTTCTTACTTTTCTTATTATCTGTACAAACAGGAATCGTTTAACTTTTTATTTTGGTAATTGATCAGTTAATAAATATTTATACGACTTTGGAAATGAAAAGGTGAAATCAAACAATTATTAAACTTTTAAAATGGAAAAGAAAAACATCTTCATGAATAAAAGTAAAATTATTTTTCTTGTTGAAGCTTTGGTAGTCAATTTGATGAATTCTTTGAGTTTTTTGAGCTAGACAAACAACTTTTGGAAAACTAAAAAAAAAAATATTTTAAACTAGTGCAGTACAACTCTGAAAAAATCTACTATCACAAAAACATAAAAAATCAGTTTGTTTACACAACATTAACTTAATCTTGACTGAAAGTCTTCTTAGCCCAGGAGAGAAAATATTTAATTTTTTTCCTAGGGGGTTGCACATATATTTGACGATTAAATGAATGTTTGTTAATATTAATAAATCTGAAATACTGAATTACAGAGTCATTAAGGCAAAAAGAGAAACAAATCAATTACAAATTAATAAATCAAATGAAAATATAATTGGACAACGAAAACCTTTTTCTAGTACTGGTACGGTCTTTGCAAATTTTTGTGATTTGGAATCTTAAACTTGATACTAAGCTGATACAGCTGATTTAATTCAAACATAACAATAAATAAAATGTAGAAGTATAATAAGTCAAATGAAGAATAAATAAAATATGAACTAAAATATAAATATGGGCTCATCATGAATCCCCACAGACTTTCTCTAATCGTAGTTAGTTTTTGTTCCGAAAATCACACTTTTTTCTATATTTATAAAAAGAGAAGGCAAATTAATGGACAATTTGACAATTTGACGAAAACTCAAGCAGGCAGATAATATACTACAAGTATATTTTACTTATTTCTTTATTAAGGTAATTAGTTCTTTCACAAATGCAAAAATTCAAGAAGTCTTCGAAACTTGGAATATTAGTCATTAAAAGCATAATAAACACAGAGTTAAAATTTGAAGACGATTTACAACACCAAACAAGAAAAAATTGCAATTAAAAATGAAATTTATTACATATGGTAGATTGGGAAAGGGTGGGAAAATGATGATTATTTTATTTTTTTTTCATTGAAGGACTTTCACCATCTTGATGAAAAACTAATATTTGTTAAAATAATATATTCGGAGTAACTTAAAAAAAAAAATTGAAATTATTTACTTGGTAGATTTGATAAAAAATAAAAAAAAACATATTTGGGAGATTATTTTTAGTGGAGGAGATATAAGAACAATTGCTTAGAAACGATCTATTCATAAAGAGGATATAGTAGTGTTAAAAAACATAACCTAAAATTTTAGTACTGTTCATATGTAGAGTGGTTATGAGGCTAAAACTTTTTGTGTGGATTGTCGCGAAAGAACTACCTTAAATGTTTAACCTTTATTTAAATTTGTCATAGAAAGGATTCAAATTCAAAATTAACTATAATGATCAATCAAGCAACAAGAATATTTCGAACTATTTTATTTAACATAGTAACTTAGCGGACAACTTCAAGTGGGAAATTATTATTGTGCAAATGATCCACGCATTCGACGTCATTAGTATGGAAAATTATTAGTATTGAATATATGCCTAGTTTAATAATATTATCCAGATTGCATAATATTTTTTTACGAAAATATTCCCTCAGCTATTTTTCACTCAACGAGTAAATTATTTTGCATTGTATCGTTTTTATTTCCAAAAATTAATTTTTCTAATTTTTTTCCCTTTCATTTAAAATTCTGATTAGTATTTTTTTATCATTTAAATGTAAATTACTTCTTAATATATATTTTTTTAGGCAAATAATGCCAAATATATGAGAAGAGTTAATTAGGTTCATTTTTTAAACGAAACGGTTGTGTCCTTGGGATCAAAACATGTCATTAACAGAAATAGCGATAAAAACGCATTTCTTTGATATTACGTAGATTCAAAAATAAATAAATAAAATAAATCCTGCAACAGAATTACATTCATTTATTCACAGAATACAAAATATGTATATATACCATAAGAGATTGGCAAATATTTAATTTTTCTCGACGGAACAAAAATAAACATTTATTTTATTTGTGTTTTTTTAAATTATTACATACACATATATAAAACTCATGCTATACTTTTTTGATTGATTTTTGTTTCATTTTAACTAACTAATTTTTTTTAATATAATATGAATATTTTAAATTAAAATTGCATTGGTTTTATTTAACGCCGAGCAGATACATAATTGATAGAATATTTGGTTATTTTTTTAAAGGTAGAGTGAGAAAATGCTTTTAAATCTGATAATTAAATATAAAAGTGGTAGAGTACGCAAAAGGCAGTTTGTCAAATCTATATTGATTTAAAATATAGTGCAAAAAGTGGGATACACAGAGCAAGAGTTCTATAGTTTTTGATCTATCAATCGAACTATTTATTTTATCAATGTTATTTGACCGGTCACGGTAGGAATAGTTATACATGCAATGCTGGTAGGATTAGTTTTAAATTCAAGAGCTGCAAAATTAGGCGGCCAAAATTTCGTAGAATCAAAAACTAGGATGTTAAAAAAATAACAAGTAAAAAAGTCTAAACTAGATTATATCTGAATTTGTTCTTTTCAACCATACCCTACCCGATGGAGTGTGCAAATTTTAATTATACTTTTCTACATATTTCCACTTTAAATTGTAACTTTAACACTTGTTGTAGAAACAACACAATTTTTATAAAAACCCACGTTTATTTAATAAAAATAGACGTATCCATACCATTGTAACTTGTAATTTAATTAGGATAAAAACAAGATATCTAAACGGTAGGTGCATTCATTTTCTCGCAAATCAAAAGTTGTACTAAAGATTTGATCGAAGTATTATTTTTGTGAGGGTCGAATTTTATATATGGAGTCAAAAATAAAAAACATTTTTTATCATAGAATGTGAGACATCTCTATAAAAACTCTTTAAATACAATTAGATTTAGATAATAAGTAAAAATATATTTTTCTAGGTGGGTTTCACAAATAAAACAAATATATGTTTTGAGTTTTTATCTCGATATATATTTCGGGTTATGAGCCCATCATCAGGAGTTACAAAAGAAAACTAAATATAAAATTGGAAACAGATGTATAAGTGAAGTTCAATTGGGAGGAACGTACATAGTGGGGGGAAAGAATGCAGTATTGGTTATTGTATAAATAGACAAATGAACAAAGGAGTTTAACTAAGGGCTTAGAATTATCCCTGGGCTTAGAAATAAAGGAAGAAGTAGAATAAGGTAAGGGAGGAGGGGTTAAGAACTTGAAAGAAACAATAGTAAAATATTAAAATAGAAATTTTGAGAATGGGAAATAATATTTTTCGGGTTATTTAAATTATAAAATATAATCTATAATGGTATTTTTATTAACTTCTAAATGGTTATTAAGGATGTTACTATTATTTGAAAGGGCTCTTTTAATTTCTGTGGACTCCAAAAGATCCAACCTAAGGCCTTTTCTTTCAAAATGAATAGGAATAGGATTATTAATAGAGGCCGAATGAGTAGAGGAATGTAAATGAATGGCGAAAGCAGAAGTTGAATCTAAATTGATGTTATCAGATCGGTCAAGGCGTTTAAGAGCACCAATATGTTCAGAGTAGCGTTTTCTGAAGGAGCGACCAGTCTGACCAATGTAAAATGCATCACAATCATCACAAGTCAATTTATATACTCCTGCTTTGTCTAATTTATCAATTTTGTCTATTTTATTATTAATTAATCGAGAGCCTAAATTATTGTTATTATACAAAGCAGGAGTAATTCCATATGATCTAAGGGAAGAACATAATGGAGTAGACAAATGATTAGAAATGAAGGGTATTCTTTTGAATATTTGTTCACTTATAGGTTGTAATGAGTGTATTTGAGAAATGTTGAATTTGCGTTTAATTTTATTATAAATTTTGTTAATAGTCGAAATATCATAACCATTATTCAGGGCTATGTTCTTGATAATATTTAATTCCTTATCAAAATGTGTTATATTCATTGGTATACTAAGGAGTCTATGAAACATTGAATAAAAAGCGGCAAATTTAGTATTAGTGAGATGATTAGAAGAAAAGGGAATGACTGTATCGGTGAAAGTAGGTTTTCTATATATCTCGTAATTTAATTTTTGATTTGCAATAGTAATTTGGAGGTCCAAGAAAGCAAGAGTATTATTGGGGCTAATTTCCTCCACAAGAATATAAAATTCACATCCGAAATTAGCCCCAATAATACTCTTGCTTTCTTGGAAGAAAATGAAGTTTTTGTCATTTTAGAAAATTGCGAAAATTATTTAATGTCAATAAATACTATGTTGTTTTGTAATATTTCATATATAATCTCCTTTTATTTGAAACATGTCGTCTTCCAATAGGTTTTTATTTTTGATAAATATACTAACGTTTTTTGATACATGAAGTAGGAGAAGCAAGTTAGTTTTAGGTAGCCATTTTCCAAAAAAATTCTTGTAATTTAAGTATTTATCTTGGGGAGTCGTGTAGCTCAGTCAGCTAACGCATCGATCGATTATGACGATGTTGAAGTGGAGGTCCGGGGTTCGATCCTAGCTGGCAAATAAAAATTTCTAGCGGCTGAAAACTCGGCTCCCTCACTAACCCTACTAACACTCTACTTATGTGCTGTCTAAATGGGCTTTGTTCCCGGTGACATTAAATAAATTTAAAAAAAAATAATAGATTTATTAACATTTTGTATTGAAGTATATAGCCCTATTTACTTTTGAAACGAGCTTTAAAACTGGGACGTTTTCGTATAGTTGTTCTAATAAACATACCCTCTAGTTTGATTAAAATAAATATCAAATTATTATACCGTTTATTTTCCAAAGCTAAGCAACTAAAAACAAAAATAAATTATTTTATAATTCAAGCTAAAAATACATTGAAATGGTATACCTATGTGAATAGAAAATGAATGCATACTGAAATTAAATTTGAAAGTTGTAATTAAAAATACCGAATATGAATTATTTGTTTTAAAAAATATTGAAAATTAAAATATTCTTGTTTCTCTATTTTTTGCAATCAATTTTTGATCAACTATAAATTTTTAATTTTTATGTATTTGTTAAACAAATAAAAAACACCTATTGAATATTTTTAATTAACCTGTAAATTGATATTTAAATTTTAATTCTCATCAACATAGCACGTGAGGTTGTAATTTTATATATGGAGTAAAAAATAAAAAAACATTTTTTTATCATAGAATGTGAGACATCCCTCTAATAACTCTTTAAGGTTAGTCGGACACTACCCCGCAAATCAAAAAAAAATCTAAATTTTTTTCTACTAAAATTATGAATTTTAACACATAGATTAATGATTTTAATTTAGATGTTAGTTAACATCATTTTTAACCGACTTCAAAAAACGAGGAGGTTCTCTATTCGACTATTTTTTTTTTTTTTTTTTTTTTTTTTGTGCCTATGTTACCTCATATCTCCGTCAATTGTGAACCGATTTTGAAAAAAATTTGCATTGGGTTCAGTCTACCTTCCGATTGGTCCCATTTTTTTCATAAGTATTAGACCTTTTTTGTTAGGTTTGTTTAGGCCTAACTTCTTTGATTATGAACCGATTTCGATGATTCTTTTTTTATTCGAAAGGGGTATCTTAGGGATGGTGTCATATTAATTTGGTCAAGTTCTGATGATATGATCACTATTAATAACATCACTAAAAAGAGAAAAATAAAAATAATTTTTAAGAAAAAAATAAAACCGACTTCAAAACATTAAATGCAACAAATTAAATACACTAAAAGGTATAAAATAATTATTATCTTATTTAGTTAGAACTAAACGACGAAATATTAACATGAAATTACTTTTTGATGTCGGTACTAAACAAACTATACCTATAAGCGAGCATATCCTCCAAACGTACTAAGTAAGTTCCGTCGAGTGTGATTCATAAAAGGTATATGCTTGGCACCGACTTCAAAAAGTAATTTCATGTTTATATTTCGTCGTTTAGTTGTAACTAAATAAGATAATAATTATTTTATACCTTTTAGTGTATTTTATTTGTTGCATTTAATTTTTTGAAGTCGGTTTTATTTTTTCTTAAAAATTATTTTTATTAATTGGATATATGAAATAATTTAATTAATAAATATAATAAATAAATGCATTTTCACACGAGTATTTTTTCGCCTAAAGTAGATCTGGCAAATGCGCATCTACTATAGTTGTCAGTGATTGATGTTGATGTGAGTATGGCTATAAAGTTTTAAATATATAGAAAAGAAAAAAATTGTTATTGATTGTAAAATAAAATAAACGTCTGGGTACATACTGATTATGTATACAAAAGCGTATTTATTATGCTTAGTTGCCACACTTTGACGAGTCACCTGATTTACTTATTTTTAAGTGAAGCGGTCTGATATTTTCGATCATTTAGATTTGAATATTTACCAAAGCCTGCGTCAGAAAGTTTTTTTTAACGTTAACTACAATAATTTATCTATATAAATAAAAGTTTTTTTGTTTTTTCTCCATCATACGATTTGGGTAGATTAATGAAAATAGGTGCTTTCAGCCAACATTCCCTATTCAATACGTGTTAAAAGTCCAATTTTTAATAATTAATTACACGAAAACCCAGAGTCAGATCTTTTTCAAAAAATTATTTTATACGTATTTGTTATAGATTATTAACATATTAAAAATTCAGATTTTTAATCCAACATTGCCTTAATGTCCGAGCAACCTTAAGTAGAATTAGATTTAATTTTTTTAAATTTATTTCAATTTCTAATAAAAGATTGAATGAGCTTCGAAGTGGCCATTTTTAGGCTATTTTTGTACATGTCGGCGTTTAGAAACGGTTTAGCTTAAAATTATGAAAAAATTCCACAAATTCATTCATACCATAAAGAGTACGGAACCCTAGCCATGGGTTCCGACTCACATGTGCCGGCTTATTTTTAATACAAGTAACATTATATCATTTCACGAGCCTAAATAGTCAAAAGCGTTTATAATTACTTTTGTTTGAGCAATATTCTTAAAATTATCTTTTTAATTCCTCAACTTTTTGAGAGATATTAAAGTGAAGAGAGTTGGATGATGGATCTAAGAAAAGGTTTATTTGCAGTTGACAACCAAATTAAACTACTTTTATTTTGCATGTCAACTGCTAGAAAAGGAAAACAACAACAACTAGACTAAACCGCTATTGCAAAGTGTAGAGAAACACAAAACGACAAGATTAGAGAGAAACGTAATTATTACAAGTTGTAATTAAGAATAGTTTAGTTTTAGTTTGAGACGGGGAAATTAAAGAGACACAGGAATTTAATTCATCATTTTAAATTTAATATTATTAAAAAAATCAATTTTTTGCAGCTGGAATATCTTTAATCTATGCAAAAAGTAAATTGCAATACTTTACCCATTGCATAAAGTAAAAATATATAGTAGGATACAGCGTGTAGTATAGTATTTATTGAACGATAGTTTTTTCAATCTTATTAATGTTGATGACTTGCCTTGATATGTGTACTAAGAAAGAATAATTATAAAAATCACAAATATGCAGGGAAATTAACTATTTGAGCCCTGAAGTAGTCAACAATAATATATCAATGACCTTCTAAACTCGCCCTCCAATCCGGTACATTGTTACGCAGATGACAGCACCCTACATAACGCCCCTGCATCGCATAAAAACCGTGCAGACATTGCCTCTTCAATTAATTTAGACTTATGCAAACTTAAAAACTGGGGATCCCAAAACTTAGTTAACTTCAATGCAAGGAAAACTCAGTGATGCCTTACTCTGTCGACAGAAACCTCCCAAACATATCATTCGACTCAATCTCACTAGAATTCAGGGATAAAATTTCAATGCTAGGCGTAACTCTAGGGTCTACCTTTCATGGAATGACCATATCTGAACCACTGCTAAAGCTGCAGCGCGCAAGATTGGTCTCCTATTTAGGTCTAGACGCTGTTATACTCCCAGTCAGCTTCTTATAATGTATAAGGCTCAAATTCGTCCTTGTCTCGAATATGGCTCTCATCTGTGGAGGGGTGCCTCCAAGCATTCTCTTGCTACACTGGATGCAATTCAGAAGCGAGCAATTAAGCTAATAGGAGACCCGGCTCTAACCAACTCACTCGACTCCCTGGCTCACCGAAGAACCGTTTCTGACCTTTCCCTGTACTACAGATACTATCACGGTGTCTGTTCAGTCGAGCTGAAATCAATTATCCCCCCTAATGCCCTCTTTACGAGAAACACGCGGTTTTCAAACGCTCCGCACCTTTTCGCTGTCAAATTGGACACAAGTCGAACAAGCGCTTTCGCCAACTTTTTTATCCCTATGAACTCCAGAGACTGGAACTCGCTCCCTGCCACCATCTTTCCCGCGACGTATAACCTTCAGCTATTTAAGACTCGTATCCACAGATACCTTCGACCCCCGCCCAACCCATAAAATTCTTTCTTCTTCTTTTCACGATGGAGGGGCCAACCCGGCGCTTTAGGGGTTGCACCTTTTTGGAGTAACTCCTTGTTTCATCATTATCATAAAAAAACAAAGTTCACGAAACGTTGGCAATAAAATATAAATTATCTGCATAAAAGATATAGTCCTTATTTCCCTATAACAACTTTAATAATTTAATCGATGGGCATAACTAATCAAAATAATTATTTGTAATATAAAAACATTTTTTCTCCAGGGTGTGTTTCTATGTGAAACATATTTAATAAAATTAATTAATCGATATGTTTTCTACATTTGATTCAATCGCCAATCAAATGTAGGAAATTTTTGTCAAATATTGAGTGAAAATAATATCTGAACTTATATATTTCTAACTTGAAATAATGATGTTAAATAAATTTATAATTTTTTTTATTAATATATCAAAGAATAATTGATATATCAACGAGAATTATTTTGACCGCGCATATTTGAAAAAATATATTTATCTCGAGACTACTGCGGATGACGCTATTGGAGTCTGCGGGGTCTTAAGTCTGAACCAAGAGAGAAAAAGATGTGATCCATTTAGCTACAATCCAACGTCATTTCGCGTATAGCCCGCATGACATTCGGATGGATTGAAATCTCAGATGTTAGACTCAGACTTAAGACTCCGCAGACTCCAATAGCGTCATCCGCAGTAGTCTCGCGATAAATATCTTTTTCAAATAAGCGCGGTCAAAATAATCCTCGTTGATATATCAATTATTCTTTGATATATTAATGAGAAAAATTATAAATTTAATAAAATTAAATTTGTGTTTTCTAGAAACATTTCATAAATAATTATTAATAAAAATATATTACAATTATTTCGAAAATATACCTTAGTTGTTTAATTTTAATTTTATTATAAAATTAAAACTCTTATAAATATTACTCACCCCCGAAATATATCGAATTCAAAACTCAATTTTGTTTTATTTATTTTTTGTGAAACCTACCTCGCATCTTGCTCAAGTTTTATTATTATCTTATAAATATCATCCATATATATCTAAACTTGTGCTCATTATTTGCAAGAATTAATATTTTAATTAACATCATGGAACAAAACTCAATAATTACACTTATTAACTTTCTCGCTATTAACATAATACGGAAGGTTAGATTTCGTGAATTTAATTCAATTGCAAATTACAATTACATTTACATGTATAAACCCTAGGAAAAACAGTGCTTGGTTGGAAATTGTTATTCTCAATGTATAGGTATTTCTTTTAAAAAAATGAGAGGGAAAGAAATCGAAGCTTTAACTTCCCTTCTTTTCAAAAACTTGAACCCTCTCTCGATTAAACTTCGAGCTAACTTACAATCCTGTTCCGGAGTTTGTTATGATAATGTTAGACTTTCTCCTGGTTTCGTATAAAGAATCCGATTTTTATTTATTTATTTAATTTTTTTTTTTCAAGAAAAAAAGAATATAATCACAGATATCGTTTTATTTTTTTTATAATATTTTACTAAATGTTTTTTTTTAATTTCCGGACGGTTTTTATTTATAGTTAAATATATTATTTTTCCATTAAAGAATTTCGATTCAATATCATTAGGTTTAGATTCCATTACACTCTGTCGGGGCCCGGTCTCTTTACTGAGTTAAGCTAAGAGACGATACTTTCATTTTCATTAAGACTTAACAAGAAATTCGAAGGAGAAAAAGAACGAAAAATAAAAGTAAAAAATAGAACACCAATGTACAAAAATATTAGAGGGAAATGAAAAGAAAAAAAATAAATAAATAAATGAACGAGAATTTCTACTTCCTTTCTAAATAGAATTGAAACAGAAGCTTCTCGTTTGATAAAACTAAATTTTATATTGGATGGAGAATACTTTAAATTCAATAAAAATATTTTCTCTATTTCGAGAGCAGCTGAAATAATACTTGGAAGATAGTTTCATATCAAAGTTAACTAGAGTGAACATATTCTCTTGGAAAAACAAAATAGTTTTTAAATGGGAATAGGACAATGCAGTACTATAAAATAAGCCGGACAAGTACAATTTGGAATTGCATACCAAGGGTTCCCTTAGTAATATATTTTATTTTTAACCGACTTCAAAAAAGAAGGAGGTTCTCTATTTGACTGAATTTTTTTTCCTAATTCTACTTTTAAAAAGATCTTTAAAATGATACCTGATAGTCTATGATAAAAAAATATATTTATTTTTTACCCTTCATAAATTTCGACCCTCCCCGAAATAATCATTCGATTAAAATTTTAATACGACTTTTGATTTACGGTAAAATGATTATATATAACTTCTAAATTTAAAATTTTTATTTTATTTAGTATATTATATAGATTCAATGCTTTGATAGACGATTAGCGACTCTAATTAGGGTCTCGTTTTATTTTTTAAAACCAACCCTAAAAAGTATAGACACTAGTAGTGTGCGGTTCATGGATCTGGCGCATCCCTAAAATATAAAAAAATTA
Organism: Forficula auricularia; assembly: GCA_024734495.1. Taxonomy (NCBI): domain Eukaryota; kingdom Metazoa; phylum Arthropoda; class Insecta; order Dermaptera; family Forficulidae; genus Forficula; species Forficula auricularia. The sequence continues at coordinate 1,298,556 of JALMQS010000264.1, forward strand.
TGGTATTTTCATAACGTTTCATAAAAAACTTAATGTTAAATTTGAAAAATTCCGAAAAATTCTATGAAGTCATCCATATTCGATGAAATTTGCAAAAAAGCGAAGAATGAATTAAAATTTTAAAAAATGGAGCGTACTTTTTTTTGACAGCATCCCCTAGTTGAAAAGTCACCGCATTCCACTAGACACAGGTTTTATTTTAAAAAGTTTTTTTGGTCAAAACGAATTCAGTTAGATAAATATATAATAAGAATAGTCCAGATTAATTTGCAACAACGCTGACCTAATGCTGCTGACAGGGGCGCTGATGCCGTCGGTATATTTGTGTTTTGAGTCGAGATAAGTCGAAGCAAATTTGAAATATAATTGTTATTTTAACTCGAATTTTGAAATGAAAGACTCCAATTGATTTTAAATTAAGAAACATTAAATATATTGATAATTATCCCCCCCCCCCTTCACCACTCAAAAATTAAATATTCAATTCGCTTTTCTTTGTGCACAGAAGAAGAAATTAATCACATCTTATTTGATTTATATTTTATATATTATTTGTTTATTTTTTAATAATTTGCCACTTTTTTTTAATTTTTTAAAAACCTAAATTTTGTTATTCTTATTTTTTGATTTTTACAAAATTGAACGACTTAAGACACGCATGCCCATATGAGTTTCTCATGGCAATACTGGATGGAGCAGCCTGTCATACAAACAACACCTGATCTCTTTTAAATATTTGGATCCTTATATCGATTATCGATCCCAAATTTTAAAAAAATGATATAATATAATTCTCCTCCTCACACGATCCCACTTATTAATATAAATCTATTTCCACACAAAAAATATCACAATGCTGTAGATTATAGAAAAAAAAATACTTCCAGATTCATATCTAGAGCCTCATTTCTGTAGCTGTGTCAGGGCGAAAATGAGGCGAAACTTTTAAGAGACTATGTATTTTCGGGAGTTTACAGGTATACATTTGGAGTGTGGTTTTTTAAGAGGAATAAAAAATCCGAGTTGTTAAGGATAATTTTTTTCTATTCAACACTTTTAAAATTGAACTCAAGAGCCAAAAAGCTATCCGACCCAAGGGACAACTTGGCATGACATAATTTTAAATTCAGTTCATTTTCCTGTTTTATTATTTTTTTTTTCAATAAAAATATTGTGCTTATGTTTTCTGATAGAGTTAGAATTTCTGCCCGGGTTCAAGCCCATCTCATTGCAAAAATAGATAATCATTTTAGCTTTCGCGGGTGACTTACTTAATTAAAAATTAAAACTAATGTTTAAAAGTATATTTATTTAAGTAGTGTAGGTATTTAAAGATAATAATATAAAAACTTCAATTCGATTTCTTTACTTTTTTATTTATTTCAGGCATAATGGCAAGCCCCAGATGGCAGTTTGTGATTTCGCTTAAAATTGCTCTTGTCTTAGTTAGTTATTGTTTCCATTCAAAGGATAATCTCTAAACGCATTGCAGAGTAGCAGGAACATTATTACAGGGTCATATCTTTAATTAGGCGATGCCATTAATAAATCTCTGTTGTCAAAGGTGATCCGGCTGGCATAGATGAAATACCCTGAGGCCAGTCAGTCAATCTCCATTCCACAATTCCACATTCAAAGGCCTCTCAACTCACACTCAAACTACTCACCACTTTCCACTTTCCATATTGATCGCGTATTTGCTTAAAACGTTTTAATAAAATAAAAAATTTTCAAGCTTAATTAAGTAAAGGGCTACTTAAGGATGTCCGATTTTTATAAAAAAAATCATAAATAAACAAGTGATTCTTAATAAATTTTGAAAATCAAAACAAAACATAAACATTTAAATGGAAAATATTTTCTTTGTCGAGAGTAGCAGAGTTGTTGATTCATAAGAAGAAATCAATGAGACTGCCTTCCGCATGATGCGAATAAACATATAAATGTTGCAGTCAAAACCATTTTCGTTTGAAAATTTTTGAAAATAAATACCCAAAATGAAGTCGGAAAGTCAAAAATGAATATTCTAGACCTTTGGACCAAACTCAACTAATTCAGTGTAACGCGTTTTAACTAGTAAGAACTTCGTTTTTACTAAAAAACGGGGTATGTTGTAGTCAAAACCGGTTTTTAGTTAGACCTGTTCTTAGTAAATAGACCTGGGTTTTAACTGAGTCGTTTTGTCAAGACGCTTTTTGTCTATTTAAAACCAGTTTTAAGTGGAATTCGTTTTTGACCAGCAGTAAATTCTAGTTGCAACAAAGGTATTCAGTAAATCTAGTTTTAACTAGTAAGAACGCGTTCTTACTAAATACCGGTTTTTACTGCAACATATATATATATAAAATATGTATATATAATTATATATATACCTATATATTCAAAATTAAAATATTCTTGATAGCAATCTCTTTCATTTTTAATATTTCTAATTCTCTTTATGTCTCCAGCTGAATATAAGTATATATAAAATTGTAGGCACATACACAAAAAACATGTTACAGTCATATATTTTTGATCTGTTTTCTCTCTTTGACTTTCATTTGTGTTTCTTTGATTGTGATTTCAATTTTTATGTTTTTTGTGGGAACTGTTAAATTATAAATTGAATGGAGGGAGAGTTGCTTTGTTTTAATAACTAAAGATGGGTTCAACTAGACCCGAAACATATCTTAGGCATTAAAATTTTTTATAAAATTGAAATTTTTTCGTTTGCTTACATTTTTAATGTTGGAGTTATACAAGATTGAAGAGGAGAATAGTTAATTGTGTTATAAAGGGTGTTTTTTTAGAGGTTCACAAATTTAAATTAAAATAAAACAAAGAAAAATATTTTTAATATCAATGAAAACGGCTTTATTGGAAAGATAATTTTATGTCATTAATGTTTAAATATGATTTCGGCCATGTGGCCTCCGCGGCTGGCGCGTAGATGGCGAAATCTGGATTTCCAATTTTCACACACTTTCGCAGCAAATGCGGCCGTATTTCGCCAATAATTTGCCGAATGTTGTGTTCCAAGTGTTCAATCGTCTCTAGTTTATCAGCGTAGACAAGTGACTTGACGATTGAACACTTGTAACACAACATTCGCCGAATTATTATCTAAATACGGCCGCAATTGCTGCGAAAAGTGTATGAAAATTGGAAATCCAGATTGAGCCATCTACGCGGCAGCCGCGACGGCCACTTGGCCGAAATCATATTCAAACATTAATGGTATAAAATTATTTTTCCAATAAAGCCAGTTTCATTGATATTAAAAATATATTTCTATGTTTTATTTTAATTTAAAGTTGTGAACGTCTAAAAAACACCCTTTATATATATAACTAGCTGCAAGCTACGCCCCTGGACCGCCAATCCACAAACCCCACCCTCACACCCCACTCCCACCCTTTAGCCGTTTTTACGTTAATCGTGAGAAACCCCGGAAACAGATATACAGACAGACACGAACTTTGTTGAGGGTGTTTTCGTTCATAGCTTTGCTTGAAACGTAAGCAACCAAAATGTGGCGTGATTTGGGGCAATGTATAGACAAAACCTTAATTATATATATATATATATATATATATAGAGAGAGAGAGAGAGAGAGATTTATTTGTTTGAGACTATAGTTTCGAAGGTTTGATCTTCATTCAGTTTTTTATTTAGAAGTATTTTCTCTTTATTTATTTTAATGTTGACAGGAAATAACAGATAAAATATTTCTAATTGAAAAGACTAATGATGATGGTCAAGACTTTCAAACCCAAGAAATAATTATCTCTTTTAGATTAATAATAGAGAGAGCTTTTATCAGAAAAGAGTCTTACTATAGACATAGAAAAAGCATTCGATAGCGTCAGTACCTATAGGTAACCTGGAAGAATCTAAAGAACAGAAGAGCTCAAATAATAGAGCACATCTTAAGACACGGAGGATTGCTAAGGGCTATTGCAGAGGATGGATTGGACTCTGAAAGAAAGAATTAGTTTAGTGTATTTTCCCCATATAATGAAATAAATATGATTTCTAGAGAATTGAAAAAGTTGTCATATATATATTTGGGTGAAGGCAAGTGGTTGCGTTAAAACAATCATAGGACTGTATCCTTGTTGTAAAAATAATTATATATGTAATATACATAAATTTAAGAATTGTTATTTGCTGTAATGTATAGGGACAGTGCGTTAAAAATATAGGAAACACTACTGCCGAAGGTAGCGCTCTCTTGTGTTTATTTATTCAAATAATTTGGGGGAATTGTGGCAAATATTGTATTATAGTATTTATCATAGATAAAAGAGTGCACGGAGCATAGGGGGCCGTGAGGGAATCTCTTTGTCTAGGACGTTTAATAAATCAGTACCTGGAGGCACCGAGCGATGCTCGGTAACTTCTTCCTTCAGTTAAAACCTTTATTTTAATATTATTTTAATTTAAAATTCTGATAAAAAGGTCGATTTTTATTTGAGAGCTGTTTTCAAATTAAAAAAAATACAAATATATATAGTATTCGCCCACTGTACCCCCACCCCGCTTGACCCCATCCCCGAAACCTCGCCCTACCCCCGGATCCCCCACCACTGCACCCCACCTCCTGCACCTGTTTTGATTCAACCATATGATTCACTTTATATTCATCCAATTGTTAATAAATAAAACCTATCAAAATGTGTTGTTTTTTCAGAAAATTGAGACCTGCTTATGCGAAATATATTTTTAAATAAATTCTTGATTATTTTTTATTCTATTAAATAAATAAAGTTCTTTATAAAAACAATTATAAAACGTATATTAATATTTCTAACGTTTAGGTTGAACAAAATATGTTAAAATCCACAATCACAATACTTCTTCAAGGCCTTTTAGAACAATGAATAAAGGCAACCCATTGTCTGCCTGGGAACAAATGGAAAAGGGAAACCTTTTTAAAACTCTAAGAATGGGATTTGTCTACCTGAGAAAAATGAATTTGATTATGAAAAAAACCCATCAAAAACAATTTTGTCGAAAGTGAGACCGTGACAGATCGAATTGTCACCCCGAAAACCCCCTAACCCGTGAATTTCATCAAAATCGGTAGAGTCGTTTTCAAAATAAAACCATGATACAAATATATAAACAAATAAATAAATATACAATTTTTGCTCGTTTAATAAGTGTAGATACCCTAAAACTTACATTTTCGTCGCCAGTTGGCGCTAAAGTCGTGACACACGGTCCTATACCTAATAGCTTTTAGGTAAAAAACAAAAAACAAAAACATAATTGTAAAATTCGAAGAGGGCTAATGGGTCTAATACTCTCGCTAATAAAATTATTATTATCCTCGATTAAGATGATGATGAAAAATAAAAAAACAAAATTGTTCTTAAATTTCGAAGATTAAAAAATTAAGGGCATAGATTCTTTCCTAGAAGTGACAAAGTGAAATCAACTTTATTTTGCATTGGAGATAGAAGCTTTCAAAATGTTACGACCCCGGGAGGCGAATTCAATATTTCCTTTAGATCCCATAGAGCTGTTTTCAGATAAAAAAACTGAAATGCTGTAATACAAGAGGTAGATCCGTTGTTTTGAATGTATCATAAACCTTACAAGTCTATAACTAACTTAAGTTTGAATCTATGGTAATTATTATGGGATTTCCTTCTTTTTGAATTTTGATTTCAGAGATACAAACAAACAGACCAATGTCTCTGGAAACCACAAAGCACGAATTTTTGTTGAAAATATACTTCAACTACAAAAGCTAGTGTATACATTCATAAAGAATTCGAAAATTTCAAGTCAACTTTATACTAATGAAATTGGAAAATTGTAATTTCAACAGTCAATTTCGCCAAAAGCCATTGCAAAATACTTCACATATTCACTTATTCTATATAAGTGAAAATAAAAAAACAAATATTCAATTATATAATACACCATTCAATACATTCTCTATTTATGGAGTATTATTATCCAATAGGTTGGGGTATTTAAAAAATTAAAATAAAAATAAATAAATAAATAGCTATATAGGTATATAATTTCAGTTGCGATGGGAAGTTTTATTAATATCAGATTTAATTGAAATTTTAAATTGATAAATTTATTTTCCATTCGAATTGAAATTGTTTTAATATCGTAAAAGAGAATGAAATTCGATGTTAATTAAATTATCCAGTCAATATATATTGGGGAGTGGGGGGAGGGGGCGTTACAGAAATTCAAATCATAAATTGACCTTTAATGAACCAAACTCGAAACACTTCTTTTGCATAATGTAGCTTATATACTAGTTTAACGAAATAAAAATATTTACAGAAAAATTTTGATTTTTTTTTTATAAATGAATATTTCAAATTATTTAGGTATAGAGGGTGACCCAGCCAGTAGTTGATACCCATCCACTAGTTGATAGAATGTTCAAATTTTCGTGTCATTTTCAGTCGGAAACAACTATTTTCTCTGGGCCCATTGAAAAATATATTTAGTTATTTATGATTTAAATGTTGTCAACTCAGGTTGTTTCACATATCGAAGAACCAACTAAAACCAGCAAAACAAGAAATCTTTTTTCGGTTCATGAGTTGCAATACTTTTAAAAAATGTAATTTTTTAATTTCCATTGTGTCTCTTAAAAAATAATAAAAAAATAAATAATAATAAAATAAAATATAAATAAAATTATCAAACTGTGTTATTTTACCTCCTTTGAAATCATTGGATTTGACTTTGATCAAAAATTGGATTCGCCCGATCAACTACTGGAACAATTTTTTTTTAATTCTATTGTTTATGCTCTTTAATAAGGCCTGAATTTTATATTCTCCTATGATTGGACACATATAAGGGATTGTTATTATGGTGTGAGTTTTCTATTAAGATTTAAAATGAAAGCTGGGTGATAAAAATAGCGTAGCATCGGCGTTATTTGATCAACTACTGGCTGGGTCACCCGATAGTGAAAAATTGTGAATTAAATTTTGGTGTAATAGTATTTATTCAATATTCCGTCGATGTTTCTGGTCCTCAAAGGGATCTTTCTTCAGGGCATAGATATATTAAATCTTCAAACAAATTTTGGTCATTTACTTCTACAATTTATCAAATTTTCCAAAGCATTCTATTCGCACTTCTGTGAAACTACAAGTATTTTTTAATAAAAAATAGCATTGTTCGTAAGGCAAAATACCAAAAATACATATTTTGAAATAAACAATGCCATCTATTAAAAATATGTAATCTAAAATTATTCAAACTAGATATAGGCTTCAATCCTTCAATAAATACAATCTAGTCTAATTGAAAAGTTTTTATTTTGCCGAGAGTAGCAGAAATACATTTTTATTTCTAACTGGTTTTCGGATCAGGATGAATAAAAAATGTTCAATATCCAAGCGATACTGACCCCTTGAGAAATAATATTTATAATTAAAAAAAAACTGTTGATGAAGGCCAAGCCTTTGAAACTATAGTCTCAAACAAATAAATAATATATATATATATATATGTGTGTGTGTGTGTATGTTTATTTCCATCAAGCAGAGGACAACCTCTTTGTTTCTCTCTATGTAACAATCTAGTGTTTCTAGAATTTGAAATTAAAACTATTTTTTTTTTAAGTAAAATCAAAAATCAAAAAATATATATATGAGCCACAACGGCATATCTAAGTAAAAATATAGAAATATAGAAAGAAAAACTATTCATTTTTAAAGTGATGGGCAGTATACGCCATGTATTATCAAAACTAAGAAACATGATAAAGTTCTTGACAAAAAATGAGCTCCATCTATTAGGAAATATAAGAAATAAAAATGAAGAAAATGAAGATACTTAAGGTAGTTGTTTCGCGGCAATACTAGGAAAAAGTTAATGTTAGAATATATAAAACAGACAATAAGGATTCATAATTCATAAGCCCAAAACTTTTTGCTGTTTATGTACCACTACTAGCCAATCCCGTGCTCGTTTGACAAATATGGCAACATTTCCCGAGCTTGAATATTTTTATCATAGAAATGACAGAAAAATACATTATAATGTTCGATTTATTAAACAAAAAATTTCTTAATAAACGATTAAAAGCTGTTGCGACAATAGCTGAAGCGAAAAAAACGTCAAAAAAAGTACTAAAGTTAATCCACTTTTTAGGTTAAATATATGCGTTGTTGCCAGCTTGTTTTTAGTGTAAATTTTTCATTATACATTTTTCATTATTTATTCATTATTATCTCAGAAACTGTGTTGTAAATATGAATTAAAATTTTCTTAAAAAATGTATTAGTTATTGTTTAATGTTGATTTAGTTTTTTATAACAATGGTAAGAAGAGTTTCTTAATTATAATTAAATATGTATGTAAACTTTCCGATATCCCGTATAGTGCAATGTTTAAGAGTCTGAAAAACTCTATCTTTGGAATTTAATATCTCCGGAACTATATTGTTCATAAATTTCGTTTTGCCACCAATCGATGCAGAAGTATTTAAATAATAATCTATCTAAATTTCAAAAAAATCCTAAGAAAACCCATTTGGTGAATCAACTATCTTTTAACACAATTAATTTGGTATTAGAATCTAAGATTAAAGAAAAAACATTTATAAAAGACAACATAGTTACAAGGTTTTTTAATGAACAAAAATAAGAAAAAAATTAAATTCTATGATCAGATTATTAATATTAAGCATCTTATACTATATATTTGCGCGCTGCTTAGCACCACGCAAATAAATTTATATACACGTTACGCTCAATCCAGCTGTAGCAAACCGGCTGTTTTCTAATGAGGCGTGTCTCTATGACAATGTAATTTCTTAATGCTTAAGTAAAGAAATTTGGAGCTTCTATATTTATTAACAAGCTGCTCCAGGCGTGCCTTCGGCACGCCCTCTGCAGCTCGTTGTCCAGTGGTTCTGGTTGTTTTGATCATGAGTGTGTGAGTGTGTGTATCGGGCAAAGAATTTTATATAATCTATATAATAAAAATGAATTTCTGTTTCTTTGTAGGCGCAGATCTCTCAAATGCCTGGACCGATTTGGCTAATTTTTTTTTTAAATGTTCGTAATAGTCCAATTCAGGTTAATACGTAAAAAAAATTCAGGTTAGCCAACATAGCTTGCCAAACAATAAAAAGAACTAAACATATGTTGGCGGCCCTGTTTGTCAGATTTTTGAGTGTCATTCGTTCTTAATAGTTCTAACCACATTATCGTTGAAGAAGAATTTAATAATGCAACAAAGATTTAAAAAAACTATCTATTTTTTTTAAAGTACATTTAAAAACAAAAATTAAAAAAATAAACTGCAACGGATCGTTGCTAAACTTTATTCAAATTCATTTGAAATATTAATATGTTTATTTCTTTATTATTAATCAGATATCACTTGCAATTTGCAGTTCATGTTGACTTTAATTCAAAAATAATGATCGATTCTCATTTAACAGTCGAGGAATAACCATTCGATTTTTGACGTTTCGGTTTTTATTGGTAGCCATTGGTGAAGACATGGAGGAATCGACTTAAAATCAAAAATAACGATCGATTCTTATCTAATACTAGAGGAATAACCTTATTGCATTACATTTTTGATGTTTTGACTATTAATGGCAATCTCTACTGAAAACGTGGAAGAATCGACTTAAAATCAAAAAGACTAAATTCTTTTATGATAAACAACTCAAGCTTGAGAATAAGAGAATTTTTATAAATAGATTGTATATACTTTTGTGTCTAGCAAAATGAATAATAATTGTAATTTTCAAGTCTTCTTATCTATAATAATACCTACATATAATATAACTTTTTTATTTTCCCCTTAATGATAACAAGTGGATTTTTAATACATTTTAAATATTTGTTTCATCTTATTTGTTATGAGTGTATATTGCAGTTAAATAGAATCTCAAATTATATCTATTTAAGACTTTATAATAAAACAATTATATTTATTCTCTGTTACTAATAAAACATCAATAAAGCAGCCACGTGGGGGTCCAGGGGTGAAGCCTCCTGGCTAGCAAAAGGTCCGCCGAAGGCGGCCTTGAAGCTAGTATATAATATAGATGATATGCATGTTATATAGTTCTCTTATGGTAAGCAGTTTTCAAGACTTCATAAACATTTTATCAAGAATTATATAAATATTCTATTAAATATTCAACTCAATAGAATTTTTTGCAAATTTTCAATAAAATAGAATTTAAATTAATTCTAAAATGAGAGAGGAATAAGCATTTTACGATTAAATTTTTTAACGTCAACTAATAAATACATTAATTGTTTATCAAAATATATATTAGAAACATTTAAATACAATTCAGGATATGTTTTTTATCGTTTTAAATTATTTCAAATGATTTTTTAATATAAAAATTTAATTTAAAATAATTTTTGATATTATAGTGTTAAAATACAATAGCCTTTATGAATGGAATGGATTGATTGGAATAATTATCGGAAAAGAGGTTTTTTTATTAATTAGTTTTTTCCTCTTATTAAAAACAAGGACTAAAAAAGTTGATCAAGGACAGTCGATGGTGGAGAAGTAATCTCCGGAGTCGAATCTCAAATTCAATGTATACATTAATTCATGTAAAATAATTGGTTTAATAAAATTAAAAAAAAAAATAGCCTTTATTGTAGATGTAATGTCATCTATCTATACAAGTAGTAGCTTGTTTGTTATCTAATTAGTCTTTCCGAAAATGCCCAATAAAACGGGCAAATCTAGAATAATTGAAAATAAAACCTTTATTGAATTGTTGAAAATTTATTTTTGAAAAAACGTGAGACTTGTCTAAACTTGAAGAGCATTTCCGATGTGCCTTAGGTAGCGAGTGTTTTAAAAAAGCGGTGATGTGCGAGTTGGGCTTTCATGCAGCGGGTTCATAGGACTAGGCTCATATCGAATCTAGCATCCAATTAAAATTACAAAAACACATTAATACTCAAAGTAAGCTATTTTGGAGAATTTATTTAGATTTTTCAATTAAATTAAAAAAAAATCACATGTGTGTTTAAGACCACACGACCGAAGTGATAACTTATGTGGTATTTATAATTCTAATAAATAATAAATAAATAAATAAATAATTTTATTTTATTGCAACGAAATTTTCTCTGGAGAGAGACGGACTTGTAGAAATTGTAATTGAATGTAATGGAAGGCAGCCCAGAGGTAGTGAGGAAAGAAAAATCAACACATATCAAATAAGGTGTAATTTATTGGAATCCTTCCTCCTTTTCTTTCAAACAGACGTTTCGGAGGATTTTTCCCTCCTTCTTCAGGGGTATCAAAGGGTCAATGAATGAAACAAATAAAATGTTTCCTTCTTCTCTCCACAGTAGTGTTCAAAAACTTTCTTCATTTTTAACAAAGGCATAGAAAAACAAATTTTTTTTCCTTCTTTTTCTAATTAAGAAGTGTTCAAAAACAATTTTTTTCCTTCTTCTAATTAAGTGTTCAAAAACTTTCTTCATTTTTAACAAAAGGCGAAAAGCAAATTTTCTTTCCTTCTTCTCTAATTAAGAAAAGAAGGAAAAAAATTGTTTTTCTATGCCTTTGTTAAAAATGAAGAAAGTTTTTGAACACTACTGTGGAGAGAAGAAGGAAACATTTTATTTGTTTCATTCATTGACCCTTTGAAACCCTGAAGAAGGAGGAAAAATCCTCCGAAACGTCGGTTTGAAAGGAAAGGAGGAAGGATTCAATAAATTACACCTTATTTTATATGTGTTAATTTTTTCTTTCCTCACTACCTCTGGGATGCCTTCCATTACATTCAATTAAAATTTTATTTTATTATTATTTTAGATAGATATATTATTTTAAACATTAGTGTTTTTATGAGTATATTTATATAAAATAATAATAAAATTAAATTAATATCTTTTGACAGTTCATCCTGGATTGCGGTGCATTCTACTAGTAACCAATTTTTTTATAAAAATATAAATAATTAATATTACCTCTCGGTCCTTATTTATTTAAGCTTTAGCGGTCTCATTGGTTAAAAAAATGTACGAGATCATGACACAGAGCCCAATCGTGACGATTGGCAACTGTTACAGCTCAATCCCATTTACTGCCAATTAAAATAAAAAGTGTGGAAGGCGCGCCAAAAGAAGTTATCACTTCAAAAAAATAAAATAGTAGGGTAGACACTGGGTAGACTTTGTAGTCCCATAGGGAGCGAATGGATAAATACGATTCAATATTTTTAAAATTTTGTATTTAATTCGAAAATCAATTTTGTTTTTAGGTGCTTCATTGTGATTCTCATATAATATTATCAGGGACTTGATTACAATCTAATTAATCTGTTTTCTTATATAGTAAACATAAATACGATTGAATAATTATAATTTTAGTTAGTTATTAATTAGTTAATAGCCAAATATGAGGCTGAATTATTTCTTGCTCGGCGTAATTTCTCTTGCGAGGCTAAATTCATCAAAACCAATACTAGATTTATTGTACTGTAATTGCAATTATCCACCAATAAAATATATTAGGGATTAATTCCGAACCGATTCCCGTTCTCTGTATAATTTTAAGAATTTTTTTTTTTACTTTTTTATTTTATGTATCTTTGTAAGATAAATAAAGACCTGTCATATTACCGAGAATACACTTTAAGACCTGTGATGACCACACCAGTTGATTTATGAAATTCCCGACTTTCTACCAATAAGTGCTAATTGTAAAAAAAGTATTTCTCACTGATACCCCTATGTACCGGGGGTAGAATAGGTCCATAGTATCCTCTGCTTGTCGTAAAAGGCGACTAAAAGGGGTTGGACGTGAGGCTAACAAGCTCACTCTGTAAAAACCTCCCAGTCATGGAAGCAAGAATTTGTTTCCATAGCTCTCATTAGTTTATCTCTAATAAAATTTATACCGGACTTCTTTTATTTGGATACAAGTTCAAGTATAATAAAATGAAAAACTTGCATCAAGCCTGCATAATATAACTCAGGCTTTAAAAAAGAAATGGTAAACTTTAAAAAGTGCTATTCGAAAGTATTGGAAGCTGAAGCTAGACTCAGAAAAAGATAAGACAAATAAAATATTCCAGTTCTAGAATAAATTCAAGTTAAAAAAAAATTGCTAAATTTGAAAAATTAATGGGTTTTTTTTTCGAAAACCTAAAAAATTTCATAGAATATGAAATGAATATTTTATTTGTATGTTTTTTTTTTTTTTTTCTGAAAATACATTTATAAACAAAAGAAGTGAAAAAACTCTCATTTAAACTATTTTTGAAAAAGTTATGAGAATTTGAAAAAAAATTCATTCATAACTTTTTTTTCGATTGGCTAAAAAAAGTTGAAAAAATTCACAGAAACGTTTTTAGTGCGGTAGTATACATATAAAAATGTCAGCCAAGCCGAAAGGGGTTGGGTTCAAAAGTGGTTGATTTGGCATTGAATGCCCCATATATACCTACTCACCGTTAGCCCATTTTATCCCCCAAAATTTATTCTAAGATAAATTAATATTGATCTTTTTTATTTGCTATTTGTTTTTATTCACATAATTAATGATTAGACTCAAAAATAAATCAAATCAGAAAATATTATATAATTCAACAAGAAAAGACATAAACATAAGTTGAAAAATTAGTGGGGTAGTATAAGATATTAAAATTTCAGCCAAATCGAAATGGGTTGGATTTTTTACACTAACTTTATTTTTTATTGCCCCTGGCGAGAAAATTATTAACTTCCTGTTTTCCAAGGTAGTTAAATTTATTGCCTATCCTTCAGGCAACTCTATACATTTAAAGCTCTTTCTTTCTTTTAATCCTATACTACCAAAGCGCATTTGTGCCTTCCTCTGTATGTACTTCTATCTATGTGTCCCTCAACAAAAACAGTCGTCATGGTTACCAATTTAATTGAAATTATCTATATGTATAAAATAAAGGTTTTGTCTGTACATTGGGATGGTGGGGTGTGGGTGGGGGTGCTGGGTGGGTTTTGGGGGGAGTGAGGTTCAAGAGGTGAGGGTCCAGGGGTCGTCATGGTTACTAATTTAAATGAAATCTATATATATAAAATTAAGTTTTTGTCTGTACATTGGGGTGGTGGGAGTGGGTTGGGGTGCTAAGTGGGATTCGGTGTGAGGTTCTAGGTGGCGAGCCCCCTGGCTAGAAAGAGGGCCGCCGAAGACGGGGCTTGCAGCTAGTTATAATATGAAATAATGTATAACATTCACTGAATGTCAAGGTCCTAGTATGTACAAAATTGAACAAACGAGGCAGGAATGCATCAAAATTATCAAGTAAACCTAGAAGGAGTTAAGGAATTCCGCTACCTAGGAAGTAAAATAACATGGGATGGGAGGAGCGAAAACGAAATTAAATCAAGAATTGCCCAAGCAAAAATGTGGTTTAATTCAAAACAAAAACTACTCAATCAGCTTAAAAACAGGAAGATGCTAATGAAGACATATTTTATTGAGCATAGCCATGTACGGATGTGAAACCTGGACAATTAGAGAAGCGGAGAGAAAGGGATTATAGGCTTTCGAAATGTGGTGCTACAGAAGAATGATGAATAAAATTACAAATGAAGAAGTTCTTGGAAGAATCGGAGAACGAAGAACCTTGTGGAAGTGTCTGAAGAAGAGAAGAGGTCAGATGATGGGGCACACACTGAGACATAGGGGACTGATTGGGGATATCTTGGAGGGGGAGATGGGAAAGAAAAGGGAAGGCCCAAATTAGAATATTTCAACCAAATAATTGGGGATATGGGATGCAAGACATTTAGAGAGGTGGCGGGGGACAGAGCCGAGTGGAGACGGGTGATTGCGTTAAACCAGTCTTAGGACTGTATACTCAATGATGATGATTTACTGAATAAAAATTTGCATACAAAGAAATTTATTTTTAGTATTGAATAATTGAAAACTACAGGTTTAAAAAAAAACCACTTTCTATATTTTTATAAAATTTTTCAGAGCCTCAAAGAGAAAAAGTAGATATTCCAATATAACTCAATTTCCATAAGTACGTATTAAACATTCAATTTTTTCAGGATAATTCTACTAAAAAATCATTAAATAATAAATTTAAAATATTTTTCATCTAAAAAAATTTAAGATCTGTGGCCGCTTAACATTCTTGACCCCATATCTTGAGGCTTTCTGAGTGTACTTAAAAAAATTCGCCTGATTAAAATCAGTCCTGTAGTCGTGAAATCAGCAGAAGATATACGCTCTATAGACCGTACAAATCAGAGCGTATATATAATATATAATATAATAAAATAATAAAATAAAATGTTTTAGTCCGGTATTTATTAAAAAAACTATTTAAAATTTAAAATATTTATGTGAATATTCAAAAAGTTAATGTCTCGAAATTTTTTTAATCATTTTTACTTTACCATACAGGGTATGGTCAAGTATTGTAATCGTGCATGAAAAAAGTGTTTTTTCCTTCTTTTTTTCAAAATATCTCAAAAACGGCTGAAACTATTTGGATTAAAAAAATTGAGCGAAACCATGGCATTTCGCTCTACAAAAAAGCTCTAATAAGTGAACATCGAAAAAATTATATTTTTTGAGATAATAATTGTTTTGTCAAAATGTCTGTTAGTCTGATTGTCTGGTTGTCCGTCTGTTAGTCTGTGCGTTACCAAATTTTGTAGACGAGCTAGCAGAAAAACTAGTGTGTAATACCGAAATCAAATTTCACACGTAGTTTTAGTGCATTGAGATTAAGAGCTGATTAGATTTTGGTGCATATCGACCCAAAATTAAGGGGGTGGAGGGGGGTTAAGTTAAAAATCTAGGCCATTTGAGCAAACTCAACCAAATATAAGTGAGGGTCCAGGTTGTATGGTAAAGTCAAGTTGATGGTCACATCAGAACACGACAGCTTATTTAGCAAAGGGAATACGATATTTGATCAGTTCAAACCACATGGTATATGCCATATATCGACATTTACCCTCCACTACAGCCCTGATTACAATAACACAATATAATAAAGGAACGAAACGATTTTATGATGGACCAAGAGGTCATTTCTAGATTATAATATTTTTTCTCCCAGTCTCTTAAATAAAACCAAACGAGTCGAACTTTTCTTTGGTAGAAAAGGGATTCTAAATTACTTTTCAGTGTTACAAGAAAAAAAAATATTATAACTTTTTTAAGGCCAATCGTAAAAACACTATCAATGGAAAGTAAAAGAAAATATTCAATCAGTTGAAAAAAAGTCAATAAAAAGAGAGAAAAAAAAATAGAAAAATAAAATGTAGAGAACTCTCTGGTGGATATTGGATGACCATAAGGTTTTTTGATTTTGCATATTGAATGAGTGAAAAAGTCGTAAAGGACACAAAACTAGCATGATGGTGATGGCTTCTTTTTAGTGAAGAAAAAAATTCCATAACCTTGAGATAATAAAATAATAATTTCATTTTTATAATTTGGAATCCAGATCTTAATTGTAACATTTTAATTAAACAAATAAATTAATCTTGATTTCTCAGTTTTTTCCTCTATGTTCTAGGATAATCCTGTTTTAATTGTGACTTAATTTGATATTTATGAATATAAATAAAATTTTATTCATATAAAAACAATAAATTTGTTCAAAGTTTGAAAAGATCTTTGAATATATTTTTACTTTACCATACAGAGTATGGTCAAGTATTGTATTCGTGCATGAACAAAGTATTTTTTGCTTCTTTTTACGAAATATCTCAAAAAACGGCTAAACTATTTTGATTAAAAAATTGAGCAAAACCATGACATTTCGGTCTACAAAAAAGCTCTAATAAGTGAACATCGAAAAAAATATATTTTTCGAGATAACTGTTTTGTCAAAATATCTGTTAGTTAGTCTGTTAGTACGTGCGTTACCAAATTTTTGTGGACAAGCTAGCTCAAAAACTATTCTGAATATCAAAACCAAATTTCAAAAGTAGTTTTGGTGCATTAAGATTAAGAGCTGATTAAATTTTGGTGCATATCGACCCAAAATGAAGGGGAGGGGGGTTAAAAATTAAAAATCTAGGCCATTGGAGCAAACTGAACCAAATTTTGTATACATAATCAGTGGACCCCCAGAAGTCCAAAAATTCAAAAACTAACCTCTAACAATGGGTGGGGGGTCAAAAAATGAAATTATAGCCCCTTGTACTAAACTCAACCAAATTTTGTATACATAATCCGTGGGCCCCTAGAAGACTAAAAATGCAAAAACTAACTACCCAATGGGGGGGGGGGGGTTGTAGGGCCAAAAATGAAAATATAGGTCTATTAATCAAATTCAACCAAATTTTGTATACATAATCAGTGGACCCCCAGAAGTCCGAAAATTCAAAAACTAACCCCTAAAAATGGGTGGGGGGCCAAAAAATGAAATTATATCCCCTTGTACTAAACTCAACCAAATTTTGTATACATAATCCGTGGGACCTAGAATACTAAAAATGTAAAAACTAACCACTCAAAAGGGGGGCTGGGGGGGGGCAAAAAATTGAAATAGAGGTCTATGAATCAAATTCAACCAAATTTTGTATAGATAATCAGAGGGCCTCCAGAAGTCTAAAATGCAAAAACTAACCCCCACTACATGATTATAAATAATTTTATTAAATATTAAATATAAGTGAGGGGCCAGGTTGTATGGTAAATTCAAGTGGATGGTCACATCAGAACGTGTCAGTTTATTTTGATCTCAAATATGAAATTTATTTTTCATTTATAATAAAATTGTTTTAGATGAAACCAAAAAAGAATCATTTAAGGAAAGAGAATTGCTAACTTAGTTTTGTTATAATTTATAATGTATAAAAAAAATATTTAAATAAGAATATTTGTTCTCTATTTATGAATACAAAGTTTTAATTCTAATTTAAACGTATATCACAATTGACTTCTAGATAATAGAAATTACTCGTTTACTTCACCTCCCTATTATTTTTTAGTAGAATTATTAAAATTTATTTCAGTCACATAAATAGAGATATATTTACAAAGGGTTAAATGGAAAACCACATTTAATTATATATTTATGGAATGAAATCAATTGTACGTTTATATTCATGGAAAATGTATTATTGTATTAGATATTTAAAAATATCGAAATACTATTTTCGTTTTGTTCACAAGCGAAAGATCCTTTAATTTATGCCCCAATTAATTTTATGAAAATATATTTATTACAGCTTCGTGACGATTTTCAATAACATTATTAACAAATTACTAAACGTACTAGTATTTTATTTTTAATTACTTACTACCCCTAAGAACAACAATATATATCAGGCTTTATATTTGAATTAACCTGGGAATGTTTGACGTATTATTTTATAACGAGCTTTTCGTGCGTGCCTTCGGCACGCCCTCGAACCTCGGCCCTCCGGGCTGGTGCCCTGGCGGGCGGCTTCTCGGTCCAAAAATTTTATTCCTCTTAAAAAACCATACTCCAAATGTATACCTGTAAACTCCCGAAATAACATAGTCTCTTAAAAGTTTCTCCTCATTTTCGCCCTGACACAGATTCAAAAATGAGGCTCTAGATATGAATCTGTAAGTATTTTTTTTTCTATAATCTACATCTTAAGTCGTTCAATTTTGTAAAAATCAAAAAATAAGAATAACAAAATTTAGATTTTTAAAAAATTATAAAAATGTAGCAAATTATTAAAAAATAAACAAATAATATATAAAATATCAAATAAATTAATTTCTTCTTCTGTGCGCAAAGAAAAGCAAAATGAATATTTAATTTTTGAGTGGTGAGGGGGGGGGAGGAATAATTATCAATATATTTAATGTTTCTTAATTTAAAATCAATTGGAGTCTTTCATTTCAAAATTCGAGTTCAAATTACAATTATATTTCAAATTTGCCGCAAATATACCGGCGGCATCAGCGCTCTCTGTCGGCAGCATTAAGTTAGCGTTGTTGCAAATTAATCTGGGCTATTATTATTTTATAATTAGCCAGCTGCTAAATTTTTCATACAATTCTTGCTATTAGTTTTAAATATCAAATTTTCAATTATTAGTAATTTTGAATGAGATATTCTAATGATCAATATTTTGGCACCGTTTTGGAGTCATTTTTAAGTGATTGTGAAGTCATTCCAGGAGGTCGACTGAGAGCGTTATGAAATTCCACAAACGTTCGTTGTTTCCTCGAGCAAAACAGAGGAATTAATTCAATAACCACCGAAGCATCAAATCTACAACAATTTTTCTCATTTTCTTTGTACATATGTATATTTGTCAAATCAAATCATTATAATAGTGTGGGTTGAAAGTGAGTGTTTTTTTTTGGCTTTCGGCCTTTCTAGCCAAAGCCAATTTACGATACTTTTTATTATTATTTTTTAATTTGTCTCTACCCAGGGACCAGATTTTAGCCGGATGCGTCGAGTCTGATTCGAACCCGGGTCTACTTGGTTAGCAGGCCGGTACGCTAAACCTTGGCTTAGCGTGCCCCCAAAAGTGAGTGTTGTTTTTATTTCAAGTTACTGGATAATTAAAATAATTAATCCTTCCTTTTGATATACCAGATAGTAGTTTTTTATGATAGTATTTGTAATTTAAAACTCAAATAAATATAAGTAATTTAATAAGTATAATTTAATAACATCTCTAAATTCACTGAATAAAACATATAATTAAATTAAAATAATTTAATTTAAGAGAGAACATACTTGGTATGTTTCTTTAAGAAAAGTTCAATACGGCCGTCCGCTGTTTGGCCCATTTAAATTTATACTTGAATTATATATAAATGTATATTTATTAGAGACTATACCTAGATAGCACGCTCAATCTATATGTCTTATTTAGCTCTTATTGTATTTAAGATGTCTTTGAGATTTCGATAAGATTTCCTAGTGTTTAGTAAACATTTTTTAGAACCGGCGTGCTATCAGGGTAGTTTCGAAAGCTTAGCCTTCATCATCAGTATATTTAGTTAGAAGTATTCTTTTTTTATGGGTTTGCATCAATCAGAGGACAACCCTAATGATTTCGTTCTAAGAACCAACAACTTTGCTACTCTGGGCAAGATTTTTCTTTTAATTTAGTACATAGTATTAATAATTATTTGGGTAAGTTGAAAAATTCCGAATTGATCAGTTTATTGTTGTTTTGGTGCTGAGAGCCTGCTTTTCATTTTGGACCAAGGGGTCGTCCATAAATTACGTCACACAGTGAGGGGGGAGGGGAAGCTCAGATTTGTGGCAAAATGTGACAGAGTGGCCCGGGGATCTTAAAAATTGTGATTTTCAAATATAATATTAAATTTTAGGGTAAAAAAGTGATAATGTGATGTCACAATACAGAGGGGCTCAAAGAAAATGAGACAGAATGTGACACTTGGGGAGGAGGGTCTAAAAATCTTGAAATTCATGTGAGGTTATTTATGAACAGCCCCCAAGGTGAGCGTTGATAGCGCCAATTTTATATTTCTCAAAATTTCACAACATTAAATTTCAACATAAAAATATAACGAACATGAATTTAGGTCATTTATCAAAGATTTTAATAGATATGTTGCCCGGAAAGCTTACTAGTGCTTGGGTTTGACTCATGAGGGGACAAGACCCTCCTACCTGCAATTTTAAAAATATCTATTAAAATCTTGGATAAATGAGCTAAATTCATGTTCGTAAAATTAATTGATTATATAATATATCACAAGTTGATTTTGATAAAAAATTCAATCTTTCTTTCTCAAATAGATACTCATTTCTTTACATAAAAATATGAAAAAAATGATAATTGGATTGACTATAGTATTTTATTCTATTTTACTGGAATAAACGAGTGCAGATTAAATTAAAAATCAGCGAGAAACTTTAAGTAATTTTGTGTCACTGTTTCACGTGGATTTTTTTTTTAATTAATTCACTGCCAATTTATTGATTGATTGAAAATTGTTCTTTGCTGTAATGGACCAAAAAAAAAAAAATCAGAATAACAGGGAATAGAGGGAAAGAGCGAGCGATAGTGACAGGGAAGTTGTTTCAAAGAAATTTGGATGGGGTTTGAAAGGGGCTTTGGAAATGGGTCTATGTGTATGCATATGTGCTCGTGTGTGTGAGAGTGTTCCATTGAATGCGTAGGGATTTATTAAAGGGCCTGTACTGTTAATTGATTTCGTCAAACGGATTACAAGGAGCAGCAGCTTTTGAATACCAAAACAATTTTAAAAGAATTATAACGTCGCAACATGTAAAAATAAAAAACCAAGACAGCCTCGAATTTTTTATTTATTTATTTTAGTTTGTAATTTTCTTTTTATTAGAGACTATAGTTTCGGAAGTTTGAACTTCATCATCAGTATTTTTAAAGAAGGCAATAAAAGAATATGTCTTCTGCTGGAATAATACATTTTTTAATTTATTTTTACCGAGACTATAGTTTCGAGGTTTTTGCCCTATTCATCAGTCTATTAGAATTGATTCACAGGAATTGATGTTGATAGTTTGAACTTCATCAGTATTTTTAAAGAAGACAATAAAAGAATGTGTCTTCTGCTGAATAATAAATTTTTTAGATAGGGTACTATAAATGTTTTAAATTAGAAATTTGGTGTTTGATAAAGCTCTTTACCTTAGAAACAGGTGGAATATCTTCGTCAGGAAAAAGAAATACAAGATTTCCTTATAGTCTAACCATTTATTCTCCAGAAAAACTTTTTTCTTGACTGTAATTAAGATTATGTTTCCCTTGTAGACTGAGGATGGCTTGAGAATATCAGCTGAAACGTCTCAAAAGTTTTTCTGGAGAATAAATGGTCAAAGGAAATATTGTATTTCTTTTTCCTAACGAAGACAGTCCATCTGTTTCCAAGGTTTTCAAGAGCCTCATCAAACACCAAATTTCAAATTTCTAATAAATTCTTTAATTTATTTTTAACGAGACTATAGTTTCGAGTGTTTTGCCCTCTTCATCAGTCTATTAGAATTAATTCACAGGAATTGATGTGTGAAAGTCTATAGTCTCGTTATAAATAAATTTAAAATTCCAGCAGAAGACACACTCTTTTATTGTCTTCTTCAATTTATAAAAATTCTGCTACTCTCGCCAAAAAGAAACTTTTAATTTAATCAGAATTAGATTATAAATATTCCATCTCTTATTTCTCACATGTTCAAATACCTGATTAGATACAGGTATATTCGTTTTGATTTTATTGTATATTAACAAATGTTTGTTGAATGATCAGCTTATTATTACAAGAAAACAAATGTAATTATATCTAATCGAGAATTTGAACCCATGAGAAATAACAGATAGAATATTTTTAATTGAAAAGACTGATGACCAAGATCAAACCTTCGTTTCGTAAGTCTAACCAATAAATTATATATATGTTGCAGTAAAAACCCGTTTTTAGTAAGCATGGGTTCTTACTAGTTAAAACGCGTTTCATTGAATAACTTTGTGGCAACTAGAATTTACTGATGTTGGTTGATTTTGGTCCAAAGGTCTAGAATCTTCATTTTTGAGCTTCCGCCTCATTTTGGCTATTTATTTTCAAAGTTTTTTAAACGGAAATTGCATCCTCATTAGAAACAAAGTTGTAAATGGTGTAATTTTTGACATTTTCATTTAAAATTTTTTGAAAATAAACACCCAAAATGAGGTGGAAGGTCAACAATGAAGATTCTAGACCTTTGGTCAAACTCAACCAACATCAGTAAGTTATAATTGCCACAAAAGTATTCAGTGAAACGCATTTTAACTAATAAGTTCGTTTTTACTAAAAAAGGGGGTTTTACTGCAACATATATATACTTATATATACTCTTTATAAGGTATATAGGCATTTGTTTATTTGCATCAAGCAGAGAACTACCTCAATGATTTCTCTTTATTAATCATCAACGGTGCTTCTCTTGAAAAACTAATTTTTTTAATTAAATTCTGATTTCTTTTTCTATATTATGTATATTTTTTATATTGCCTAGTCTTCTTAAAGAAAACTTGACTTTTTTTGATCGAGAGGATTTTTTACGGACACTCAACTTCTCACAATTTACAAGCTCCAAATATGGTTTAATTTATATTTTATACTTTAATTAATTTTTAAATATATATCAGAGCTTCATTAAATTTTTTAATAATAACTTTTCGCAAATTCTTAGAGAGTATTAATTTTTTTTTAATTATTAAAATATTGGAAAAGCCACGTTTTGGAAAGGCTTACGCGAAAAGGCTTTTAAGGATAGATTAGCCAGCCATGAGCGAGATATTCTAGAGGTAGGGCATCGAAAATGTCAGCTGAACGTTCTTTTCTTTGTGAACTTAAAGAATATATATAAAGTATGACTTGAGGACCCTCTGCTTTGAGAATAGCTTGAGGGGTAAAGAAGATTGATCCGCTATAGTAATCATAACATAATTGGAAAGATGCTGTCTAGAAGAACAAAAAGATAACATGAAAATGACATGAGTTGTAACAAGATCAAAATCTTTTCGAAAGCTCCTGCATATATTTTGGAATTTCTTCATTGGAATATTTTGTGGAATAATTTTGAGAATAGTAAAGAAGTTCTAATAATATAACATCAAAGGTTTCAAATCTTTCTTAGGATTACAAAAATAATTTTTAAGAAAAAAATAAAAACCGACTTCAAAAAAATTAAATGCAACAAATAAAATACACTAAAAGGTATAAAATAATTATTATCTTATTTAGTTACAACTAAACTACGAAATATTAACATGAAATCCCTTTTTGAAGTCGGTGCGAAACAAACTATACCTATAAGCGAGCGTACCCGTCAAACGTACTAAGTAAGATCCGTCGAGTGCGATTCATAAAAGGCATATGTTTGGCACCGACTTTAAAAAGAGATTTCATGTTAATATTTCGTAGTTTAGTTGTAACTAAATAAGATAATAATTATTTTATACCTTTTAGTGTATTTTATTTGTTGTATTTAATTTTTTTGAAGTCGGTTTTTATTTATTTCTTAAAAATTATTTTTATTTTTCTCTTTTTAGTGATGTTATTAATAGTGATCATATCATCAGAACTTGACCAAATTAATATGGCACCATCCCTAAGATACCCCTTTCCAATAAAAAAAGAATCATCGAAATCGGTTCATAAACAAAGAAGTTAGGCCTGAACAAACCTAACAAAAAAGGTCTAATACCTATGAATAAAAATGGGACCAATCGGAAGGTAGACTGAACCCAATGCAAAAAAATTTTTCAAAATCGGTTCACAATTGGCGGAGATATGAAGTAACATAGGCACAAAAAAAAATCAGTCGAATAGAGAACCTCCTCCTTTTTTGAAGTCGATTAAAAATAAAGTGTTCTCAAAAAGCTTAGAAAAAAGTAAAGATCAGGTGATAGTAGCAGATTTTAGAAACGAAGGTTTGTTGAAAAATAAGAGTAATGGAAGAACTAGATTAAATCATTTTTTTTTCTGAATAAAATTGATTAGTTTAGTCAAATTATTTTCTTATAATAAATTGAAAAATACACCTAAAGCTACAGTATAATTGGAGGTCAAAAAGAAGACAAATTAAACTATCAAATTTTTGAATTATTTTGTTACTGGTATATTAGGAAATTCTGTCTTAATTAAATTGAATTATTTCTCATTAAATAAATTAAATTAGCTCAAATTATGAGATATTCATTTTCTTTTTGTAGTCAGGTTATGGGCATATTCTGGTCAGAAACAATATACCGAACCGGCCATGATATGTCCACAAAAGTATTACAGCATATTCAAGCAGATTAAGAGAAAAAATGCCACATTTCTGGCAATTTTTCTATCAGGGGCGGTTTCTATAATTTCGAATTTCTTTCCGGCAATCATCTTCCACAAAGAGAAACAAAGAGGTTGTCCTCTGCTTGATGCAAATAAACATACACACATATATATCATCTCGTATATTTATTATTTCTCTGTATATTTATTATTTATTACAAATAAATAATATATATACAGATATATCATCTCGATATATATGTGTGTATGTTTATTTGCATCAAGCAGAGGACAACCTCTTTGTTTCTCTTTGTGAATCAACAACTCTGTTACTCTCGGCAAAACAAAAACTTTTCAATTAATCATCTTCCACAAATTTCACATTCTTCAATCTCGGTTCGCCGTACATCTTAGTATTAGACTTTGATCAAATTCTTAAATTGTTTCATATTTCAATCTACCATAAAATAATATCAAAACATAGGTTTAATTAAAAAAATATTTACCACCTGTATCTTGACTTTTCTAGTAGTGATTAAGAGGAGTAATTTAGTGTATAATTATTTAAGTTTCTACAATCTATTTTAGTGAATATACTTGGAGAAATGTATATATGCCATATTAACTTATACTCATCTAAAAATAAACCACGCTACACTTTGCTTTATTATTTAAACATTCAACAATGACTGCTTCAGTGTCTTTTTTTGGGTTCCAAAATACCTTTATTTTAAACTGAAATTTAAAAAAAATGTAAACTTAATTCTACTTAAAATGATCTTTACGATATGATTACTGAACCTCTATGGTAAAAAATTTTATTTTTTATTTTTGACCTGAAATAAAATTTGATACCACAAAATAATTATTTAATTAAAATTTTAATGTGATTTGATTTGCGCCGAAAAAAACCCATTAATTTATATTCGTTTACTGCTTTAACATTCAGACATTATCACACAACTAATACGGACTCGTTTTTCTTTTTAAACGGATCCCTAAAATGTGATACTGAATAAACGCGTTTTGTAAATGTAAAACTACAAATAAAACGTTTTTATTTTAAAAGCTTTCACTCGAAAACAATAATATTGGATTAAAAGAAATCTTTCATTGCCAGGTTTTGCTCCAAAACTGTGATAACCGCGATACAATTTCTGTAAATTGAAAAGGAAATCTCTCGCCCATCTTTAACTTTTTGACTTTTCTACTAACCTAATCTAATAACGGTATTAATTTTTAAATATGATTATATTTTCCCAGGGTTACTTTTTTTCACAACGCTCAGCCAGTCAACCCCACAACCCTTCAATTTACACTTTTAATTTGCCTGTCTGCTCTGTTGCTGAACTCTCCAGCCGTGTTTCGTTAGAGAAACGGTTCTCTTTTTTTTACTCTCTCTCTCTATCTCCACTTGGAGCCATTTTGTCTGTCTCTCTCTTTTATTATTCAAATGGATTAAAGGTAATTCTATTTAGATCGAAATTCCAAAACAGTTGAAGTTTAAATTGAGGTAGGATTAAAACTTTCTTACTCGCTTAATTTTAGGGTTAAAAGAAGATGTTTTAGCCTATTTCAAAGTCCTATGCATAAATTAAAACAACCCCCTCCCAGCCGTTCATGCCACAGTCGCACCCGATTCTATCACTGCATCTGACTCTATTTGCCAAAGACTAACTTTCGGAATTTTAATATTTGGATTTTTTTTTATTTCACTCTAAAAAAATTACTTTAGGGTAGAGAAGAGTTCCAAACAAATATAATTTCATTCTAAACTTTGAATTTACTCTCACCTTTGTTTTCAAACAATCGCCTATGATCCTCAATTACCTAAGAGGGTTCGAAAACAAATCAGGAAACAGGCTTGTCAGTCAACTTTTTGAACTCTTAGGGCCAGTTGTATGTCGGTTTGTAAAGTCTTTGTTAAGGGAGTTCGGGGCAGCTTATGTATCTGGTTGATCTTCGAAAAAATCTTTTGTATTTTTGCAGAGTGACAACTTCTGCGTACTAAATTTCTTAATAAAAATATTGTTAATAATGAGGTTAATTTCGAATAAAAATCTTTGTTTTGAAAATATTAATAAAAGGAATATTGAGATACATTTTTGTCATATTTAACACAAAAACGATTTCAAGAAATAAGAGTTGTTATATTCTGTTGATTGCAAATAACTTTTATTTTTTTACATTTATGAATAACTAATTAACTAGACTGTCAAATCTATTGAAAAATGTATCATTCAATTTATAAAAGTTGGATTATGGATCTGTATAAATTTGTTGAAAATGGTTTAATTTGTATAGAAGTTATACAACTTTTAAAAGCTCGGTCCATTTACTCCTGTACTAAAAGGACAATTTTCACTAATTTATTTATCGGTAATGGTACAGGCGATCAACTTCAAATTTCGGGAATAAATATTTAATAGATCAATGATTCGGTTGTAAAAATTTGAGAATTTTCTTATAAAAATGATAAACAGTCCCGAACCCCCTTAAATTGACAGACGGTCAAACCTTAGTATTCACCATGTGCCCGGTCGGATGGCCAATCAGATGAAAGTGCGTGTCGCCTGATTGGGCACCCGGCCCGGGACTTGGTGAATACTAAGGTTTGACCGTCTGACAACTTAAAAAAGACTTTACAAACCGACATACAACTGGCCCTTAGAGGTTTTTTTGGGTTTCATATAAACGTATAAACCTATAAACGAAACCTTGTAGTCTTTCTACGATATTCACTTGCCTGTCAGTCCATCAATCCCACCTGGAATTGGTAATTTGACCCAACCTGTAATAAGAATTAATTTAAAAAATTATCCTTCCACTAGCAGAGTTATTACCATTAGTACTAGGGCTATCGAGTAAACCGACACTAAATGACTATTATTAAATGTCGTAGACAATTAGAGTATTTGACTCCCTTGTCGACACTTAAACCGACCGTAAGAACATCCCTACGTTTTTTTTCTTTTTAATAGATATACTTTCATCGCCTCTTTTTTAAGGAACTTGAGTCGATAATCTGTCCATTCATTTGAAATACGCTATGTACTAACACCCCTTTAGAGTCAGTGACTATTTTCCTTACAATCGCTTCTAGAATTCAAGTCATTAAGAACTTAAGGACGATTTAACCTGAAGAAATAAATTCTGCAGTGCAGCTTTGGAGTTAAATTGTTATAGAATAAAGATTTTTTTAAGAGATAATACTTGAATTTCCGAGATTTGATAAAACATCTAAATTTTCCAAATATATTTTCAATATGTTAAAGCAGGGATGTCCAAACTTTTGGCTTGCACGGGTCACATTTGAAAAAAAAATACTGCCTCGGACCGCCGATAAAATATTATAATTTTATTGATATTTGCTATTCAAAAAAGATAGTTAATAATGTAGACATAAGAACTTTATTATTTTTTTAGCTCATAGTGAGCTTCTAATTTTACTTTTCGTAAATTTTATATTTTAAAATAGTTTCTCGTATATCTAAATACATACCTACATAATAACAAAATCTGATATTATCTATTAGTATGTGTTTATATTTTTTCCCGGCTAGATAATTAAAATAAAATTCTAATAAAGAGACAATATTCAATTTCTCTTTCAGATCAGTATCTAATTGTTGTTCTAGAACATTCAATCAGAAAGTTTGCAAGTAGAAAATTTATTTTTAATGAAAATGGAGTCGAAAATAGACCAAAATGATGATTAATTTTTCGGAAATCTTGAAATCTAGTTCCAGATTCAAAATGTAAAATTAGCAGTTTTATTTTTCGAAAACTTCACCGTAGATCTTCAAATTTTTTATTTTAGAGAAAAAAATTATCAGGCCAAATTGTTGTGTGTATTCCAGTATCTACAGCTCACTGTTTTGAGGAATTTTATGACTTTATATTGGGCCACGGGTTGGACAACCCTGGTTTAAATCAAATGGAATTAAAGAATGATTTTTTAAAAGGGTCACGGATATAATAATCCCTGACTATCCATTAGCTATTGAAATGTAAGAACGTGGAAAGATATAAAAGACAAGTCTTGACATATTTTAGTCCAACAAAGAAATTATCAATTAATTGTGATTGTTCTAGAAAATCCCAATTCCTTGTCTCTTTGTACTGAAATGATAACTAATAGACTTGGTTAGTGTCATAGCACATAAATTTCAGCCCAGTTTGTTCTTTTTTCTCATTTTCATTATTTTTACTTATTTACTTGAGGCTAAATATAAAATTTATGTCAGTTCATCATACATATTTTCAAAAATATAATAAAAACTCTTAATAATTTGTATTTTTTTCTTTCCTCTTGATAATTCAAACTTCTTGATAATTGGAAGTCTCGATAATTCGAATTTTTCTTATAGTCTCTTGGATTTCGAATCTATTTAATTGCATTAAGCAGAGGAAACTTATATATTATATATACGAGTCCCGTCCTATCTCAAGTGGACCACCAATATTTTTTCTTTTTAAATAAAATTATGCTAATTCTCGGTATATTTAATTTAAATATTTATTTTTATTATCATTTGGAACAACATTTTAAACAATTTAAAATATTTTATTGTAAATTTTTTTTTTTTTTTTTGGCTTTTCTGGCCTTTCTAGCCATAAGCCTAATTACGATACTAGTTATATATTTTTTAAAATTTGTCTCTACCCCCGGGGGTCAGGTTTTAGCTGGATGCCTCGAGTCGGATTCGAACCCGGGTCCCCTGGTTAGCTCGCTGTCACGCTACCGCCTAGCCTATCTGACCCCCCATATTGTAATTTTTTTTTTTTTTTTTTTTTTTTTTTTTTGTGGCTTTTCGGCCTTTCTAGCCATAAGCCCAATTACGATACTAGCTATATTTTTAAAATTTGTCTCTACCCCCGGGGGTCAGATTTTAGCTGGCTGCTTCGAGTCGGATTCGAACCCGGGTCGCCTGGTTAGCTCGTTGTCACGCTACCGCCTAGCCTACCGACCCCCCATTGTAAAATTTAACTTAAAATTATTTTTTAATTGTTAAAAACATATTTTTATATAAAAATAGTTCTTTGCTTTTCACGATTTTTTTTTAAGAATCTTTGAATATGTGAAATAACCAAGTAGGCTTTGCCTTTCTCCAACAAAAGAAAGTTTGTTTTGTTTATTATCAGTAAAAATGACTCGTGGAAAGGTTGTTGATGAAAAAATTTGCACAATTATTATCAATTTATTTAAAAAGAGAAAATCAAACGCGGAAATTGGCGATCTAGTTAATTTATCAAAGTTTACTGTCAGAAATATTATTTCCAGTTTATAAAACAACGGATACAATAGCTACAATACCTCGGTATGCGTCGAAATCCAAAATATCAGATGCTGATAGACGGGCATTGAAGAAGATTATTAGAAAAAACAGGCGTCCTAACTATGGTGAATTATCTGTTCTTTGGAGCGATGCTGTGGGGCGAAGTGTTTCAAGATCCACGTGGCATAGAGAAGCCCTTAAGTTAGGTTTTAAAACTTACAAGGTAATTTTATTGCAACTTATTCCAATTTTTTTTTGTAATTTTACTAATTTTTTTAGGCCAAAGAAAAGCCACTCTTGACATTAAAATAAAAAGAAAAACCTGCTTAAATGGGCTAAAAGTCACATTAATTGGACAAGTGATGAATGGAATAGTGTCCATTGGAGTGATGAGACTCGTTTTGAAGTTTGTCTTGGGGACAATCGAAGCAGAGTTATTTGTCAGAAAAATTAAGCTTTCAATTCAGATTACTTAAAAAAGAAAGTAAAATTTCCTGCTTCTGTTATGGTATGGGGTTCAATATCTGCTAAAGGTGTTGAAAAACTTCACTTCATTGATGGAATTGTAAACACCAATAAATATTTAGAGATTTAAAAAAAAATCGTTACTTCGAACAATGACAGATGCATTGCAGAATTATAATAATTTTGTGTTCCAACAAGATGGGGCGGCCTGCCATACATCAAGAAAATCTTTAAAATGGCTTTCTGATCACAATGTTCCACTTTTGGACTGGGCGGCAAACAGTCCCGACTTGTCACCAATAGAAACTCTTTGGCACAGAATGAAAAAGCTATTACGAATACAACCAGCGAGAAACGCAGTCGAATTAAAAGACAAACTTTAAAATATTTGGGATACTTTCACTCAAGATGAGTGTCAAAACTTAATAAGTACGTTGTCCAAAAGAATTCAAGCCGTAATTAAAAATAAAGGCGACGTCACACAGTGGTAAAGTTTTCGGATTTTGTATGTTTTCCTTGTTTTTAGCAATTAAAAAATAATTTTAAGTTAAATGTTACAATAAAAGGTTTTAAATTGTTTAAAATGTTGTTCCAAATGATAATAAAAATAAATATTTAAATTAAATTTACCGTGAACTAGCATAAATTTATTTAAAAAGAAAAAATATTGGAGGGCCAATTGAGATGGGACGGGGCTCGTAGACCTAATTAACTTTCTAATTTTATCATGCCCGAAAGTATTTTTAATATTATGAAAAATTCATCTCCGCTATTTGAATGATGCCAAGTTTCCTTTTAAACACAAACAGTTTAAATGAAAAAAACAACACTCTGATTTAAATAATTAATTTATTAGCTCGCTACAAAATGTTCTAGTCTAAATTAATATAGAAAAGTTCCAACTCAGTTTGTTTGTTTTAAATGTTTAGATTTAGATAGAAAATAAAACAATAACATAACGGAATTAATATTTAGATGATACAAACTACTCTCTCTTTCGCTACTTTCGCCCTCTTACTTTCTCTCTTTGTATACTTCAATTAGCTTAATTAAATAACGTTTCGTGAATTATTAAACAATCTCTTTAGATTTTACTTTTAATTTGTTAAGTGGATTTCAATGAAAATTAAGAGTTTTGTTAATTTAATAAAGATTAAAGAAAAAACTAGAAAATGAAATTTTCATCAAAGAAATAAATATTTTTATTATTATTACTAGTCATGTGGTGTTAGTTAATATGATCTTGTCATATACTTGACCCCTTCGGATATTTAAATAAAATAAAATATAATTCAATTTGTATTGGAGTGAGAAGGAGAATGCCTTGGATGGTTGCTAATGAGTTCGAATTGTATGGTGTAATTATATGTACTAATCTCTGCACTGAGGAATGATACTGTTGAAGGTGCGAAACGTCAGCGGAAGAGTAAATTAAAATATATATTTTTCTGTCCTTGGGTTTTATAAATTTAATTTTTTTTAAACCCACCCCTTATACAATATGGCTTACTATCAATTTTATCTGCATAGTAAGATCTCAAAAGGACCTTAGTAAAATTTGTATGAGCTAAATATTTGAATTTATTTTTTTATATTTGTTATTTGAGTACTTTTTTGCTTTTTTTCAAAATTAAACATTTTAAGTGAACACAAAGCTTCAAAATTACAATAAATCTTCTTCGTTTAAAATTAATTTTAGTAATTGGATGTTGATGAAGGCAGTCCACGGTGGTTGTAAAAAATAAGACTATAATGGTTTTATTATTTTACATTTATTTGTTAAACCGACGTTTCGGAGATTTATTCTCTCAGGGTAACAAAAGCCAATGAAAGTAGTTCAAATCATAATTACTTCCTGTCTCCTTTGACAATGCCAAAAAAAAAACATTATAAAATTTTTTCATCTCGAATAGAAAAAAGCAATGATCAATTTCTTTTTTCTATTCGAGATGAAAAAATTTTATGTTTTTTTTTGGCATTGTCAAATGAGACAGGAAGTAATTATGATTTGAACTACTTTCATTGAATTTTTGTTACCCTGAAGAAGGAGAGAATAAATCTCCGAAACGTCGGTTTAACAAATAAATGTAAAATAATAAAACCATAATAGTCTTATTTTTTACAACCACCGTGGACTGCCTTCATCAACATCCAATTACATATTTATACCAGTCCGTCTCCTAAAGAAAAACGCTATCAATTAATTTTAGTTTGTTTTTTTTAATTTTTAAACTTTTCTTAGATGGAATTTAAAAAAATTTGTAGGTATATTAAAAACAAGAGCTAAACATCTTTAATTGTCTCTTTAAGACTACTGCTAACCTATGTTTCATCTTATACCTATGGTCAACTCCAAAGAAGGAATTTGTCAATATTTAATTTTATATTATATAAAAATGGGATCACAACACTAGCCAAATTAATTTTATTCCATTTAAAATAAGCTTTTTTGTAGACATTATAGCTTTGTCTATATTTTATTTTTTAATATCTTGGCTATATTGTTAAAAAATAATTTTTTTTTTAATATGTACTCACCTTAGAATTAAAGTTCACGTGTAGTGGCCGATTTGTAAAATAATTTTTTTAAATAGGTACTTCACATAATTAGCTATATTTTTCGAATTTCTCAAAAAGAAAAAAAAAGATGTTGATAAAAAAATTCAAATAAACAAATATCTCAAAAAAGAAGAAAAAACTCTTTTGTCAAGAGCCTTATTAATCATTTTTCGAGTCTTATTCTTATTTGAGAGCTTTTTACTAGACCTCATAATAGTGTATTTACTTAAATTTAAAAAAAAAATTGATGGCGTACATTTTTGAGAATCGATCATGTTATTAAAATTATAATAAATTTCATGTAAATAATAAGTAAATAACTAACTCACAGGGTAGCCATTTGACCTGAATTGCTAGTTTTGCCACACAGGTTCGATTCCCGAGAGAATAAAAACAACTCTTCTAACAATTAATTAAAAATATCCATTCCATCTCGGATCAAATAGATGACAATCTCTTGCTATTTTCATAGAAATTTAAGGTAGTTCTTTCACAAATGTAAAAATCCAAGAAGTCTTCGAAACTTTGAATATAAGTCATTAAAAGCATAATAAACACACTGTTAAAATTTGAAGACGATTTACAACACCAAACATGAAATAATTGCAATTAAAAATGAAATTTTTTACATATGATAGATTGAGAAAGGGTGGGAAAATGATGATTATTTTATTTTTAATTGAAGGTCTTTCACCATCTTGATGAAAAACTAATATTTGTTAGAATAATATATTCGGACTAACTTAAAAAAAATTGAAATTATCTACCTCGTAGTTTTGAGAAAAAATAAAAATAAACTGCAACGGATTGTTGCTAAACTTTATCCAAATTCATTTGAAATATTAATATGTTTTGCTGGCTTGGTGTGTACTGGATATATTAATTATTTATCCTTTAACAATAAAAAAATAATATGTTTATTCCTTTATTATTAATCAGATATCACTTGCAATTTGCAGTTCATATTGACTTTAATTCAAAAATAATGATCGATTCTCATTTAATAGTTGAGGAATAACCATTCTACATTGGATTTTTGACGTTTCGGTTATTATTAGTAACCATTGCTGAAGACATGGAGGAATCGAAAAACTTGAGTTGTTTACCAAAAAAGAATTTAGTCTTTTTGATTTTAAGTCGATTCTTTCAAGTTTTCAGTAGAGGTTGCCATTAATAGTCAAAACATCAAAAATGGAATGCAATAAGGTTATTCCTCTAGTATTAGATAAGAATCGATCGTTATTTTTTATTTTTAAGTCGATTCCTCCATGTCTTCAGCAATGGTTACCAATAATAGTCGAAGCGTCAAAAATCTAATATAAAATTGTTATTCCTCGAGTATTATATGAGAATCGATGTCTATTTTTGATTTTAAGTCGATTCCTCTATGTCTTCAGCAATGGTTACCAATAAAAACCGAAACGTCAAAAATCCAATATAGAATGGTTATTCCTCAAGTACTCGATGAGAATCAATCGCTATTTTTGGTTTTAATTTGATTCCTCTATAAAGGTAACGGATAAGAAAAGAACGCAGTTGCTATGGTTACTTATAAACTTTCCTCCCAAATTTGTAGCATTTCACAGAGAAAAGCCTATCCACTCTTACTTAGTTAGGTTAAATGAGTCCTATATTAAACAGATCAAATGAATAAATTTTAAAGAATTTAAAAATCTTACTTTAGAGTAAAGTACTTTAAAATATAATTTTACTAAAAACTTTATTTAACCTTTTTGTCGGCCCCAAGGTACTTAATTAGGATATTAAATTTCATCAAAATTGGTTAAGTCATTTTAAAGATATTTAGAAAAAACTAAAAAAGTACTGAAATAAATAATGTTGTATAATACTAATGTTTGTGGGCCGATATGTACCAAAAACTAATCAGCGCTTCATTTTGTTAAACTAATGGTAGGTTTTCAATTTCATTTCAATCGGTGCAAAGGTGTGGAAAAAATCGTGGACGAAAAAAACGATACACATCACATCCATCCATCCGCACGCACTTCCAAAAAAATGGCACTTTTTGGCCTCTCGACGAGATTCCAGGTAATTTTTGGCAAAACCGTCACGTGCTAAAATTCAATCTCATTGAATACTTCAATTTGTGACCTTAATTGAGCCCATGAGTTCCGTAGTCTTTACCTGAGGACCCTTTGAAGTCGCGCTTGCCGCGCGATCGATTGCAATACTTTCTCCCATGCTTCGCATTGGATAAAGTAAAAAAACATATTTGGGCTATTATTTTTAGTGGAGGGGATATAAGATCAATCGCTTGGAAACGATTCTTTCATAGTAGTGTGAGATTGTACCAATCACGTTAAAGAAAACATAACCTAAAATTTTAGTACCATTCATATGTATTGAGGCTAAAACTTTTTGTCTGAATTGTCGCGAAAGAACTACATTAATAAAGAAATAGAGTAGTATATTATCTGCCTGCTTGAGTTCGCCAAATTGTCCAATAATTTGCTTGAGAAAAGTACAGCCACGTTAAAAAAACATAACCTAAAATTTTAGCACCGTTCCTATGTATAAAGTGGTTACGTGGTTAAAACGTTTTGTGTTGGCGGTCGCGAAAGAACTACCTTAAAGTCTATTTCTATCAACAATTTGAACTCTTAAAAGCAAAATTGTATTTATATATATCAAGAATAATATCTAAAATTTTATTCTTTTTAAATTATTTTGGTAAAACAAATTCAAGTATAGTATATTGTATAAAGTTTCTATTTTTTATGGTTTTGGTGTTGAACTAAATAAAAAGGTTGTCACTTAAGGGTAATTAAAATAGAAAGGATAGAGCGAAGGTAAATGGACATGTGTTATAGAGACGCGGATAGACGGAACAGAATGAAAGACTAACATTTCACTTCTTCCGCCCCTTCAACGCCCTAAACCAACCCCTTTGCTTTATATTATTGCAATTCAGCATTCTTCCTTTTTCAAAAAAAAAAAAAAAAACAGAGTTGAAAAAACCCCGAGTCTTTCGTCTCATTGCTTTTAATGTCAAAATTTCCCCCGGGGGGCAAATGAATGGGTCACTGTGTGTGTGTAGGTATTACGATTTTTTGCTACTTAAAATAACCCCGTCGCTTATACCAATCTAGATCCCATCCCTACAAAAGGGTAATAAGAAAAAATTAACGGCTTTACTTAGGAAAAAATAATTTTTTTTTATGAAAATGATGAGAGAAGGAGTTACACCAAAAAGGTGCAACCCCTAAAGGCCTGGGTTGGCCCCTGCATCGTGAAAAGGAGAAGATGGAAATTTATAGGCTGGGCGGGGGTCGAAGGTATCTGTGGATACGGGTCTTAAATAGCTGAAGGTTATAAGTCGCGGAAAGATGGTGGCAGGGAGCGAGTTCCAGTCTCTGGAGTCATAGGGATAAAAGAGTTGGAGAAAGCGCTTGTTCGATTTTTTATCCAATTTGACAGCGAAGGGGTGCCGAGCGTTCGAAAACCGCGTGTTTCTCGTAAAGAGGGCTTTAGGGGAGATAATTGATTTCAGCTCTACTGAACAGAGACCGTGATAGTATCTGTAGTACAGGGAAAGGGCAGAAATGGTTCTTCGGTGAGCCAGTGAGTCGATGAGTTGGTTAGAGCCGGGTTTCCTATTAGTTTAATTGCACCCAGTGTAGCAAGAGAATGCTATTAAGAGGCACCCCTCCACAGATGAGAGCTATATTCTTGTTTTTTTCAATTAGAGATTTTATTAAGAGATTTAAAGAAAATGGTGTCTCTGTGACACCAATTTCATTTATCTCTTATGTATTAATTAGAAACCAAAATTTTATTAACTTATCTAATAAGAGATAAAATATGCAATATATTTAATTAATTAATCTTATTAAACAAGCAAAAACTGTTTTATTCCGAAAACGGCTAATTTTGATGAAACAAACTTTGTTAAGCATTTTCGCGGTACACAAAACAAAGATCTAATCAGGTCTCAACTTTGAGAAATATCAAGTTAATATACGAGTAATGAAGCTGTTAAAGTCCGTTGTACCCTTGAAAAAAATGAAGAAAGTGATAAGGGTCCGCGTTTATCATCAGTTTTCCAATTTTTTTAGAAAATAAATATTTGAATTTCAAAGGGATAATACTTATTCTTGTAGAGTATTTCATAAAGATATAGGAAATCATATTTTTATCTAAGAAAGTCCAAAAAAAGATTATTTTTGTACCCTTGAAAAAAATGAAGAAAGTAATAAGGGTCCACATTATTATCAGTTTTCCAATTTTTTTAGAAAATAAATATTTGTATTTCAAAGGGACATTACTTAATTCTTGTTGAGTATTTCATAAAGATATAGAAATTATATTTTTCTCTAAGAGAGTCGTAAAAAATATTCTTTTTGTACACTTGAAAAAAATGAATAAAGTGATAAGGGTCCACCCTTATCATCAGTTTTCCAATTTTTTTCAGAAAATAAATATTTGAATTTCAAAGGGATTATTATACTTAATTCTTGTAGAGAATTTAATAAAGATATAGAAATTGTATTTTTCTCTAAGAGAGTCGTAAAAAATATTTTTTTGTATCCTTGAAAAAAATGAAGAAAGTGATAAGGACCCTTTGTATCACTTCACCATTTTTTGAAGTGGTTCAAAAATTTAATATTTAGGAGCTATATAAAAATAAATATTATATTCGAGCTCTTTATATAATATACTATTAGATTAAATTAAAATTACTTGAAAAGTAAAACTTAATATTCTAAAAAAAAATCAAATATGAGAAGTTTAGGTGTGTCTATCTGTTGAGAGCCAGCGACGGATGAAAAACATTTTTGGATTATATCCAGGACGAAATCTACTCCATTAAAATCTCAATAACAGAGCTTGTTCTGGTATAAATTAATATCCATACTTTTATTAGCTAAGACTTTTTAAGCTAAATTTAAATAAAAATCTGTTAATCAACATCAATAACATATATATGTAATATTTATTCAAACCTCACTTATTTAGAAATCAACAAATCTTCACAATTTGAAATCGGATGAAATTTATGCACATTAATTATAGGACATACAATTCCAAATATACACATCAAAAGTAAGATTTTTGAGGGTTTTAAATTAAGAAAAATAAATTCAAATTACCAATTATTTTCTTGGGTTGTAATCTTTAACAATAAGTTAGCAATCGTAATTTATATTATATCTTGTATTTTAATTATTTGTAACTTGCTTGGCTGCTTTATTGATGTTTTATTAGTAACAGAGAATAAATATAATTGTTTTATTATAAAGTCTTAAATAGACATAATTTGTGATTCTATTTAACTGTAATATACACTCATAACAAATAAGATGAAACAAATATTTAAAATGTATTAAAAATCTCTATTGATAAAAAATTCTCTTATTCTCAAGCTTGAGTTGTTTATCATAAAAGAATTTAGTCTTATTGATTTTAAGTCGATTCTTCCACGTTTTCAGTAGAGCTTGCCATTAATAGTCAAAACATCAAAAATGGAATGCAAAAGGTTATTCCTCTAGTATTAGATAAGAATCGATCGTTATTTTTGATTTTAAGTCGATTCCTCCATGTCTTCAGCAATGGTTACCAATAATAATCGAAGGGTCAAAAATCTAATGTAGAATTATTATTCCTCAAGTATTAGATAAGAATCGATTGCTATTTTTGATTTTAAGTTGATTCCTCCATGTCTTCACCAATGGCTACCAATAAAAACCGAAACGTCAAAAATCGAATGTAGAATTGTTATTCCTCGACTGTTGAATGAGAATCGATCATTATTTTTGAAATAAAGTCAACATCAGGCGCGGATCCAGACCTCTGATTTGGGTGGGGGGGGGGGCGGTCGCCGGTATATCTACTTTTGATCTCGGAAGTGTGTCGCGGTCGAAGTGTCCAAGCGGGGGGGGGGGGGCAGAGACGCCCCGCCCCCACATAGAACTTTATTTTCTTCAATTTTAAAATTTAATGATATATATAAAATAAATAAACATATAAAAAATATTGATCTCCAATGCTTAAGGGGGGGGCGGTCGCCCCCATCGCCCCCCCCCTGGATCCGCGCATGGTCAACATGAACTGCAAATTGCAAGTGATATCTGATTGATAATAAAGGAATAAACATATTAATACCTCAAATGAATTTGGATAAAGTTTAGCAGTTTATTTAACTAAATAACAATTTTTGAGTTCATCAATTTAATTGTCAAATTAATATTTGTGGGATTTAAAATTCATTGTAATTAAGTACCTTGAGGACCACAAAAAAGGTCATACTTATATAGTTTTTTGTAAAATTTTATTTTAAAAGTACTTTATTTTAGAATAAGATAGTACATTGGATAAAGTTTAGCAACGATCCGTTGCAGTTTATTTTTTGAATTTTTTTTTAATGTACTTTAAAAAAATAGATAGTTTTTTAAATCTTTGTTGCATTATTAAATTCTTCTTCAACGATAATGTGGTTAGATCTCTTTTATCTATGCTATTAAGAAACATCTCAAAAATGTGACAGATAGGGCTGCCAACACAAAGTTAGTTTGCTATTTAGTTATTTTATTGTTTGGCAAGCTATGTTGGCAATTCAGATTTGGTTTCAGTTTTCCGTGAATTTTCCAATTTTCCGGGCAACTTTTCGGATTTTTTTACATATTAACCTGAAATGGACTATTACGAACATTTAAAAAAAAATTAGCCAAATCGGCCCAGGCATTTGAGAGATCTGCGCTTACAAAGAAAAAGAAATTCATTTTTATTATATAGATTGGTTATTTCAGCCCATCGCTAATTCCAAACTCACATTCCTTTATCTTGTGTCGCTGCGAAACTCTTGTTTGGATGTGTATTGGATTAAGAAGATACGAACCTCAAGGTGGTTAAACTTTAAGGGCCAAGTAACAGCACTATTTGAACCCTCTCTCATAGTGACAATGAGAAAATTAAATGTCTGAACGTGTTAATATCAATTTGCACATATCTACAGTTTCTTTACTGTTTATTCGATCAAAACATCAAAAACTAACACTACTTATTCTTAACTTTTAGGGAAAGCGGTGTTGGTTTATAGTGAAACATATTAATCACAGGAATTATTTGACGGATTATAGTGGTGTTTCACAAAGAAGAAATAAAATTAAAAAAATGTTAAATCATATTTTGGAAATTTTTTATTTATCTCTATACATATTTCGGGCTATTAACTACTTATTCTGTAACTATGTATATCAAAAGTAAAGTAAATAAAATTTAAATAAGCTGACGTGTTCTGATGTGGCCATCCACTTGACTTTACCATACAACCTGGCCCCTCACTTATATTTAATATTTAATAAAATTATTTATATTCATGAAGGGGAGGGAGTTTTTGCATTTTTAGATTTCTGGCGGCCCACTGATTATATATAGAAAATTTGGTTGAGTTTGGTCAAATGGCCAAGTCTTTAATTTTTTACCCTGAACCCCCCACCCCCACCCCCATTTGAGCGATTAGTTTTTGCATTTTTAGACTTCTGGGGTCCCACTGATTATGTATACAAAATTTGGTTGCGTTTGGTCAAATGGCCTAGATTTTTAATTTTTAACCCCCTCCACCCCCTTAATTTTGGGTCGATATGCACCAAAATCTAATCAGATCTTAATCTCAATAGATCAAAGCTACGTGTGAAATTTGGTTTCGATATTCAAACTAGTTTTTGAGCTTGTTCGTCCACAAAAATTTGATAACGCACAGACTAACGGACACCCAACCAGACAACCTAACTAACAGACATTTTGACAAAACAATTATTATCTCTAAAAATATAATTTTTTAGATGTTTACTTATTAGGGCTTTTTTGTAGAGCGAAATGCGATGGTTTTGCTCAATTTTTTCACTCAAAATACTTTCAGCCGTTTTTGAGATATTTTGAAAAAAAAGGAAAAAAACACTTTTTTCCTGCACGATTACAATAGTTGTCCATACTCTGTATGAGTAAAGTAAAATATATAATTCTTGGTAATTTTTGTGAAACTTACCTAGAATTTTATATTTAAAATTTTTTTAATTTTCTTTACTTTATTTATATATGGTATGTTTTTCTGAGAACCTTTATCATTCTCTCTTAACATTAAATTAAAGATATAGAGAGGTGGTATTGGTTGCATAACTTTCAGGGGCGCCCATTAACCTGCCAAGAACTTTTAAGATTTAGTATCTTTCTCAAAATATCAAGAATTTATTGAAATTATTTAAAAATGTCATTAGAATATCTTAAAAATATATTTCATTTAAAATTAATTTAATTAAAAACATCAAACTAACATCAATTTTCGTTTTAATTATATTTTAAATATAAGATAATTCTAAATAAATATTTTATTTAATATGGATTTACTATGAGTTAAGGACTTGAATATTAATTATCTAAATATGAGGCTAAATTTTTTGCTCAGGGTCATTATAATTTGGTTGCGTGGATAAATTAATAGACCACTATTAGATTAATGGT
Source organism: Forficula auricularia (assembly GCA_024734495.1). Classification (NCBI taxonomy): domain Eukaryota; kingdom Metazoa; phylum Arthropoda; class Insecta; order Dermaptera; family Forficulidae; genus Forficula; species Forficula auricularia. The sequence continues at coordinate 1,340,042 of JALMQS010000264.1, forward strand.
TCTTAAAATTAGCAAGCCTTTAGATATTAGGGACTAATCGATTCCCATTCTCTGTTTACTTTTTATTTATTTTTTTCATTTTATTTGTATCCATTTTAATAAAATAAATTACTTATTATAATAGGAAATAGTTTAATAATGATTTTATTTAAATATAAAAATATACATTTTTTTATTCCAATAAATTTATTTTTATGATTATGGTCATTAACCTAAATCTAGCTTGCATACCATATGTAAACAATCCTGTTGTTATCATTTCTAGTGGAGATTCAAGTTTGAACAAGTAATTAATTATTGATATTTAGTTTATCAGGGTAAAAAAAAATAATATTTCTATAATATTGTCTAATAAAAAATTATTTTGCTAGAAAAGTTTCACAAAAAATTAAATATTGTACTGTCCAGTGACGGTTGGCTACTTTTCAACCTGGGGATGGTGTCCAAAAAAGTACTCTTCATTTTTTGAAATTTTATTTTAATTTTCGCTTTTTTTGGCAAATTTCACCAAATTCTATATCATTTTCGTTATTTTTCTTATAGTGTTTTTAAAATATTTATATAAAATATATTTTGGGACCTCCGCCCGAAACGGATACTGCTTTCTGTTAGTGAGGCTAGGAGTCAGAAATTAAATCTTGTGACAAGCTCCAGAGCCCTGAGATGGAAATCGACCATCTTCCACTATGAATCAGCCTGCCCTTAAAGAAAATATTAAATTTCTCCTGATTCTATTGCTATAAGAAAGCTATGACTTGTCTATAGTACTCTTAGTTATTTCTGATCTTATATATTGAGAGTTGTTGAAATGGATTTGTCCAAAAATTCCCTAATCATCTTAATTTATTCCTTTTTTGTACTCTTACTATTTTAGTAGTTCCTCAGCGAGAACAATTTTTATTCGACTCAAACTCGTCTGGACTTGTCTTTGATATGATTGAACTGGAAGATATACTAGGCAGGGACTTCAAACCTTCTATCAGCGCCCTTTTCGGAAAAATCGGATTCAGTTCAATCTTTTTCAAACCCCATTTCAAAATATCTATATAATATTTCTCTATACTAATGTATCATTGATTTCACTTTATTTATTCTCTCTAAATTTTACTTTCCAGGTCTTCAGATTGATCTGCTGTTTGGAACTATTAAAAGTGCTCTGTGTCTAATACGATGCATCTTTGCCAAGAAATGTGAGTTCAGATATTTCAATACCTTATTAAAACACATTAGAATTATGTATATTTATTTACGATCAGAAATTTTATTAATTTAAAGCACATGAATGATAATCATAATAAAACGAATTATTAATAGCATTTATTAAAGAAATTATTTAATTAATTTACAATTATTTTTTTCTCAAATCTAAATTTTCCATATAATATTTCACAGATAATATTTTTTTTGGAATTCACAAGAATTTCTTTACGTTTAATTTTTTTTATTTATCTTATTTATTAACTATACCTATTAAAATAATTAAAAATCTAAATTATTTTTTAAAATGTTAATAAAATTTATTTAGGTCAAGGTTGGGAGTGAATAATTCTATGGATCTTTATGCATCAAAATTTCTCGGGGGCCCTTCTACCCGACTGCGGCAAATATTTACTTACTCACTTCGGGACCCCTGTAGCCCGAGAGGCCCGTATCACTGATACTGCCAATAATGCTTCTTCTTCTTTGTTAGGCCTCAAAAACGGGTAGCACCCAAAATCCCGAAAATTCAAAATCCCGACAACCCAAAATCCCAACATGTGAAATTCAGACTTAATTATTATTTTTTATTAACCTTTTTGATATTTGCACAAATATATATACTATCTTTATGTATTTGATATAGTCTTAACCTAATTAAGACAAAAAGTACATATCGAAAATCAAAATAATAAATAAATCAAATAAATTTTATCAATCTTTTTAATAAAAGATATATTTATCATGATTAACCTAATAAATATAAAGATTACATAATTGAAATATCAAAATAACAAATAAATAAATTAAATTTTATTAAATTTGTAAAAATACACCTTTTTCCCCCTAAGAGAATATGAAAAAATTATATTCTCAACTACTGATAGGTTCGGTTCTAAAATAAGCTGACGTGTTCTGATGTGGCCATCCAGTTGACTTTACCATACAACCTGGCCCGTCCTTATATTTAATATTATTATTTATATTCATGTAGGGGCGGTTAGTTTTTGTATCTTTAGACTTCTGGGGGTCCACTGATTATGTATACAAAAATTGGTTGTGTTTGTTCAAATGGCCTAGATTTTTAATTTTACCCCCCCCCTCCACCCCCTTATTTTTGGGTGAACCCCTCAAAGACATTTTATTGCCAGGGCGTCATGCCACATTTTTTTAGGCCTTCCCCTACTTTGCCATCCCACCGGTTTTATATCCCGGACAAAAAAAATAAGTTTTCTAAATACAGAGAAACCCCTCAAATCCGAACTAATTGGGGCTGAAGCCTGTTCGGATTTCATTTTGATTTACACTTTGTTAGGTATGCTAACTGTAGTTCTTTGTTAATTTTTCAACTAATTATCTAAAATAAGGTTATAATCTTTAATAAATACATAATGGTTTTATGGCTAAATAAATAAGTTTCTCTTTTTTGCTTAAATTTGTCCAAAAAATCTCGTTCGAATTTCCGGGATTCGGATTTGAGGAATTTCACTGTATATGTATTAGTTAGGGAACAATTGGTATGCAAGCCCAGCTCGCACTTGTCCGGGTTATTAATACTTTAATGGCAAAGACACGCTGTACACCAACTTTTCATGATAATTAAATGGGAAAACTGGTTTCTATGTTCCTCAGTTTTAGCAAACACCCAGAAATACCGACACAAATTTTCTATTTTCCTAATCACCTTCTATATGAGAAAGATAGAATTGAAGTTAGAAATTGCGAAAATTTAAATAAAACATGAAATAAAGGAAGATTTCTATTCAACGAGTACAACGGACCAAACTTCTCAAATTTGTCTTTCGTTGTCTCTTTTTGGATGTATGATTTACTTGTCTCCTCTCATTTGTATAAATATATTACATAATATTACTAGTGAAGCAAAAGTTGTTCCGAACTATTCTTTATCTCAAAGTTATTCAAAAGATCTAGATACAAACATGAAATGTCTAATATAATTAAACAACAACATCAACAACAACAACAACACTTTCTTCTTTTACAAGTTTTGTAATTTATTACACCACGCGTGAGTTGAAAGTAAAATTATCCAATCCAATTAAAACTAACGGCCATTAGAATACCGTTCTTTGTGTATACCCGAAAACTATGCAGATTTAGTTTATTTATTGTAATTTATGTGTTTGAGTAGTATTTTGTTGCCTTTGTAAAAAAATTGTAATCTAATTAGTATAATCGGGATAGTCGATGGTTAATTCATTCAAAATAAATCCCACGAGCGGCATGTTAGCGGCAGGGTTGACCAAATACCACCCGGACATGCCATTATGTTCATAAAAATTTACATGGATATTATGTTAAAAGTTAAAATAATGAAAATGTTAAATTTCACTTACAACAAATGAATATTTTACCTATTTTATATATATTATTATATTTTCTAGTTAATTTAACGGAGTTTTGTAAATGTGATTACGTATTATCTGATATGAGGGGTTTTTTTATGCTCATGATTTAACAAAGCATTTTTTTTCAAAGCATTGTATCGCGTAAATTTATTTAGATAAAAACTTGAAATTTATAAGTTATAATAGTGGGCTTTTTGAAGGATTCAAAAAATCATATCACACATAAAATAAAAATTTTTAAGAAAAAAATAAAACCGACTTCAAAAAAATTAAATGCAACAAATAAAATACACTAAAAGGTATAAAATAATTATTATCTTATTTAGTTACAACAAAACGACGAAATATTAACATAAAATTACTTTTTTAAGTCGGTGCCAAACAAACTATACCTATAAGCGAGCATACCCACCAAATGTACTAAGTAAGATCCGTCGAGTGCGATTCATAAAAGGTATATGTTTGGCACCGACTTCAAAAGTAATTTCATGTTAATATTTCGTCGTTTAGTTGTAACTATATAAGATAATAATTATTTTATACCTTTTAGTGTATTTTATTTGTTGCATTTAATTTTTTTGAAGTCGGTTTTTATTTTTTTCTTAAAAATTATTTTTATTTTTCTCTTTTTAGTGATCTTATTAATAGTGATCATATCATCAGAACTTGACCATATTAATATGACACCATTCCTAAGACACCCTCTTTCGGATAAAAAAGAACCATCGAAATCGGTTCATAAACAAAAAGGTTAGGTCTAAACAAACCTAATAAAAAAGGTCTAATACCTATGAAAAAAAACGAAAAAAATGGGACCAATCGGAAGCTAGGCTGGACCCAATGCAAAAAAAATTTCAAAATCGGTTGACAATTGGCGGAGATATGAGGTAACATAGGCACAAAAAAAAAAAAAAAAAAATTCAGTCGAATAGAGAACCTCCTCTTTTTTTGAAGTCGGTTAAAAATGGGACAAATCGGAACGTAGACTGGACCCAATGCAAAATATTTTTTCAAAATCGGTTCACAACTGGCGGAGATATGAGGTAACATAAGCACAAAACAAAAAAAAAAAAAAAAAAAGAATCAGTCGAATAGAGAACCTCCTCCTTTTTTTGAAGTCGGTTAAAAAAATAGAAAGTAAAAAGAGAAAACTTCCTTCCTGGATGAATATTATTAGATTTATACACATTCTAAAACTGAATACTCTCATCAAAAAAAAATCTAGAAAATAAGTGAATAACAACAACATTCTATAAAAAATTGATAAACAAAATACATAGTTCTTAAAAAATAGAATTAAAATGAGAATACCCGAGCTTATCCATTCAAAAGCGACTTATTATGAATACATTTGCCTGCAAATCAAAAAAGATATTCAAATTTTAGTGGGATTATTATTTTGAATAGGGTCGAATTTTATGGTCTGTTAAAAAATAAAATACAGACAGTCGTGGGACTGTCGGTAGAAGCTTTGACTCTTCGTCGTTGATATGCATTGTCCATTGATTACAAATAATAAAATAATAAAAATAAAAAATATTGAATAAAAAAAAAAATCAATTATAATAATGAAATAAGAAGATGTCGGAAACAGAATTTTTTTCAAATAATAAATTTATAAATAAATTATAAAAAATTTACAGAATATGTATTGAAAAATATGTAAACAATTGAGATCTATTGTGTTTTTCTCATAGAAACTATAGGTTTGTGATAACTGAAATAAGACACGTAAATTTGTCATTCAATATTTTGTGAATATCTTGAAAAAACTGCATCAATGGTGGTTTCATATTTAGTTGTAGATGTTTTAATTTTCTCCATAAATGTGGCCCAACTACAGGTGGCAATTGTCGCAAATCTCCTATCAAAATAATATCTAACGTTTCCGAAATCTGCAGAGTGGTTTCCAGTAATTTGTTTTAATCGTAAATCAATTTTACATAAAAGTTCCGCACTAAGCATACTTATGTCATTAATGATCAATACTTTGACATATCTATAAAGCAATCTGTACAAATGCAATGTTTCGGACGATAAAGGCAACAAGTTCGAAATAGATATTCTAAGGGCCGGTTGTATGTCGCAAAGTAAATGCTTTTTACCACTAACAAACGGTAGATGGTAAATGGAGCCACTGGGATGGCCAATCAGATGACAGGCACTTTCAGTGATGAAATAAGTATGATTAGTGCGGAACTTTTATGTAAAATTGATTTGCGATTAAAACAAATTACTAGAAACCATTCTGCAGGTTTTGGAAACGTAGATATTACTTTCATAGATTTGCGACAATTGCCACCTGTAAGTGTAAGTAACTGAAAGTGCCAGTCATCTGATTGGCCATACCAGTGGCTCCATTTACCATCTACCGTTTGTTAGTGCTAAAAAGCATTTACTTTGCGACATACAACTGGCCCTAAGAGCTGTGTGAACGGTTGTGCCATCAATAGCTACTGCAGCTTTAACTCTGGCCTCACCCTTCATCCGCCCTCTCTCACTTCCCCTACCAGCAGCCCAGAATCGTAGCGGAATGGGAATCTTACGGGGTCGCTTTTTCCCATTTAGACCCTGCCCAGCGCCCTTAAAGAAGCAAAGCTTCAAAAAATGTTTTTTTATCATATAGTGTGAGATATTCCAGTAAAGATTTCCCCAGGGGTGCAATTTAATAAACTTTTAAGTTAATTAAATTAATTTAATTTTTTCAATTACCTTTTTAGACCATACTTAGGAGATTGTCTTCAATTTTACAATGATTACCATTTTTAAATTGTATAATTATATAAAATGTTTAACAATCAAAACAATCAAAGGTTCTTTTCAATCCAAGGAAAATTTATTGACCTTTTTAAATTGTATATATAAAAACAATGTTTAACACAATTAAAGGCATTTTCAGTTTTAATTGTAGTGAATAAATTAAAATATTTTTTAAACTTATTGAAAATAAATATAGTAAATTATTTGGTTAACGACTACTTTTTCGAAACACAAAGAATATGCTTCGCGACCCATTGGTCTAGGACAGGTCTGGCCAACTTAATTCGCACCAGGGGCGCATTGATGACCTAAAAATTTCTAAGGGCCTCACACAAATAATAATAATTTTAATTTTTTTAAACATTTTTTCGAGATCTGGCTTTACAACGGATTTCGTATTTAGTGATTTTTATTGTAAGTGAATGCAAAGGTACACTGAAAGTGCTCAATCAATAAATCTGAAAAAAAAACAATACTACAACCTGATACGAAAATAAAACTTTTATTGAATGACCCAACATAATGTACACATATGTATGGTAATAACCATAATGAAAAATAGTTTTAATTATCAATATTATTATTTATTTGTGTTTTTATTTTAGTGATATTCAATAACATAAGATTTTAATATATGACGCCTAAATTGAAAGTTTCTTTTTGCCGAGAGTAGCAGAATTTTATAAATTAAATGAGACAATAAAAGAGTGTGTCTTCTGCTGGAAAAATAATATTTTCATCTTTCTTTTGACGCCTAATGATACAACTCGCATTTCAGAGCGTTCGATTTGAATGCATGACCTCAGACACACAGGCGAACTCTATCTTTCTAATCTTAACCCCCACTCACTATCAATTTCACATAGTCAGTCGTTTTAATACGATAAATAGTTTTTTAACTATCAAAATTATTAGTCAAGTCACATCCACCTAACAATATTTCGAGTTTTATTTTAAAATAACAAACAAATATTAATGGCTATTTCTTTCAGTGTGATTTTTGCTTTTCATTTCGCCTATTCTTAAATCAATTTCTCATGTTGAAGTTTATTATTATTATTATTTATGTTATTCTTTGAGCAATTATAGGGAGGGCTATTCTTTTAATTAATTTAATGCAATTTAAAATACATTCTAAAATACCCGATTAAAAAAAAATCGTACCTATGTCATATAATATAGAGAACGGATTTTTATGCACTAAAAGCTGCCAAACTATGCCATGAAATTTTCACTTAAAACTGCTGAAATATTCATCAGAATAAGTTGAAATATGCAAAGATATCCAGTAAAAGATGATAAAATAATTTTTTTTATGGAGTAAAAAATTAAAATTTAAGACAAAAAGACTATTAATTTGAAGGACTGCTATGAAAGGAATAAAATGATAAACTATGCTTTAGACACCAAATGTCAAATATGTAATTTTATTGCGTAAAATAGTATAGAAAAATTCTCATTACACATTTAATATATTAATAAATCTTTAATCTCAGAGAAATAATAGGAGCAATTAAATAAAATCAAGATAATAAATATAATAATGTTTAAAAAATGTGAACGAAAAAAATCGGGGGTTATTTAACATACACTAGTTTTATTTAACATTAACAAAAGATCTAAAAAATAATTAAAATTTGATTGCAAGTGTGAATACTTTCTGTTTACAAATAAGTATTTTTTCTAAATTATCTTCCGTAGAATTATGCCTTCTTCTTCGAGTTCCATACCCGAAACGGGCGTCGGCGTCTCTCCACATATACCTGTGCTGAGTGTGTTTAGTTGTTTTACACAGATATACGGAACCTACTTTTTAATGCCGGTTCCGAACGGCTAATTTGGAGAGGTTGACTATTCGATTATACTCTTGGTAGGTTGCCATTACTTTCCAAGAGGAAGCGAATGCAAATTTCTATCTGCCGAGACTCGGTCTCGAACCAGCGATCTTCGAGTCAGTGACCAGACACTATCACTGACCCACAGTCACCATTATGTCTTCGTTCACTTAAAATTGATTTATACGATGAAAAGGAGCCCTCCACATCCACATACGTAATGGGGGCCAATTTAAAGAAATTTAAAAGTTTAGGGTTCCATGAGTCAATATAATTTAATTCGGCATCTTCCACGCATAGAATAATTTTGTTGATAGTTTTCAATTTCGTTAACCCGAGATATTTGTAAAAAATTTTCAATTATTAAATTTTATAAAATAATCGACAAATATGCAATTGTATGGAATATTATACATATGGCCCGCGGGTTGGCTAACCCTGGTCTAGGATAGTGCTTCTTAAACTTTTTCAAGTAGCGGCCCACTTGGAACCCAAGTCAATATCTCACGGCCCACCTATTTTTTTTTTAATTCATATTGGTTAAAAGCTATTTATAATTTTGAATTTTGTATATGCATACACTTACTAGTCAATGCATGCAAGGTTAACAATAAAAGCGTGAAAAAAATAAACACTGTTATTATGTTTTGATTAATGAGTGCATTATGCATCCACTACCATGGCTAAGTAAATATGTGCACAAATCAAATAACATAATCTCAATTTTATTATTTTAAACATTTACAATATTTTAGATTAGGTTAGATAAAAAAAAGGTTAGGTTAGGTCAGTGTTCCGCAAACTTTTTGTGTTCAAGGTACACCTAACAAATCAAGAAATTTTAGAGGTACACCAAAGAAAAAACCAATGTTTATTGAATATTTATTTATTATCTTATTATATCTATCTATCTACTCTTATTAAACGAGCAATTCTTGTATATATAGAATCGGTTTCTCGAAAACAGCTCTAAGGATTTGTATGAAATTCACTGGTTAGAGGTTTTTTGGGTTGACATTTCGATCTGTCACGGCCTCATCTTCGGCTAAGTTGTTTTTGATGGTATTTTTTTTTAATTGAAATAATTATAGACAGGTGGTTGTTTGAATAAAAATTTATAATTACATTTATTTCAATTTTCTTTTGATAAAATTAATTGTTTTTTTATTTCAAATTCCACTAATAGATCATTACAAATAGTGTTACATATTAGAATTTGCCAATTTAATTAATTAAAGGTATTTTTCTATAAAATAATTTATTAGAATATCAATTTCATCCTCTTAAAAAATCCGACAATTCGAAGGATCGTGCCTCCTTCTTCAGGATTTAAAAGGGTCAACGAAAGAACATCCGTCTATTTTAATATTATTTTTAATTGCAATTACATTCAAAAGTTTATGGCCAGTGATACGTCTTGATGGTGGTCATCATAGCTGATGTAAACGTTGGTAAAAATATAAATTAAGTTTTATTTCAATTTTATTTTATTTTGGCTGCTATTAAAAATCGACCTTTTTTACCTGAATTTAAAATTAAAAATTATATTAATATATTGTTTTTAACTAAAGTGTGCCGCCAAATTTTAGAAACGAAAAGAATAAAAATTATTTTGTATGTACTTTTATCTAAAATGAGTTATTATTTTTCCAGTTCAGCCATTCAGATCACATAATTAAATGTAAAACTAAATAAATAAGCTTTAAAAATATATACATTTTATATACTACTTCAAAAATTTAGATATTGATTGGGTTTGTAATCCATTTGTGATAAGGGATACGTCTGTATATGAATTAACTTTGAATAAAGAGGAAGAACTAATTTCGCTTTTTAATAATCGAGATTTAATTTCAAAACATTCGGAAGAATTAATTAATTCATTTTGGATTAACATTAGATGCAATTATCCCATAAGAGCCAAAAAAGCTTTAAAAATATTATTTCACTTTTCTACATCTTATTTGTGGGAATTCGGATTTTCCGCATTAACCAATATAAAAACGAAAAAATGATCGAGACTTTTAAATGTAAATGACGAAATGAGAGTGGCATAATCATTTTTACCACCAAAGATAAACCAAATTATCAAAAATCACAAAGTTCAAATTTCGAATTAAATGTATTCTTATAATTAATTTGTAATTAATAACTCAATAAACATTATGTTGTCATTGTAGTACATATTATTTTATTTTACATTGAAAATTATTATCATAAACTATTTTACACAGTAACACAGTGTATTATTGGTAAGTAAAATTCTTTTAAACTTATATTATTATTAGTGTGCCGCCAAATTTTGAAATCGTTAAAAGTGTGCCACAACAAAAAAAAGGTTGAGAATCACTGGTCTAAGATATGTAAATTAAATTTGAATATTTTTTTTCTATATACACCAATATCTCACTTTGCGTCGGGATTACGTTTCAAAAAAACACGACGCAAAGTGAATTAAGATTTTCTATAGCAAACCATGTTAAGATCAAAGATAGGTTCCAGGGTTACGAAAATACTACTTTTTAAAAAGAAAATTGAACAAAGTAAAAAAATTACAAGTGTATGTAAAAAAATAATATAACTCTGCCAATAAATTTTTTTTTTTTTTTTTTTTATTTCAATTTATTTACAATCAGTTATTTATTTACAACTTTTAGTAAATTTGATGAGAGTTAATTATCTTGAAGGAATAGTCATCCATTGATGTCTATCCTATTTGAATTTGTTTTTCCAGCTGAAGGTCAACATCCTTTCTTCTGTATCAAGTATGTGGTATTTCTTTCTTCTTCTGATAGTCTGGCTATTGTCCAATAGGACAATGGCCGATGTGTTTGAATGATGTTCTAGTTTCCTTTGGTGTTTATCAAATTGGTTGTATATGACTTCTCTGATTGACGGTACGTCTAGATCTTTATGTAGAGTTTCATTTGTTATGTACCAGGGGGCATTAGTAATGCCTCTGAGAATTTTTGATTGCACTCTCTGTATCTTGCTCAAGTTGGACTCACTGGCTGTTCCCCATATTTGACAGCCATACAACCAAATAGGCTTAAGGATTGCTTTATAAATCATCACTTTTGTTTTCAGAGCAAGCTGTGATTTTCTGCCGATGAGCCAAAACATATTTTTATATTTAATATTGATTTCATTTCTTTTTTTCTTGATGTGCTCCTTCCAAGTGAGCCTAGTGTCAAGGTGCAGACCTAGATATTTCACCGTACTAGTGTTGGGGATAATTTTTGAATTTATATACACTGGTGGACACGTACATCTTTTATTTGTAAATGTAATATGCGAAGATTTGCTTTCATTTATACGAATTCGCCATTTATTCAACCATTTCTGAATCATGTTGAGCTGTTCCTGTAGCTTATTTGAAGCAAGGCCTGGGTCTTCACTAGTTGCAAGGATGGCAGTGTCATCGGCATATGTAGCGATGAATGACTCGTCAGATGTGGTTGGTAAATCTGCAGTATATACAGAATACAAGAGTGGACCTAATACGCTACCTTGTGGGACGCCTGATCGTATGGTATACATTTGCGACAAATCACATTCTACTTTTATTTGAAAAAATCGATCTTTGAGGTAAGACGTAAGAAGCCAATAGAAATGATCCGGAAAAAGTTTTTTGATTTTGTAAAGTAGACCCTGGTGCCACACTTTGTCAAACGCCTTTTCGACATCCAGGAATACACCAGTGCATATTTTTCTTTCTTCAAGTGTATTTTCAATAACATTAACTATTCTGTGGATTTGCTCTGCCGTTGAATGTTGCTGTCGAAATCCAAATTGATGGTGTGGCAGTATTTCATCTAGATCAACTGCGGCTTTTAATCTTTGAAGTAGGAGTTTTTCAAGTATTTTTGATGTCTGGGGAAGTAGGCTTATCGGTCGATAAGATGAAGTTTGGTTTTCAGGTTTGCCAGGTTTTAATATCATGATAATTTGTGCAAACTTCCATTGAGTAGGGAAGTAGCATGTTCTTATTATGGAATTGTACAATTCAGTGAGAAAAGTTACTCCTTTTTTAGGTAGTTTTTTTAATATTTCGATAGTTATTAGGTCATATCCAGGAGACTTTTTTTACGCTCATTTTTTATTGTCTGTTTTATTTCTTTTACAGTAAAATATTTAATAGGAGGAGATAATTGCAATGGGGAGCATAAGAAATCTTCAATTTCTTCGTTTTCTGAGTTTGAACACGTTTGAGAATAAGGGATAAATACATTGCTTAAATGTTTTGCAAATACCTCCGCCTTTTCTGCATTTGTTCTTGCCCATGTGTTTGGGTAGATTTTTATTGGGGATATGAATGTTTTGGGCCTTTTGAGATATTTTGTTGCCTTCCATATGGAATATTCATTGTTTCCTTGGGGGGATAATTTAGATAGGTAATTTTGAATTGTTTCATTTTTGTTTTTATTTATCAGAATTTTGAGTTCTTTTGATACTCTGTTGAATATTAATTTATCTAGTGGATACTGCGTTCTTTGCCAGATTTTCCTGAGTCTTCGCTTTTCTCTTAGCTTTTCTCTTATCTCAAACGGATAATTTATTTCTTTTATTTTGTAGTTTATTTCAGGAGTTGCAAGCCAAGCTGATTCCTGAATAATTTTATTGAAATGTTCTATGGCTTGATCGATATCACTCTCTGTTTTCAAGGATATGCTGAGGTTTATATTTTCCTCTACACTTCTCTGAAATAATCTCCAGTTCGTTTTTTTATTGCTCAGGGTGGGATAGATTTTTGTTTTTAACAACGTAGAGCTAATTGTAGCTATTACAGGGGTGTGATCCGAACTAAGTTCTAGGCTTTCTTCTATGTTAGTATAGGAACTTGAAAGTCCTTTTGAAATAAAGAAGTCTAATAGATCAGGTAATCTATTTGGATCTGAAGGCCAATAGGTTGGCTTCCTTGTCGTTAAAGTATTATATCCGTTTGAATTGATTGATTTTAACAAATTTCTCCCTTTAGGTGTAATCAGTCTAGATCCCCAATTCGTGTGTTTCGAATTGTAGTCACCTCCTGCTAAGAACTTAGGGCCAAGTGTTTCAAAGAATGATGTAAATTGTTCTTTTGTAATAGAATGTCTTGGGGACAATATAATGCACTAACCACTATATTCGAACCATTTTTATTTGTGATTTTAATAGATGTTGCTTGTATAAAGCTTTTTTCATATTTATCAAGTTCATAATGGAATATTGATTCTTTGATTAGTATCGCCGTACCTCCATGTGCTGTGCCATCGGGATGTTCTGTAGAGTAAAATTTATAATTAGGTATTTTGAAGTAGTTTTTAGAAGTGAAGTGAGTTTCTGACACTAGGAGAATATCAATTTTTTCCAAATGTAGAAATATTTCAATTTCGTTTCTTCGTTGAACCAATCCGTTGGCGTTCCAGAGAGCTATTCTGATTGCATCAGCCATTTCTAGTTATTTTTATTGATGACTTGTGATAGCAGGTTAAGTATAAGTCTATTTTGTTCCAATAATTGATTGAACATCGTTTTGAATTCGTTCATGAAGGAAGTTAATACTGTATTGATGTCATTTGTTTGATTATTATTATTTGCATTTCCAACAACTTGGGCGTATGATCTTCTGCCAATAAATAAGTTGGAAAAATATTTACCTTTTTTGTAACCAGAAACAACCCGTAAAAATTTTTAAAAATTTATTATTCTCTTTTAAAAAAAGCACAACACACTAATTGAAACGTTACAAAAAGCACAACACACTACATAATTGAAACTGAACTCTAAAATTAGCAAAACAAAGTGAAAATAAAACTGTTTTAAAATTGCGTTGATTTTCAGTTAGAAAGGGAATCCCCGAGTTTTGATGGCATGGCGCAATTAGAAACAAAAGTGGTGCCATCTTTTAGAAAAAAAGAAAATTTCAAAAAAAAAAAAATTAAAGACTCGGACCCAAAACAACGCAACATGGAAAATCTAACGACGCACAGTGAAAATTAGTACTAATTAAGCAGCGACGCAACTTCGAAAAAACGCAAAACGAAACGACGCAAAGCGAGGAGGTATTGGTGTATTTGCAAAATTAGAAATTCAATACATTGAAAAGGCAAAAGCAACTCATTTTCTTTTCCCTCGATTCCTTTCTTCATCCAACTACTAAATAATATAATTCGTTCCCTTTCCCATTTGAATAGCGACTTTTGCTCGATCCATGAATTCGTTTCAATGGCTGAAAAGTAAGACAAATGATTCCTCTCACTTAGACAAACATTCGATTCGAATTTCTTTTCACATTCCGTCGCCGTTTGATCTATAGACAAGCCATTATTATTTGTCCAAAAGTTAGAAAGATAGACAGGGGATAAGAGAAGGGTGAAAGAGAAAAGACACGAGCACGGTTTGGGGGTGAGTTCAGGGAGTTTTTGGAAGAGGGGGGTACACACGTACTAAAGCGATCTCGCCCAATAAATAAGATCTCTATTAAGGAAAGACGAAAGGAAAAAGTAAAGGAAAACAAACAAATTCGATTAATAAAATATTGGAACAAGATGTTACAAACACACATTAGATATTGACAAAGAAAATAGAAAAAAAAGAAGAAAAGAAAAAGAAGTTTTTTTTTAAGTTACTTTTTGCTTCTTTAACTTAAAAAAAATGTTATCGAAATTTTTTTTTAAAAGGTTTTATTTAAAAATAATCGATTCTTAATTCATATTTACATGATTAAACTTTCATAAAGAGAAATTAAAGAGACTGTCCTTTGCTTGATGCAAATAAACATAAAATTAAAGATTTAAATTTAAAAATATAAATTACTAGGTAGGTTTCACAAATAAAATAAATTTTGCTTGTGAGTAAAGACCGGATTCCTATGCAATATTGCATATTTTGTTTGCCGCCACATATGACCCAGGGAATCAATTATCTATCCGAATCATGTATCTACGAGGATAATGTGGGTTAAATTTTATACTGAATCAAACTTAGGGAACGCGTTGTTGGTTTATAGTGAAACATTGTTAAAATTAAATTAGGTTGGAGTTGGTGGTGTTTCACAAGAAAAAAAATTAAAATGCAAAGATTTTTTTTAAGTTTACCGTGACTTAAAATATTAACCAAGCTTATTTTAAAAATGGTGGCTGATATAAATTTAAAATTTTTTAAGAAAATAATATTATTAAAAGGCTCAAATTGTCTAAAGCCCTATAATACCGTACAATACCGTATTAAACCATGTGTCGGATATACATTTTAAATTTTTTAAGAAAAAAAATTATTTAAAGGCTCAAATGGTCTAAAACCGTATAATACCGTACAATACCGTATTGCGCCGAACAAAACCGTATAATTCCGTGAAATACCGTATAACTCAGTACAATATCGTGTAATGTCGTACAATGCAGTGCAATACCGTACAATACCGTACAATGCCGTACAACACCGCATAATGCCGAACAATATCGTGTGATGCTGTACAATGTCGTACAACGCCGTACAATATGTCGGCTCTAAGATTAGATGAAACGAAAAAATTATTTGGGATGCAATAGAATCTAGTTTCATCTCATATATCATTGTTTCATTTCATTTTTTAAATATTGAGATGCCGAATCTATCAACGAATATATGTATTTATTTTTTTAATTTCTATTATTTTGACTTGGCAATGAGGCCAGAATTAAAGAAAGACCATTGGCTCCTCGAAATGAAGCGTTATAATATTATTTTATTAAAAATTTTAAAATTTGTATCCGGCGACCAGGAGCGAACAGAAGTGCATTTAGCAACAAAAAATCGTTCGACTCTAAGAATAGGTGAAATGAAAAAATTGTTTAAGCTGCTAATAGAGTATAATCCAACGAATCATTTAATTTGATTTTTTTTAATTTTTTAAAGATTATATTTATTAGAGTATCTGTGTATTTTTTTAATCTTTCTTGATTTGAATAATCATTGTGCTCAGGAATTCACTTCGACTTTAGGGCCTTCGAAATATTTGAAAAAAATTATTATAATGAAAAAGTAAAACCACCTTTTGTTTTATAATATATAATATAATTCCTTCTTGTCCTCTTCTTAATACAAAAAACATATACATATATGTAAATATATAAGTTTATATTTATAATATAATTTCAGAAGATAGAGAGAGCTTGGCCTTCATCTTTAGACTTTTTTTAATTTATTAAAAATGGATTAACTTTACTCTGTTTACTACTACTTTTAAAAGTTAATTTGTCTAAAATGTTAGATCTTGTTGAAATAATTCATATTATACACTTTTTAATATATTATTTAATAAACACTAACCCAAACATAAATACATGAGAATTTAATTACAGATGTAGTGATCGAAACCTCGTGTATTTAATTTTATTATTTTAAGGAGGTTCTTTCGCAACAATCCACACAAAAAGTTTTAGCCTCCTAACCACTCCATAAATATGAAAGGTGCTAAGATTTTAGGTTATGATTTTTAAGATGACTGTACTTTTTACACTTCTATAATCACTTTATGAATGCATTATTTCCAAGCCATTGATATTATATCCACTCCACTAAAAATAATCGCCCAAATATGTTTTTTTTTATTTTTTTATCAAAACTACGAGGTAAATAATTTCAATTTTTTTTTTAAGTTACTCCGAATATATTATACTAAAAAATATTAGTTTTCCATCAAGATGGTGAAAGTCCTTCAATGAAAAAAAATAAAATAATGATCATTTTCCCCACCATTTCCCATCATCATCATCGAGTATACAGTCCTAAGACTGGTTTGATGCAACAATCCGTCTCCACTCGACTCTGTCCCCCGCCAGCTGTTTGACCTCTCTAAATGTCTGGCATCCCATATCCCCAATTATTTGGCTGAAATATTCTAATCTGGGTCTTCCCCTTCCCCTTTTCTTTCCCACCTCCCCCTCCAAGATATCCCTAAGTAGTCCCCCATGTCTCAGTGTGTGCCCCATCATCTGACCTCTTCTCTTCCTCAGACTCCTCCACAAGGTTCTTTTTTCTCCGATTCTTCTAAGAACTTCTTCATTTGTAATTTTATCCATCCAATTGATATTCATCATTCTTCTGTAGCACCACATTTCGAAAGCCTCCAATCTCTTTCTCTCCGCTTTTCCAATTGTCCAGGTTTCACACCCGTACATGGCTATGCTCCATACATATGTCTTCAATAGCAACTTCCTGTTTTCTAAGCTGATTGAGGAGGAGCATAGTAGTTTTTGTTTTGAATTAAACCCCATTTTTGCTTAAGCACCATTTCCCAACCTACCATATGTAAAAATGTCATTTTTAATTGCAATTATTTCATTTTTGTTGTGGTAAATCGTCTTTAAATTTTAACAGTGTGTTTATTATGCTTTTAATGATTATAATCCAAGTTTCGAAGACTTCTTGAATTTTTGCATTTGTGAAAGTACTTAAATATATTTTATATTTGTTAGTGTTTTTTAATAAATATATTAAACAGTGTATAATATGGCTTATTTCAACCATATCCAACAAATCATTAAAATAAATTAAATGTATAATAAAAATCTATTTTTGTATCTTTGTGTATCATTAAAATGTCTCGAATTGCGATGTAAGAGATCGAGAGATAGAATTTGTTTGTGGCTGCATTCAGTCGCCATTTGCTAATGGTCTTGTAGGCGTGGGGTTTTGGTTCCACTGGGTTCCAATGTCCTCAACCCGATGAAACGACAACGCCACTTATAGTGAGTGGTTCATGCCATCCTAGCTTCCACAACTTTATGGAGAGAGCTAAGATTTCAATTTAATCCACTCTACTGCTATTTGAAACTAATTTTAAAGTTTTTTATTTTTTTATTTTTTTTTTTATTAAGTAAACTAAGATTCTAGTAATTTAATACGTTCAATTTTCTTTATTAATATATAAAATATATGATTCAAAAAATTGAAAATTTATTTTTACTTAAAAAATGCCAAGAGTTTTTTTCACTTTACCATACAGGGTATGGTCAAGTATTGTAATAGTGCATGAAAAAAGTGTTTTTTTTCCTTCTTTTTTTCGAAATATCTCAAAAACGACTTAAACTATTTTGATTTAAAAATTTAGCGCAACCATGGCATTTCGCTCTACAAAAAAGCTCTAATAAGTCAACATCGAAAAAATTATATTTTTCAAGATAATAATTGTTTTGTCAAAAAGTCTGTTAGTCTGGTTGTCTTGTTGTCCGGTTATCTGGTTGGGTGTCCGTTAGTCTGTGCGTTACCAAATATTTGTGAACGAGCTAGCTCAAAAACTAGTTTGAATATTGAAACCAAATTTCACACGTAGTTTTGGTCCATTGAGATTAAGAGCTGATTAGATTTTGGTGCATATCGATCCAAAATTAAGGAAGGGGGGGTTAAAAATTAAAAATCTAGGTTATTTGAGCAAACTCAACCAAATTTTGTATACATAATCAGTGGACCCCAGGAATCTAAAAATGCAAAAACTAACTGCCCAAAATGGTGGGAGGGGGGTGTTGGGTCCAAAAATGAAAATTTTGGCTATTTACCAAACTCAACCAAATTTTGTATACATAATCAGTGGGACCCAGAAGTCTAAAAATGTAAAAACTAACCCCCCCTTACATGATTATAAATAATTAATTTGAAAGTTTATATTAGGAAAATAAGGACAAGTTTTTATGTGTGACTTTTTTATTTATTATTTATTATCTTATTTTCCTAATATAAACTTTCAAATAAATACAAATTATGTACGGAAATGATAATAATAATTATAAATAATTTTAGGGTCCAGGTTGTATGGTAAAGTCAAGTGGATGGCCACACCAGAACACGCCAGTTTATTTTTTTTTATTTATTTTCCAAACCTAAAAGCTTTCAAAGAATCTACAACAGGGATTACAAATATCATACATGTGTGGAATCATAATCTCTGGCTAAATACGAGTAGATAATTTTTTTTTTTAATTTTAAGATTATTTTTACAATTCGACAAATGCTTAAACCTGGTTAATTCCAGATTTTTTAATTAAAATAGTTTTTTTTCATGAATATTTTTAATAATCAGAAATGTTAAATAAAATATAAAAATAAAAAGTCGAATTGTCGATAGTAGCAGAATTAAGATTTCTCAAGAAAGTCACGAGAAATTACTGAATCCAAGGTGATAGGGATGATTTTTGTAATATGTCAGAAGGGTGATATTCATCTCCTTGAGAAATCAATCTGAGTATCCAAAAATAATCCGGGCCAGTCAGTGCCTAGTCTTCTGATCAGAAACCAAATCTGACATATATAGGACACGTGATTTTTTTTCTCAAAGATTTTTTTAGCATAAAAAAAATTTCATTTTTTTATTAAAACGTCTAATGAAAAATCAAATATTATATTTTCTCGAATAAAATCGAAGAAATTTAAAAACTTTTTATACGTACTTCTTTCTTTTTACTGTATTTTAATGAATTAATATTTTCCCATGAAAAATGCTATATATCTTGTCTAATGAAATTAATAATAATAATAATCCCTCAGGAGCTCATTTCTGATGAGTAAGTGGTTGGCGACCACGGTGGTATCCGAGCTGAGCCTGACATTTTTTCCACTTACTTGTGTCATACTCCTTACTTTTATCTTACTTATCTGGCCTCCCTTGGCCAACTCTTGTTTCTTCTGACCCCTAAGCTATTAAGTTTTCGAGTGCTTGGGGTCTTTTCATTTTTTATTTTCTTCTTCAAGCAGAGGAGTTGGAGAGTTACGTATTTCTAGGTTCACAAGAAAAAAAAGATGACCTCGGAAATTACCCAAATGTCAAAAATCTATGTAAAAACCATTAAAACTGTCCGCCTATTGAGGTAACATTTTTTTATAGGTCGCCAAGTAACATATATAAAATTTATCTTTTATATTATAACGAAAGTATAATTATAATTTATTAAAGTTTAGGGTGTCTGGCAGGGGGTAGCAACTGTCATAAGTGTCCGGCAATGGATGACGAGATTTCTAAAGTTATCCCGAAGAAAATATAAAAAAATTGAGCTTTATACTTTAACGAATTTAAAGTACTATTTTATACACCTTTATTACCTGTTACCTGCCAAAATAACCACAACCCAAACTCTATAGTCGCTGGTCGTTCTTACCTGTATAGGGGACATGCACAGAAAAACTTTCAGCTTTTATAAAATAACGAAGGTCTGGCCATCGTGGGCTCTTGGGCTATTAAAATATCCCATTCAAATCTCTCATATTTAATTTCCTATCATCTGAAAATTTTACTTCTTTTTATTTTTCCACAGTTTTCTTTCCATTTTTCCTAATTGTTTCAAGAACCTAATCGTTTGTGATTGTATACACTATTCAATCTTTATTTATTTTTATAAATATTGTTATAAATTACTAAAAAACATGAATATAATTAGTTGAATAAAAGATTTCACTGTCGATGGTAACAGAATTGTTTTATTTTAGGTTAAAAATAAAATGAGAGGAGTCTTCTGTTTTTAAATAAAATAATTTTTAATTATTTCTAGAAACTATAGTTTCGAAGGCATTGCCTTCATCATCAGTCTATCACAAATATTTCAAATTAGTTACAAATTTTCTATGTATAAATCTTAATTTGTAACTAATTTGAAATATTTGTGATAGACTGACTATAGTCTCTAGAAATAATTAAAAATTATTTTATTTAAAAAACAGAAGACTCTCTCATTTTATTTTTAACCTAAAAATGAATATAATTATTGAAAAATGTGTTATAAACCAATTAAACATATAGTGAGCCTGATAGTCCCAGTTCGCGAATTTTTGTTTGTAAAAAAGGTTGTGCGTTCCAGGGTTAATTTGTTATTGAAATCAACAAATATAATGTTTTGAAAAGTATTTAGCTATTGATTGGTTGTCTAGCTAATAACCAAATATAGAAATGTTTTAGTTCGATTATGGAAAATAAAATGAATAGCAATGATAAAATATTAAAATAAAAATAAATAAATAAAATAAAAAAAATAAAAAAAAAAATGAAAAATCAGAGATATCCAGTTTGATAATCATAAATGAAATCGTTGTCAAAATATATTTTTGTGTTTAAAAAATAAAAATAACAAAATCGTGTAGACTGGGGATTTGGGGAAAGGGATCGGCTGTGATAGAGATAACGCAAACAATAAAATCATTTAATAAAATTAAGGTAAATATATATATATATATACATACATATATATATATAGATATATATATATTTAAAATAACATAAAAACAATTTAATTTCAGTTCTATATCTCTATCTTATTTGCCAGTGCTCAACCATCCATTAAATTTCAGCCTAAATTAAGAAAATGTCATACTATTATATTATATATATTTATTTATTATTTATTCCTTGCAACAAAGACACGTTTTTATTTGCTCCATACTTGACTGTTTTTTTGAGTGGTCTAATTTTCAAAACTTTCTAATTATTTTACATCAAACTATTCGTTAAAAATTCCTCTTTCTAGTGATATAATTTATTTAATTTTACTTTTCGTAATTTAATTAATATTTGTAATTATTTGTTTAGCCATCAAATAATTGGCTAACTTATTTTATTTTTATTTTATTTCAATTCGTTACATTGTGTTTGAAGACAAGAGGATCATCTCACAAACCATAAGTTTCGAATTTCTATTGATTTTCTTTCTCTCTTTAATACATTGCATTTGAAATAATTTTTAATTTTAATAATAACATTATTTTATTCATTATTGCATGTTGTTTCCTTTTTACGTTTAATTATTTTATAAATTATAATTTTTCTTTTTTCTTTATTTTTTTTTACGAACTATTATTAATATATTTATTTATATTTTAATTCTTTTTTTTTATTAAGCCCAAGTAGTAATTAAGTATATAATATATCATTTATTTCCCTACAGGTACAACCTAAATAATTAAGTGGTAGATAATTTTAACCTAATTATCGCTCGGTGAAACACCACTGCTCAAGTTATTAAAACTCAGTAAACTAGATTTTACCTATCTTTCTGAGATCAGACTTGTGATTCCGATTTCTTTCTTTCTTTTTTTTTCTCTCTTTCTATTCAATAATTTACACCCTCTCGCTCATTCTATTATACATCATGTCTACATTGAGCATCCACTATTCCAATATTCGCGGTCTCTTTAGCAATAAAACTTCCGTTTTCCAACATCTCGAAGACGAAAGACCCTCCATTTTGGCCCTCAGTGAAACCCAAATTGACACAGACAAATCCGATACTCCAGATCTCAAATTCGGGAAAATATATTCTACACCCCAAATTCCGCCGGTATAACGGCGTCTGTTGCTACGTTCGCGATAACATCCCCTGCGAACGACTTGGATTTTTAGAAAAAAAGCTTACGACGCTTTATGGCTTAAATTTAATACTAAGACCTCAAGTAGAATTCTCTGTACAATCTATAGATCTCCTAATGATAAAAAATTTAAAGAATTTTTCGATTATCTCGGCAATTGTGTGAATGTAATTCTTTCACGTTTTCCAAATTCTGAAGTCTCTTTCCTAGGTGACTTCAATGTACACAATAAGGACTGGTTGACATTCTCCAGATACAACACCTCTGAAGGCAACGCTGCTCACATATTTGCAACTTCATGTGACTTAACCCAAATTATAGATCGCCCCACTAGGATTCCGGACAACCCAAACGATACCCCATATCTCCTCGACCTCTTTCTGTCATCTGCCCCATCTCAATTCTCTTTAGTATCTCTGCACCTCTAGGTAACTCAGACCACAACTTAATTAAAATAAAATCACATATCGACTTAGTAAAACCCGCTCTATCCTGCCCAAAGCCCAGAGAAATAAGGCTTTTTCTTAAAGCCAACTGGGATGAAATGCGTAACTTCTTCAGCTCTTTCCCATGGAATGATTACTGCTTCAGAAACAAAAATGCCACCGAATGTGCGTCTGCATTCTCTGAAGTGATTCAAATGGGCATCGAGTTATTTGTCCCTTTCAAACGGGTAATTGGAAAACAGGACTCCAAGCCCTGGTTCAATAAGTCTTGCTCTGAAGCAGTCAAACAAAAAAATCATGCTTTCTATAATTGGTCTTCGACACCATCAGAGTACAATCGCGTTCTCCTCACAAAAGCCCGCGCCCACTGTAAAAAAACAATCGATAATGCGATGAAGTCCTTCATTCAGAAAAAAGCTGACAGGCTAGCAGCTTGCCCCAGCAGTTCAAACAAATTCTGGTCCCTTGATAAGTATGTAAAAAGAAATTTTACAAACTCATCATTTCCCCCTCTCAATCTCTCCGACAACTCGATAGCCATTGACGCCTCCGACAAAGCCGAAGCTTTTGCCTCATATTTCGCGTCCAACTCAAACCTGGACGACAAAGGGCTTGAACCACCCACATACCCCCCAGTACTAATATAATGTCAGATACTGTTTTCAGGATACCAGCAATTCTAAAGATCATCCGGAATCTAAAGAAAAACTCTTCTGCTGGCCCCGACGATATCCCTGCCATTCTCATTAAAAAGTGCGCCCCTGAACTTGCTCCTATACTATCCAAATTATACAATCTCTCCTATAACTCTGGAATATTTCCTGAAGCCTGGAAACTAGCCAGAATCCAACCAATTAAGAAAAAAGGCGATTCTTCCAACATAAAAAACTATCGACCCATAGCAATCACTTCTGTCTTATCCAAAATCATGGAAAAGGCCATCAACGAGCAAGTTCTACGACACTTAGAGTCAAATAAATTTATCCACGATAGGCAATACGGCTTCAGGAAATTCCGGTCGACTGGTGACATCCTAGCATATGTAACTCATATCTGGAACAAAACCCTGGAGGCCGGGAATGAAACCCTCGCGGTAGCTTTAGACATTTCAAAAGCCTTCGATATGGTCTGGCACAAAAATCTTCTTGCCAAATTGACCTCCGTCGGCCTTGCACCGAAACTCTGTAAGTTGCTCGAAAGTTTTCTTTCAGACCGTAGTATTAAGGTTGTCATCGATGGAATATCATCTTCCCCCTTCCACACCAACGCTGGAGTTCCTCAGGGATCGGTTATCTCCCCTACGCTTTTTCTTATCTATATCAACGACCTTCTAAACTTGCCCTCCAATCCGGTACATTGTTACGCAGATGACAGCACCCTACATAACGCCCCTGCATCGCATAAAAACCGTGCAGACATTGCCTCTTCAATTAATTTAGACTTGTGCAAACTTAAAAACTGGGGATCCCAAAACTTAGTTAACTTCAATGCAGGGAAAACTCAGTGTTGCCTTATTTCTAGGCGCGTCGACAGAAACCTCCCAAACATATCATTCGACTCAAACTCACTAGAATTCAGGGATAAAATTTCAATGCTAGGCGTAACTCTAGGGTCTGACCTTTCATGGAATGACCATATCTCAACCACTGCTAAAGCTGCAGCGCGCAAGCTTGGTCTCCTATTTAGGTCTAGACGCTGTTATACTCCCAGTCAACTTCTTATGCTGTATAAGGCTCAAATTCGTCCCTGTCTCGAATATGGCTCTCATCTGTGGAGGGGTGCATCCAAGCATTCTCTTGCTACACTGGATGCAATTCAGAAGCGAGCAATTAAACTAATAGGAGACCCGGCTCTAACCAACTCACTCGACTCCCTGGCTCACCGAAGAACCGTTTCTGCCCTTTCCCTGTACTACAGATACTATCACGGTGTCTGTTCAGTCGAGCTGAAATCTCTTATCCCCCTAATGCCCTCTTTACGAGAAACACGCGGTTTTCTAACGCTCAGCACCCCTTCGCTGTCAAATTGGATAAAAGTCGAACAAGCGCTTTCGCCAACTCTTTTATTCCTATGACCTCCAGAGACTGGAACTCGCTCCCTGCCACCATCTTTCCCGCGACTTATAACCTTAAGCTATTTAAGACCCGTATCCACAGATACCTTCGACCTCCGCCCAACCCATAAAATTCTTTCTTCTTCTTTTCACGATGGAGGGGCCAACCGAGGCCTTTAGGGGTTGCACCTTTTTGGTGTAACTCCTTCTCTCATCATTATCATTAAAAAAAAAAAAAAAAAAAAAAAAAAAAAAAAAAAAAAAAAATACTGTTTATGTACTGAGCATTTATTATTATTATTTTAGGCAAATTTTGGCTAGTTTTTCGATCATATAAAGATTACTTTCCCTTTATTTAAAAATTTTGACACTCCTCTTGATATTTTTCACGCCAAAAAGCTTCTTATTAAAATAAACGATGACCAAAATCAGTCTTTTAATTATAACACTTTGCAATGGGTCTATGCCCATCCGCGCTTATGCCCTTTTAAGTGAGGTCGTTGTAACTGAGAGTGCAAATATATCTATAACAAAATAATTATTTAATTTATATATCTATAAAAATAAATAAATAAATGAATGAATATATAAAGTATATTTATAAAAACTTATAAACGATCTGGCTATTTCCATCATAATAAAATAATCGGAATTTGAAATAAATACTCCTAATATTTTTTAAAATAAATTTTATACTAAGAAGAAATAATTTGCTGCCAAGCAGAGGGCATCCAGCCATTATTCTTATATGAGCATTAATACAAATAACATCTATATCTAGGCTCCAGGAAAGAAATTGAATGATTTTTTTCTTCTTCATTAATATTATTCGTAGTCTTAACATTGATGGCTGAGCCCAGTAAATATGGGGGTTTCAGCTTACATTAATTGCAGGAAAAGATTTTTTTAGGATCGTTTGGTATGGTGTGGGTATGCCAAATCTAAGTTTGCTACCTCGAAAGTCTGGAGACAACTTTTGGCCGCCGCAAAACCTCGAAATTTTCGGATTTTTTCCAGTTTTTCGCTTATAACTCGAAAACAGTTCATATATTGTAAATAACCGTTCTATATTAAATTAAAGAGTATAAATTTTTGCGTAGATTAAAAAATGAAATGCAAAATTGTTTTAGTAGTTCGACTTTTAATAGGGGTCCGTAAAACAGCCCCCAGGATCACATTTGAATATCCCTAAAACTTGAACTTTTTTCGATTTTTTCCCATTTTGACCATGAAGGAGCACGTTTTCAACAAAGACGACTCTATACCTTTTTAAACTAAATTAAATTTGCTACAATGTAAACAAAGTTTCATCTTAATTGGATAATGGTAATCCGTGATCCAATGAGGTTGAAAGCGATTTACCTTTTTTTAATTTTATCAACTTGGTTTTTCAATATTTTTTGCTCAAATGTTCAATTTAACAGGTTGGATGGATGGTTGGGCGAAAACAATTTGGGTTGGGCGGTCGCCACACCTCGCTCAACTCTGTCGTCGCCACTGCGGCTGCCCTCCCCCCTAAAAAAATTCCCTAACTACGCCAACACCTGACGCGGATTGTAGTCAGAAGCGCACAGAAGAGGGATGGGGCCTGGGGCTCACCAAATAAAATCGGATATGATTGTTTAATGAAAGATTTTAGTAAAAATTTAATAAAAGAGGTCAGCGATAAAAATCAACCATTGAACCCTTGGGTCCTTATACGGTCCAGGTTGTAGTGCTACTGACGATTCTAGTATACACAGAATGCAACAAATGAAAAACGCTATAAGAAGCTTATCTGAGAATGAGCGAGAACTTTTGCAAAGGATGATATATATGAGTTATATACGAGAGAAAGTAATAAATGGCCGGATTTTGAAAAAAAATCAATCTTCTCTCTTTTCCATCTCTTTACTAATTGATTATTCATTCGTTCATTTTGCCATCGGAAAATTTTCCATTGAATTTCCATTCATCTCTCTAGCTCTGACTGGATTAAATATTATTAATTCATTATTTATTGACAGTTTGGAAAAGAAATTGAATCGTCTTCTCATTGGAGTAAAATTAGATAATTTCTGAAATTATTCGCCAGTTCATTAATAATGGCTCAACCATTGAAATGAATATTGCGTGCTTCCTTTGATCAATTTTCGATAATTATTACCTACAATGTATCTTTTTGATTATTATCGACTAAACATTCAACAAATTCTGATTTAATTAAATATAATTTGTCGCACTTCATTAGTTATTCTACACCACTAAAAGCTATTATTATTAAAGCTTATGCCAAAAAATAAATAGGGAATAAAAAATGTTTCATTCGTGTTAATAAACATAGAGAATTTACATATAACATTAATTATAAACAATATGTAAATAAACATTCATAAAGAAAAAAAAAACTATAAGGGATTTACTCATAAAACTAAAAAATGAAAGAGCACAATTTATTTATTTATTTATTTCAAATCTATCTATCTATCTATCACTGATGTGCGGTCCATTATTGCATATTTTCAAGGGGCAATTAAAATGAAGGATTTTTCCGAAAAGGGTGATGATAGAAGGTTTGAAGTCGCTGCCTAGAAGGAATATCTTTCAGTTCAAGCAGATCAAAGACAAGTTCAGACGAGTTTTAAACGAATAAAAATTGTTCTCGCTGAGGAACTATTAAAATAGAAATAATATAAAAAAAAATAAAGATGATTCGGGAATTTTTGGACTAATTCATTTCTAAGATCTCTCAATATATAAGATCAGAAATAACAATTAGTGCTATTACAAGTCATAGCTTGCTTATAGCAATAGAATAAGAAGTAATTTAAGATTTTATTTAAAGGCAGGCTGTTTCATTGTTGAAGATGGTCGATTTCCAACTCAGGGACTATAAGTCACACGAATTAATTTCTGACTCCTTCCCTCACTCACACAAAGCAGTATCCGTTTCCGAAATATATTTTTAAAAAAATCGAATGTTTAGTTTGAAAAATAACGAAAAACATGCCGTATTTGATTAAATTTGCAAAAAAAGCGAAGATTAAAATAAAATTTCAAAAAATGAACCTTACTTTTTTGGACAGCATCCCCTGTTTGAAAATTCACCAACCGCCACTATACTGTACAATATTTCTTTTTTTGTGAAAATTTTCTAGTAAACTAATTTTTTTATTAGACAATATTATAAAATATTATTATTATTATTACCCTAATAAACTATATATCAATAATTAATTACTTCTTCAAACATGAATCTCCAATAGAAATGATAACAGCATGATTCTCTATATATGCTAGATTTAGGTTAATGACCATAATCATTAAAACAAAGCGGGATAAAAAAATGTATGTGTTTATATTTAAATAAAATCATTTCCAAATATATAAAATACGTTATTTATTTGCAACGAAATTTTCTCTGGAGAGAGACGGACTGGTAGAAATTTTAACTGAATGTAATGGAAGGCAGCCCAGAGGTAGTGAGGAAAGAAAAAATTAACACATAAAATAAAGTGTAATTTATTGAATCCTTCCTTTCTTTCAAACCGACGTTTCGGAGGATTTTTCCCTTCCTTCTTCAGGGTTTCAAAGGGTCAATGAATGAAACAAATAAAATGTTCCTTCTTCTCTCCACAGTAGTGTTCAAAAACTTTCTTCATTTTTAACAAAGGCATAGAAAAACAATTTTTTTTTCCTTCTTTTCTTAATTAGATCTAAGGGAAAAAAATTGTTTTTCTATGCCTTTGTTAAAAATGAAGAAAGTTTTTGAACACTACTGTGGAGAGAAGAAGGAAACATTTTATTTGTTTCATTCATTGACCCTTTGAAACCCTGATGAAGGAGGGAAAAATCCTCCGAAAAGTCGGTTTGAAAGGAAAGGAGGAAGGATTCCAATAAATTACACTTTATTTTTATGTGTTAATTTTTTCTTTCCCCACTACCTCTGGGCTGCCTTCCATTACATTCAACGTAATTTATTTTTGGAAATGAATAAAAATAAAAAAAAACTTAAAATTATACAGAAAGCGGGAATCAATTAGTCCCTAATTTCTAAAGTGATGCTAATTTTAAGAACTATTAAACTAATAGTGATATATCAATTTATAGACTCAACCAAATTATAATAACGCTGAGAAAAAAATTCAGCCTCATATTTAGATAATTAATATTCAAGTAATTATGTAATTATTCAATCGTAATCAAGTTTCAGATAATATTTTATCATTGAATATTAAGGCTTGTTATGAAAACCATAGAATCCAAATTGGTTTTTAATTTATTTCTCAAAAAAAAATCATTAAATTGAAGTATCTTTCATTTAAAATATAATAAAAAAGAAAATTGATGTTTGTTAGTTTTTTTAATTAAATTAATTTTAAAATAAATATATTTTTAAGATATTCTAATTACATTTTTAAATAAATTCAATAAATTCTTGGTATTTTGAGAAAGATACTAAATCTAAATAAGCTCTTGGCAGGTTAATAAGGCCCCTGAAAGTTATGCAACCATATCCACCTCTCTATCTCTTTAATATATGTTAAGGAGGTTCGGGACAGCTTATCTATCTGGTTGATCTTCGAAAAAATCTGTTGTATTTCTACAGACTGACAACTTCTGCCCACTAAATTTTTTAATATATAAATTGTTCACAGCTGGTTATTATAGGTATATCTTAGGATTGGATGAAAGCAGTCCAGAAATAAATAAGAGATTACGTCCAATAAATAATATTTATTGGGCATTTTTTTCCTTTGTAATGTAATTTTGGAACCAACGAAGATTGAAAATTTTCTTTATGTTTGCATATCTAAAATATGTAATTGTTTTTTCAATTTGGAAAGTGATAATTTTTATATATTATTATTAATTATTATTTATAATGTAAAATTTGATATGTTATGAGCTTCATGAGCCCATATAATAAAATTATATACCATTTGGTAATTGGAACTTTCCAGTCCCGTCAGCCCTCAACTGTGGCCATATGTTTTGAGACTAGATAATGTTTCTGAGTATAATATTAGGCTTCATCACAGAAAATTTTAAGAATTGGGGTTAGATTTATATTTTATTATTTTTATTTTTATTTTTTTTAATATTTTTAATTTTTTTTATTTTTATTTATATTTTATATATTAGCATTGTGAGACTATGACTCATTTTTACAAATGACTTCTGAATGATGATGAAATTATTGCTCTACTGGAATTGTTTCGGGATGATAGAACATGATAGTAGCTGAAAGTGCTCCCGTTGTGTCCTGACGGGAATCCCTAATTATTTTCCATGTAATTAATGACGTGGTGATAACTTATAATAAAATTTGTTCTATAGGGCGTTTACTTGAACATAAATTAAGTATTTTAAAAAGTTTACACACATTTTTCAAAGTTTTAAATATTTCAGTAAATAAAGGTTAATGAAGGAAGCATATAGCCCTTTTCCTTCTAGACTCCTCTTTGAGTGCTTGTTGAGGCCTATCATAAACTAATTATTCTTCTTCAAGCTCCATACTCCATTTCGACGGTCGGCCATTATAATATCCTCTCCATGATAATTTACTGGGAAATTTTTCACAGGGGTAGTTTCCCTTTGATTAGTTAATTGCTTTGCATTCTTGAAAATTATTCTGCCTAAGAGCGAGATAAATAAATAAATATAAATAAATAAATCTTTATTATTCGACCTGCTTAGAGGCACAAGTCCTCGGTGACTAGGTCAACAAAACATCAATATAAATTAACTATAGAAATTAATAAACATAAATACAAATCAATTAAAAAGAAATTAACAATTAACAAACAACAAAAAGAAAAAAATAGAAATTTATGCTCATTAACAAATAACATGATCATAGATTTCCATCAAAAAACAAAACGTAATTTACATAATTTCGCACAAAATCCCGATACCAGGAGCAAACGACGTATTAGCCATCCCGACATTTGCCATAAGTTGTTAAGGAAACCTAGTCAAAACCTTAACAAGGATGGTATGACCTCTCTCTACCTCAGCTAATCTCTGCTTGTGAGAACTAAATAAAATTTTGCACAACTCTAGGACATTAGGACTTGACACAATTTATAACTGATTTAATCATAGAGATTTGATCCCGAGTAAACTGGTTGCGAAGTCAAGCGCCTTATCCACTGCTCTTCGGCGCCTCTAATTCTATGCAAGTTCAAAAAGTTCAAAAATAAATACCTATTAAAACAAACTTAGACTAATTTAAAATAAGAATAAATTTTTAATAAATTTTACTATCATTTTTTTGTCATAGACGGCTGATTTTATTATGGCAGTTTTGATAAATAATTGTTTTATATTAACAAGAGAAACTTCATATATATTTAATAAGAGAAGTGTGGAATGTTGTTTTGCGTGAAACCATCATTTCCTGCTCAATGAATAATTAAATTAATCTGACAGATAGGCTTAAGGCTAATTACGAGTAAAAAAAATACAAAATAAAAACATTGAGCATGGTTCTCTCTCTGCTGAATTGACCAGCCATGTGATAAATTCATAAGAGAGAATCTTAATTGGCAGTGAGATAAATTTGGAAACTAGACAAATGTCACTTCAAAACTTAAGAGGATGATACAGATTTACAACCCAATACAATTCTATTCAATGTAAATTAATTCAAACTGAGGGTTGGTTTAACACCGTCATGGGTCTAACTACCAGAGATCCAAGTATTAGAGCAGCAGCGAGGGAATGAATATCTTCACTATGTAAGGACTAAGCAGTAATTTTGTGAGAGGTAAAAAAATTTAGTCTTAAGAATTAATCAGTGATTAAATTAAATTATGTTTATAACAAGGCAATAAAGTTGGATTTTTAACTCATTGTCTAAAAATTTTTAAAACATTGAAAAAGATCATTTTCAGCCAGTGGTGTAACCACGGGAGGGGCTAAGGGGACGGAAGCCCCCCAAAACAAGAGAAAAAAAAATGAAAGTAAAAGTAAAGAGGGAAAAATTAACAAATGAAAATGAAAAAAAATAGGTAAATTTTATTTAATATTTTGACTAAAATTAAGGCAAAAAAAGGATTCTATTTCCATTAAATGTTGGAAAAGTGAGACTTATTTTTAAGAATTCAACTAAATATATTTTCCATGTGCCTAGTCTTATTGTAGTATGTCTGTTAGATGTTTTGTTATATCTATTTTAATTAGTTTTATATTATTAAAAATAAACTGGCGTCAATGCAGATTTTCACCAAAGCTCTTTTTTCACTAATCCCGAAGGAAAAAAAGACTACCGAGGGACATCGCAGTCTCCTCTTTTGATTGTCCAAATGATAATCAAGAAGAACAATTATAAAAGGCTTATACTCGACCACCGAGAGACATCGCAGTGTCCTCTTATTGAGTATCCAAATGATAATCATGAAGGCTTATAAAAGGGTTTCCCTGTTTATAATTTAGAAATGGATAGAATAGAAAGGTGTGTGGTTGGTCAACGATATTTAGTAATGTGTGTCCAATAGGTATAGAGAAAATACTACTCTAAGTCGGAATTTCATCTTTTCTTTCTTTCTTTCTTTTTCTATCTATTCGTGTATTTTATTTTCTATTTTTTTCTTATTAGTCTGCTTCTTTATTGTTTGCTTATTCTAAAGCAGTGTGAATGGAAAAAAGCAAATTGCATATAAGTTTTAACGCAAGCTGAATTTTAAGCTAACTTGAATCCAGTTTCAAACCTTGCAGTAAGACTTGCATGTAATCTTCAAACAGGCTTATCATTTTTTCTAGGGTCTAAGTCAACTTGCAATTTTAATTGTGTGCAAAATTGCAGAGTGTAATAATTAAGACAAAATCTCATACTTTCGAAAACATAGCATCTTTAATAATAACAAAGATATTTTCAATTTTTATTTTTAGTTATTTTTAGTAATAATAATGAACAAATGGGGAAAAAACAATTATACTTTGTTTTAAAATTCTTAAAATAATTCTAAGTGATTAACTTACTAAGAACATTTATAGAAAAAATCTTTAAACACTTTTTGTGCTTGTTTTGGTTTTCTATTTTTTAATGAAAAAAAGACAGAAAAAGGAGCGAGTGCAGATCCCAACTAAAATTCATCTCAAAGTTTTATCCTAAAGAAAACTCTAGAAGTGAAGGAGTCTGTTCTTTAGATAAAAAAAACTTCTCAATAGGGATGATCTATAGTTGGTTATCTTTCCGAACAACAATATGGATTGTCATTTCAATAACTGAATGAAAAAAAAAATAGCCCAAGGTGGATTTTTTTCCCATCGCGAAATAAATGATTCTCACTTCAACATGATCGATGAGAAAGAGGTCAAAAGGGTAGAGGAGAAATCTATAGAATCCTTCACGTTTTTTATTTGAGGAGGGTGATTTAAATTCCATTACAAACAATCATATAGGGATAGACAGTATAGGATATGTAATAGAAAGAGGTTCATTTGTCTCCATTTTGATTGATATCCATTATTTTGGATTATATCCGGGTATATCGTATAGATCAATATATATATATATATGATATAACTTGTTCCAGTCATTAATCTATACAGTTTTATTAGATTGAAAAAGGATTGAGTAGGAAATGAAGAGTACTGTGAAATTAAATTGTAAAACATAACAACAGTACACAATTGCACTCATTGCATATTTTTAATAAGATAAACTCAGCAGCATGCATGACGATACGACTCCTATATCTGAAGTTGTTTTCAAGTGTTAGGAGTTTTCACATTCCCACGTTGTCGAAATATCAGTCAGGCTGGCCAACGTGCATACTTGACAAACCAGAATCAAATCACGATTTACCTTGAATTTAAAAAAAAAGAAAAGTAAATAGTATCTCTTCAAGTTATTTACGAAATTATTTTTTAATTATTTGTGAAATAAATGGGAGAAAAAAAATTATCGAAAATAAGGGGTGAGGTTCACGAAATAATTACAATCTCCACTATTAGAAAATATATTTTATAAATTAAAGGAGACAATAAAAGAGTGTGTCTTCTGCTGGAAAAATATCTTTATAAATAAATAAAAATAATTATTTTTCCAGCAGAAGACTACGTCTTTTATTGCCTCATTTAATTTATAAAAAATGTTAATATTTGTATTTTATTTAATCTTAATTAGCGATTGATGAGGGTTAGGTCTAATGGAAAAGTCATGTGGCCAGACATTTCAGTTTATTTCATAATGAAATTCTACAAAATATTCAATTTAAAATTGAAAAATAGTTCAAATCTTCATCTTACCTTTATTATTTGTACTTTCAAGTTTAAAAGTAATTATAACATAAGTATTCTGAGAATTGAAACAATCCATTACAATAATTTGCTTATTTTCAGAAAATAACTTTGAGAGAGGGGACACACAGCTGATGAGCCGAAGAAGCAAGTAACTTGGTGAGCCAAAATTTTACTTTTTAGAGGAAAAATATTTTTAATTTTTTTTACTTAAACCATAGTAGTACCTATGGATAAAGTATTGTAATGGGTCTCGGGTCAAGCGTGATTTCAAAGGGCCATATTTAAAGACTACGGAACCCATGGTCTCAACCAATATCACAAATTGTAGTATTTTAATAGATTTTAATATTACTTTTAATTTTTCATTATTATTAATTTGACATATTAATTTATTAAAACTCTGCTAGTTTAAATCACATAATATCCACAAGCCACGTCAGACTATTTATTCTAATTCTATAACTATTACCAAGTGATAAAAAAAAATAATAAAATAACAATTAAGAAAGAATCTAAATTTAAAAAAAAATTCTGGGGGGTCAGATAGGCTAGGCGGTAGCGTGTCATCCTGCTAACCTAGTGGACCCGGGTTCGAATCCGACTCGAGGCATCCGGATAAATCTGACCGCTGGGGTAGGGACAAATTTAAAAATAATAAATACTATCGTAAATGGCTTATGGCTAGAAAGGCCGAAAAGCCAAAAAAAAATTTAAAGATTTTAGTAGAAAACAATTTTTATATTGCCTATCAGAAGGATTCATTCCCTCAGGAGTTGAACCCGAGCACCAAAATGCTTTCCGGGCAGTTAATCTAACCCGAGGGGTGAACCGCGATTGGAATTAGGTATACACCGTCTTTGGAATTATTTGGAATTACTTTGGAATTCATTAGATAATCTATTGTCATCCATTGTCTTTTATTTGGAAATGTAAGTGGAAGTGGAAGTAGTTGTACACGATTTTAGTATGCGGTTTACCCCTCGGTCTAACCCTTAAGAGAAATCTCTCTCTGACTCGCAATATATTACCTATAAGAAAAGTCAAAATTATTCACTTCATTCAACTAGAACGGAAAAGTAAAAAATAAAGCTTGACCGAAAAAAGTTTTCAGAGGCTGACCTTTCATTTATATAATAAATCGAAAGAAATAAGCATATCTTTTTGAAAAATAGATTGAATTTTTTTAAATCAACTCAACGTAAGAAAGAATCTCAATTTAAGGTCAAAATTCAAAGATTTTAGTAGAAAATAATTTTAAATTGCCTATCAGAGGAATTCATCACCTCAGGAGTTGAACCCGAGCACCAACATGCTTTCCAAGCAGTTAGTCCAAACCTTCCTTCTATTTCTCATAAAGAGATCCTCAATTCTTTCGATTTATTATATAAAATAATAATATATCTAAAAAAGAAAAAATTAAAATAATTTACTATTAAAACTTTAATTATGTTTTATTAAAGTCCAAATTTTACAATAAATTCCCAAAAGAAAACATAAAACACAAATGGTCTTTAATTTATTTTCCTTTCATAAAATTGAAACATCATGACCCAAGTAAATAATCATCTTTAAATTTCCTCTATGTATTTTCTCTGTCTAAAAACGCCATATTTTTCTGACATGCCCTTTT
Organism: Forficula auricularia; assembly: GCA_024734495.1. Lineage (NCBI taxonomy): Eukaryota > Metazoa > Arthropoda > Insecta > Dermaptera > Forficulidae > Forficula > Forficula auricularia. The sequence goes on from JALMQS010000264.1 coordinate 1,375,873, forward strand.
TTGATTGTATTATAGTTGTTTTATTCCCGACCATCAATTTAAAATCTATAATCCAATAGGGAGTCTGTGAGATAGAACAATACATGTCGAAAAAATTCCAAATTGTTAAGGGGGATGTTGTATTGTTGTATGAAGGCGTGGTCATTAGATTAATTATCCTCTCTTTGTTTTTTTTTCGCTCTCTCTTTTTTGCTTTTTAATAGAACATCTCTTTTACTGCTGCAATTAATACAGACGGGAAGGGTTCCAAAGTATTCCAATGAGTATTAGGGAAAAAAGAAAATTAGCGTAGTATTTTTCAAAAAAAGAAGAACATAAACAAAACTTTAAAATATTATTCATTTATTGAGATCTAATCGTAGGAAGTTGGACCAAAAAATTCAAATTAAAAACAGAGTTTTCTCATTTAATATGTCGGACATTTCGTCACTTTATTGTGACTGGTGTGAGGTATCGATGTATTGTTTTAAATAGAAAGAATTTGCAAATGTTTTTTTCATAGTTTCAAGAATGTCAGACAATTGACTTGTACAATAAGGTATTTTAAAAACCAACCTATTCTTTGTTAAAAAGTATTTAGTGATTTTTGTCATGATTCATTGTTTGTCTGTCTTTGTCTTATTATTTCAACTGCTGAAGAAGTCATACATAAAGTGACGAAACGTCGGGCATATTGAATGAGAAAACTCAGTTTTTAATTTAATTTCTTTGATCCAACTTCCTACGATTCCATCTCAATAATTTAATTAAGGATACGATCAGTGAAACATTCATTTATTTATTCATCTTATATTATATATATATTGGCGAAAATTTCAATAGGGGTGACATCTTTTCAAGATATAAAGAATTAATAAGGAAGACAAATTTCTATGCAAATTCACCTTCCTGACATATATTGGAAAGTAGATTCAAAATTTTTTATTTTTTTCGTAAATTTGTTCATCTATAAATCTATGTGGAGATCAGATCTTTAAATTATCGTATGAATAATTAATAACAAACAAATTCCTTCGTTTTATTGGCAAAAAATAGCTTTGCTCGACATCAGTGAATATTATTGGACAAAGTTAAAAATTTCATTTGATAAGTGATGGAAAGGCAGCCTAAGGATAGTGAAAAAAATTATCTCGAATAAAGTAGATTTATTGGATATTGATTTTTTTTTATTACTCAAAAACCAACATTTCCTTAAAGGTTTAAAAGTGGTCATTTATGGAAAAATAAACCCTAAAGAATGAAGGAAAATCCTCCGAAACGTTCGTCTTTGAGTGATGAAAAAAATGAACATCAATTTTCCTTCTAATACTAGTATATTAAAAAATTTATTATTTCTTTTTTTTATCATGGAGTACAAGGTATTCTTGTAAAGATCTCTTTAATTATATTTAGGCACAGTTTGCTTAAATTTAATTTAATAAAATGTCAGTGTTTGAAAGTCCTAAATTGGCAATTATCAGGGTTCTATTGAAAAAGTAAAACGGAACTCTAATAGTGTCGCTACATTGCCTGTCAGTATGTCCGACCATTTGTAAGAGCATTGTACATCGTAAAGTAAATAGGATACAACCTTAAAATGAATTAAATTGGATGTAGTAACTTTCACGAAGATCCAAAATCGCATTAAAATTTTAATCGAATTATTATTTTGGGACGGTCGAATTTTATGTGGGATCAAAAATAAAAACAAAATTTAACATAAAGTGCGGAAGGTATCCCTGTAGAGATAGATCTATTTAAGTAAAAAGATTTAATTTTTAAATTTATTTCGATTTAAAATTACGGTTTTAGAGAGCTTTAAAATGGTCGATTTTAGCTGATTTTTGTAGCTGTCGGGGTTTAGAAACGGCTTAGCTTAAAATTATGGAAAAAATTCCACAGATTCACTTATTTTCTCATTATTACTGTCCAATAAAAATCAAGTATTTTTTAAAAAATATAGGATACGAAATCCTCGATATGTGGTGCAACTTTCATTTAGATCGAAATTTTGTAAAAAAAATTAAATTTTAGTTAAAATAGATTAAGGATTAGTTTTTTATTTAATCTAATTTTATTTTTTCTGACCAAACACCAGTCCATTCAATTAGAATTTCTAATAAATTATTCAAAACAAATGAATTTTTCATCATTTTTTTTATTCATAATGTACGTTTTTAAGCTTATTATGAGCTAGGGTAGCGAAGTCAAAGTAACTAATGGATGTAAATATGCACAGTATTCGGAATAATATAATCCTTTCCGTTTTGCATACTATTGTGCTACTATAATTTAATTTTTATTTATTCTATTCTCACTGGACTTCATAAATGGTAAAATTTAATAATTCCAACTGAACATAATTTAAAATTTAAAAATCTTTTATATAAAATAATCTTAAAACGATCATTCAAAATCCAAATGTTTCGGAAAACTTTATCCCTTTATCAATGAAATTTTTGAATAAATTGACAAGTTCTGATGTCGCCATCCACTTGACTTTACCATACAACCTGGACCCTCACTTATATTTAATATTTAATAAAATTATTTATAATCTTGTAGGGGGGTTAGTTTTTGAATTTTTTAGACTTCTGGAGGCCCACTGATTATGTATACAAAATTTGGTTGAATTTGGTACAAGGGCCTATATTTTCATTTTTTGACCCTACACCACCATTATGTATACAAAATTAGGTTGAGTTTGCTTAAAGGGGCTAGATTTTAAATTTTACACCCCTCCTACACCTACTTAATTTTGGGTCGATATGCACCAAAATCTAATTAGCTCTTAATCTCAATGCACCAAAACTACTTGTGAAATTTGGTTTTGATAATCACACTAGTTTTTGAGCTAACTCGTCCACAAAAATTTGGTCACGCACAGACTAACAGATTAACTAACAGACATTTTGACAAAACAATTATTATCTCGACCGAAATACCCTGGTTTCGTCCAATTTTTTTAATCAAAATAGTTTTAGTCGTTTTTTAGATATTTCGAAAAAAAGAAGCAAAAAAAACAACACTTTTTTATGCACGATTACAATACTTAATCATACTCTGTAATGTAAAGTAAAAAGAGTTGGTTGTCAGTATTGCTTTATATTCATTCATTAATATTAATTTGTGCGTAATACACGATTTTCTAAGATTCAACATCCCCACGCGCTTAAATTGGGTATTAACCGTACAAATGCATTCGCCAATTTGTTGATCCCTATGACTTTTAGAGATTGGAACTCTCTTCGACTGTCCATCTTCCCAGCTACATATAACCTTCAATCTTTCAAGCGCCGTATCCACAGATAACTTCAACTCCGACTCAATCCCTGAAATCTCTTATTATTTTCATGATACAAAGGCCAGACTACAGATTATCAACTTCTTTTATCAATATCATTATTATATATAAAAAAAATCATTTATATATTTTATATGATAATATATTAGGTATATGATAATCCGGTCTACCTATATACCACAAGACTTAACAAGCTTAATCTACATTAGCCCGTCATCTGATGATACGTCAATCCAAAACGCTTGAGTGATTTTTCTGTTTAAACTCGAATTTAAATTTATATAAGCTATCTTAATACTTCCGCTTAATATACAGGGTGGGCCATAAAGATCTACCAGATTTTGAAGAGGCATAACAAAATGAAAAAATTTAACTAGAAAAAACTGAATGTATTTTTGAAAAGAAGATAAAATATATTTTTTTTAAATTTGTTTTAAACATTATCAGACAAAAATAAAAAAGAAAGGGGGGGTCAAAAATGAAAATTCTAGCCTTTAGACCAAACTCAATCAAATTTTGTATACATATTCTGTGGGATTCAAAAAGGCTAGAAATGCAAAATCTAACAACCCACAATGGAGTGAGGGTCAAAAATGAAAATTCTAGCCCTTTTGATCAAACTCAACCAAATTTTGTATACATATTCTGTGGACCCCAGAAGGCTAGAAATGCAAAAAGTAAGCAAATTTTAGTCTAAAGGGCTAGAATTTTCATTTTTGACACCCCACCTCATTTTGGGTGGTTAGTTTTTGAATTTCTAGTCTTCTAGGGTCCACAGAATATGTATACAAAATTTGGTTGAGTTTGGTCGAAATGGCTAGAATTTTCATTTATGACCCCCACCCCACCCCTTTTAGTGTGATATAATGTTTAAAACACATTAAAAAAAAATATATTATATGTTCTTTTCAAAAATATATTCAGTTTTTTTCAAGTTTAATTTTTTAATTTTTTATACCTCTTCAAAATGTGGTAGATCTTTATGCCCGACCCTGTATTTAATAAATTCAATACACCCAATATTTTTTTACTAGTTCCAGCAAATCACGCTTAAAAGAAGACATTACTCTTTAGCATCTTTAATGCAGTGGTTTGAATGATCAAAAAAATCATGTAAAATTAAATATTCGCATTAAAAAGGCACTACTCTTAAGTAAATTTGATACATTGATTCCACTAATAATCTTGAAATGTTTTACCCCTGGTATAAAAAAATTCCCTCAAGATAGTAAATGTTTTCTAAAGCATTGCAGGATTTTATATGATCTATCTCTTTGATATCCCAGTACTTTGAAATTTACTGGGTAAATGCAGTCTTCTTCTTTTTTTAACCGACTTTAAAAAAGGAGGAGGTTCTCTATTCGACTGATTTTTTTTTTTTTTAATTTTTTGTGTCTATGTTACCTCATATCTCCGCCAATTGTGAACCGATTTTGAAAAAAAATTGCATTGGGTTCAGTCTAGCTTCCGATTGGTCCCGTTTTTTTAATTGGTATTAGACCTTTTTTGTTAGGTTTGTTCAGGTCTAACTTCTTTATTTATGAGCCGATTTTGATGATTCTTTTTTTAGTGGAAAGGGGGTATCTTAGGGATGGTGCCATATTAATTTGGTCAAGTTCTGATGATATGATCAACGACGAAATAACGTAAATATCCAATTCATATGAGCAAATAATCGAAATTATGATAAATAAAATCTTTTATAAAAAAAATATTATAACCACTATTAATAACATCACTAAAAAATAATTTTTAAGAAAAAAATAAAACCGACTTCAAAAAAATTAAATGCAACAAATAAAATACACTAATAGGTATAAAATAATTATTATCAACAGAACTTGACCAAATTAATATGGCACCATCCCTAAGATACCCCCTTTCCACTAAAAAAAGAATCATCAAAATCAGCTCATAAACAAAGAAGTTAGACCTGAACAAACCTAACAAAAAAGGTCTAATACCAATAAAAAAAAACGGGACCAATCGGAAGCTAGACTGAACCCAATGCATTTTTTTTCAAAATCGGTTCACAATTGGCGGAGATATGAGGTAACATAGACACAAAAAATTAAAAAAAAAAAAAATCAGTCGAATAGAGAACCTCCTCCTTTTTTGAAGTCGGTTAAAAAGAGAAAAATAAAAGTAATTTTTATAAAAAAAAAATAAAACCGACTTCAAAAAACTTAGATGCAATAAATAAAATAATTATAACTTAAAAATAAAATAAAATCCACTAAAAGGTATAAAATAATTTTCTTATTTAGTTACAACTAAACGACGAAATATTAACATGAAATTACTTTTTGAAGTCGGTGCCAAACATATACATTTTATGAATCGCACTTGACGGATCTTACTTAGTAAGTTTGGCGGGTACGCCCGCTTATAGGTATAGTTTGTTTGGCACTGACTTCAATAAGTATTTTCATGTTAATATTTCGTCGTTTAGTTGTAACTAAATAAGAAAATTATTTTATACCTTTTAGTGGATTATATTTTATTTTTAAGTTATTATTATTTTTTTGTTGCATTTAAGTTTTTTGAAGTCGGTTTTTTTTTATAAAAATTATTAATAAAATCAATAATCAAAAGGAAGAATTTTTATAGTAGTTTTCTCATATCTAAATAAGGTAGGTTAAAGTTTTTCATATTGTTTTTCTTTCACACACAATTTTCCTAAATCACTCCAGAATACTAAGATTTAATTGATTTCTCTCAAGTTACCAAGAAACCAAAACTGAACAGACGAGGGTGAATACCAAACAATGCTGTTAGTAACAAAAACTCAACTTCAACTAACTTAATGTCCCTAGGGTATGCTAACCAAAGGTATTCCTCAATCAAAGTGTCATACAAAAAAAATTCAATTAAACCTTATGACGGAAATGAGCAACAAAAACTCAAGAGCCATTGACACACTTGCAATGCTCAATGAGAAGGAAATCTTCTCTTCACAAACAAAATAAATCCGTTTCATTATTTGGTTAATGATTTTGTTTTTCTAAAGCTTAAATTAATGCGTTTCAGATTGTTCAAAAGAAACCTTAACTTCTTCCATCATTTTTAAAAAGGGAAGTGATTTGGAACTTTAGAAATGAAGTGGATTACTGCTCTCGCTGGCCAATCAGAATATTGAATTCTCTAATAATTTTCAATTTTTTAACATTGTTTAGCTTGGAAATCTTTAAGGCCAGGTTTACACATTGTAAACTTCAGATTTGCATCTTTTATTTATTATGCTCTGACAGATAAACGGACAGACATCGTTACTGATAGACAAAAAAACATTGTATAGACGGTAGAAAATTTCACTTCTTTTTAACCGACTTCAAAAAAGGAGGAGGTTCTCAATTCGACTGATTTTTTTTTTGTGTGTCTATGTTACCTGATATCTTCGATAATTGTCAACCGATTTTGATGATTTTTTTTACATTGGATTCAGTATAGTTTCCGATTGTTCCCGTTTTTTTCATTGGTATTGGACCTTTTTTGTGATGTTTGTTCATCCATAACTTCTTTGTTTATGAACCAATTTTGATGATTATTTCTGCGTTTGGATTAGTATATCTCCAAGATAGCCAAGATACCTAAGTATTTATTTATTTATTTTATGTATGTTCAGCGAGAACTTTTTGCCACGTTGACCGATTTCGATGATTCTTTTTTTATTGGAAAAGGGGGCACCTTAGGGGTGGTCCCATATTAATTTGGTCAAGTTCAGATGATATGATGAATGACGAAATAACGTAAATCTTCAATTCTTATGACCAAATAATCGAAATTATAATAAATAAAATCTTTTATGAAAAAAAATCTTAAAAAATTCATTTAAAATCCACGAACGTTTCGAGAGAAATTCTATATTTATGAATTGAATTTTATTATCATTTCCTGATTCCTTCGCCCGAATCTGTCTCTTTCGAGATGCATACAAAGTATTATCTTAAGTCACTATTAATAATATCACTAAAAAGAGAAAAATAAATTTTTATAAAAAAAAATAAATAAAACCGACTTCAAAAAAATTAAATGCAACAAATAAAGAACTCAAAAATAAAATAAAATGCATTAAAGGGTATAAAATAATTATCTAATTTAGTTACAACTAAACGACCAACTATTAACATGAAATCACTTTTTGAAGTCGGTGCCAAAAATATACAATTTATGAATCGAACTAGAAGGATTTTACTTGGTACGATTTGCGGGTACACTCGCTTATATAGTTTGTTTACCACCGACTTCAAAAAGTGATTTCATATTAATATTTCGTCGTTAATATTTAGTCGTTTTAACTAAATTAGATAAATTTTTTATACCTTTTAGTGCATTTTATTTTATTTTTGAGTTCTTATTATTTTATTTGTTGTATTTAATTTTTTTAAAGTCAGTTTTATTTTTTTTTTATAAAAATGTCTTTATTTTTCCCACAGCTTTCTTTCTTTTTTCCTATTTGTTTCAAGTACCTAATCATTAGTAATTCTGTTCACCCATAGAATCTTTATTTATTTTTTTCTTGCTAAATTAATTTTTCCAGAGTTCATAAAATTATTTGCGAAAATTGAGATTAAATAAAAGGTAAATCTTTAAAAGACGGCAATATATATTTTTTTTGTTATTGAATTTTTTCTAAACATTAATTTGTAAAAAAAAAAAAATATTTTGTTCAAATGTAAAACTTTTGATGAATGATTTGATAGTTTAAATGAGTAACGAATAACTAAAATATCCATAGATTTTATATTTCTTGATCAGTCTGTTAGATATAGGTGAAAGACTACAATAGGTTTCATAAGTTCCGGCATTATTTCATTTTTATTTATTCTACTATTATTATGTACCTAACGCTTTTGATAGTATTAATTTAAAAAAAATATATTGATTTTATAAATACGTTTAGAAATCTGATACATTATATCATAACGTTTTTAACCATTAATTTTGTTTCATATTAAACACAAATTATTTTTTAATTACTGAATAGATCAAATTGTATTTTGATTTGGCTGCTTATGCCGCTCCCTTACGGTCCCGCCTGATAAATCCTCTCTGTATCATAGTGAGCCACAACCCTGGGTACCAATTTGAATTATAGGTGCAAGCAATTTGTATTCAATATATATATTAGGGTGGTCCTTATTTTGGGTATTTTCGAATTTTTACACTGACAAAGCCTCATATGGTTTGAAATAAATAAAAAAAAATATCCTCCAAGTTTCAAGCTTCTATCTCAATTATAACCTGTGCCCCCCAGCGATGAGAGTTTTTCATTTAAATAACATGGGGTTTTTGCCAGTGAAAGATCAATTTTTTATTCCGGACAAAGTAATGGTAAAAAAATTTTGAAACTCTCTAGACTTTAACACTATAATAGTAGCTATTTCTTTGATTTTTTAAAGATTTTTATCTATTATAATTTTGGAGTCTATAACTTAGTAACATTAAGATATAGCAGTATTTTATCTATCTGTAACTCCAAAATTATAATAGATAAAAATCTGTAATAATTCTGATGGATAGCTAGTATTATAAGGATAAAGTTAACAGAGTTTCAAATTTTTGAACAATTACTTTGTCCGGAATAAAAAATTGATCTTTCAATGGCAATAACCCCATGTTATTTAGATAAGAAACTTATATAGCTGGGGGCACAGGTTATAATTGAGATAGAGACTTGAAACTTGGCGGATATTTTATTTATTTATTTCGAACTATATGGAGACCTTGTCATCGTAAAAATTCGAAAATACCCAAAATAAGGACCACCTTAATATATAGTACCTGGAGGCACCGAGCGATGCTCGGTAACTTCTTCCTTCAGTTAAAAGCTTTATTTTAATATTATTTTTAATTTAAAATTCTGATAAAAAGGTCGATTTTTATTTGAGAGCCTCTTTCAAATTAAAAAAATACAAAAATATATAATAGTCGCCCAATGTAGCCCCCACCCCCACCTCCACCCCGCTCAATCCCACCTCCGAAACCTCTCTCTACACCCAGATTCCCCACCACTGTGCCCCACCTTCTGCACCTGTTTTGATTCAACCATATGATTCATTTTTATTCATCCAATTAATAAATAAAACCTATCAAAATGTGTTGTTTTTTCAGGAAATTGAGACCTGCTTATGCGAAATAAATTTTTAAATAAATTCTTGATTATTTTTTATTCTACTAAATAAATAAAGTTCTTTATAAAAACAATTATAAAACGTTTATTAATATTTCTAACGTTTAGGGAGAACAAAATATGTTAAAATCCACAATCACAATACTTCTTCAAGGCCTTTTAGAACAATGAAACAAACAACCCATTGTCTGCCTGGGTATAAAAGGAAAAGGAAACCTTTTTTAAAACCCTAAGAATGGAATTTGTCTACCTGAGAATAATTAATTTGATTACGAAAAAACCCATCAAAAACAATTTTGTCGAAGATGAGACCGTGACAGATCGAATTGTCACCCCAAAAACCCCCTAACCCGTGAATTTCATCAAAATCGGTAAAGCCGTTTTCAAAATAGAACTAAGATACAAATATATAAACAAACAAATATATATACAAACAAATAAATATACAATTTTTGCTCGTTTAATAAGAGTAGATATATCGGAATTAATCTGAAAAGTAAAGGATTTGTTTATTATTTATTCAATTTTGTTGAATATAAAAGAAATCGCGATCATCGTTTCTACACTTTTTTCTTTTTAAAGATGACGTGACGCTAAGAGAGAGAGAGAAAGTGGGAGAGGGTGTAATAAAGAGCAAGAAAGCACTTGGATCGAAGGGTTGCAACCCTCTTGTAGTGATGCTTTCTCCCTCTCATTGACTGAACGCAGACACCTTGACACGTGCACATCCTCCTTTCCTTTATCTTCTAGGTGATATGACAGGATGATACACAGAAAGAGAGACAACTTGTCAGCGCTTGTCATTTCAAGATTTCCTCTCCATCTGACAATGACAAATGATCCAAATCATTAACATTAACCGATTTCCGACTACATTAGTACTCTGTGATTGTCGGTTATTGTTTGTTAACAACTGATAATATTTATTTAAATCCAGTATTTAAAGTAGATGAACTAAATAAATGAACTGGAACGTTGTTATTACCGAGGACAGCAGAGTGGATTTTTATAAATTAAATATTTAATAAATTGAAAGTTTCTTTTTGCCGAAAGTAGCAGAATTTCTATAAATTGAAGGATAAAAGTTGTGGTGGATGGAACATCATCTGAATCGTTCTCCACAAACTCTGGTGTTCCCCAAGGCTCCGTAATCTCCTCCACACTCTTCCTAATTTATATAAACGACCTTTTCGATCAAACGGCAAACCCCACTCATTGTTACGCCGACGATAGCACTCTACACGGTAAACCCTCACTCCCGAATAATCGAATCAATGTTACCTCCTCAATTACTCTCGACCTAGACAAACTGAATAAATGGGGCTCACAAAATTTAGTTAACTTCAATTCAAACAAGACTCAATATTGTCTAATTTCTAGGCGCGAAAATAAAGATTTCCCTGATATTCACTTCGATTCGAATACCCTAAAAATGTGTGACAGCCTATCCATGCTTGGCGTCTCTGTCGCATCTGACCTGTCTTGGAATAAACACATCTCCTCTGTGGCGAAATCTGCAGCAAGGAAGATTGGCTTCTTATTCAGGTCCAAGCGATTTTACAAACCCCCACAACTTCTCACCATCTACAAGGCCCAGTCTGCAGCAAGAAAGATTGGCTTCTTATTCAGGTCCAAGCGATTTTACAAACCCCCACAACTTCTCACCATCTACAAGGCCCAGATCCGCCCCTGTCTCGAATACAGCTGTCATCTGTGGAGAGGGGCCTCAAAATACTCTCTTGCTACCCTGGATGCAATTCAGAAACGAGCCGTCAGGCTAATTGACGATTCTACCCTCACCGACTCCCTCGACTCGCTGGCTCATCGAAGAGATGTCTCTGCCCTTTTCCTTTTCTATAGATACTATCACGGCAGGTGCTCTGATGAGATAAAATCAATAATTCCCCCCAAAGCATGCTTTGCACGTAGCACGCGTTTTGCCGACTCCCAACACTCTCTCGCGGTCAAACTAGAAAAGTGCCGGACCACTTCATTCGCCAATACATATATCCCCATGACTTCAAGGAACTGGAACTCTCTTCCAGCCTCTATCTTTCCCAGCACCTATAATCTTCAAACCTTCAAAACCGGAGTGCATAGACACCTACGTCTACACCCTCTCACTTAATCAACTTTCTCTTCTCTTCGGTAATTCAAGGGTCTTTCGAGATCCATAGGGGCTGCATCTTTATTGGTGCACCCCTTCTTGCATTCGATTGCATTAAAAAAAAAAAAAAAAAAAAAAGAGACAATAAAATTTGACGTGATTTAGACCAAAGTACAGGCGAAAACTTAGTTTTATATATATACCTAGAGATTTAACAAAATAATTTATAATCATTCACGAAAGAACCTTACCCCTCTAAATTTTGAACTCATTAGCAATTTATTCCTTAGTACCTGGCCACCGAGCAATGCTCGGTAAATTTTTGCTTCAGTTAATAGCTATATATTAATCCCCGGAACCGCACCTCCTCGCCCCCCGGACCCTTATCACTTCAACCCACCTCCTGCACCCTCTCACCCCACCCCATCCCCGCACTCCGCCCTCGAAACCCTGTACCTCCCCCGGCCCCCACCACTGAACCCTCCATCAATCAATAAAATTCCCCAATTTTTATTATATAATAATAATTGTAATAATCTTATTGGGGATATAAAATTAAAAAACCAATTATTTATTAAAAAGAAATTGAATTAAAATGTAAATAAACGTTTTTATCGAGACAACCACCTTTGAATAATTGTTTCAAAAACTCATCAAAAACAACTTAGCCGAAGATGAGACCATGACAGATCGAATGTCCAACAGAAAACCCTTCTAACCCGTGAATTTCATCCAAATCGTTAGAGCCGTTTTCGAGAAACCGACCGGATATATATATATATATATATATATATATATATATATATATATATATATATATATATATATACAAACTTTGTTCGTTTAATATAATAAGATAAGATAAATGAAAATCGTCTATTGTAAAAATATCAGCATTCTTTGATTTTTTTTTTTTTTTGAAATTTTATTTTAAATTATTTTTGAACACTCCTCTCCTCCCTCTTTTGGGTCATTACTAATTTCACATAGTGAATCATTTTCACAAGGCCATAGATGGTGCATATGTGAAATTTAGTAGAAATCGATCAAAGGGTCTAGAAATTATATGGATATTGATAATTGATAGTTCTATTTTTTGACCCCATCCACCACAATTTTGGCCCCAGAAAAAAATAATACTGTATTTTTTACTATAGGTCTCCTTGATAGTAAATTCTATTTTTCTTGATTTTTTTAATTTGAAAATTTTTAAATTTTAAAAGGAAGGAGCTGGACAATAATTTAAATCAAACGCAAAGTTTTTTAATTAAATGGGCCAAACGTTTCGTCACTGATTCGTGACTTCCTTACAATCAGCCACTAAATTTCACTCAAAGATCTTAATATCTTCATCAGGAAATTTTTACGACAGTCTAATATGGAAACAAAATTATTTTCAGCATCTAAAATTAATCACTGGAATAACTTTTTGATCATTCCTTGTAATTTTCTTAGTAATCTAGTAGTTTTCTTGTAATCTTCTTAGAACAATTACATTTCCTCAAGTACTTCTTAGATTACTGTAAATTAAATACACTCCTAAGGATTTTAATAATATTTTTGTCACATTATTATCTTTTCCTGCATTTGGTTATGATATTTTAGTTATCTATATTTTTGTGTAATTTTTACTTTTGAAAATTGATAATTACTATGAATAAATAATTAATTGAAGGAAACAATAAAAGAGAGTGTCTTCTCCTGGAAAAATTCAAGCAAAGTTATGAACTAAAACACCCTCAACAAAATTCCTCTAAGTCTGTGTGTCTGCCTGTATATCTGTATGTTTCTGTGGGTTCCGCGCAAATATTGCTCTCGATTTACGTAAAAACGGCTGAAGGGATTATGAAAGTTCATATTTAGATCGGATAACTTTTAACCCGGGGGGTGGGGACTCAGAGCGCGTAGCTCTTTGGCCAGCAAGAGAACCGCTGAAGGCGGGCCTCGCAACTAGTACAAAATAAATGGGACGCGGGTGTATAGTATATAGGTATATATTTATCTTCTGTCCCATTCACATCAAGTTTAACCACCGCCTAGTAGGCAGGCAAGCAATTTGTAATCGACATGTTTTCTCTGCATAACTTCACGGGGCACCCAAGAAAAAGGTAAAAAGTCTAAAAAATACAATGATTTATTGATGACCTTTAGATTTTTGTACATTTTAACCAGTATCAAAGTATCTATATGTTATTGTGTTGAATAGGTATTTTAAAATACTATTAAACACTTTCTCATGTAATCTTTACTTTGATTATTCTGACATACGATTCGAAATAAAATAATACTTATTACTAAAAAACGAGTGTATTGAATTTTGATTATAGTATGTCTCCAAATTGGAAAGCAACAATAATAATTCAATATAAAAATAAATTTAAATCCCACATTGCATATCGCTTAATTACATATGAAAAGAGCGCTAATTCTCTCGGGAGTTAAATCCATGAAACAAATTGACCTTATGAAAATGACTCAGTTTTTGAAATTGATAGTGACCAAAGTTTTAAAGGGTGGGGGGGGGGGTTAAAAAATTTTCAAAGAAAAATTGAAAAGACTTATGTTTCTAACAAAATAGTCTAACCAGTCCGGACTAAACGCAACCAAATTTTGTATACATAAAAAATTGGGCGAAACCATGGCGTTTTGGTCTGTAAAAGCTTTAATGACTGAACATAGGGTGGGATTGTTGGAATGAATGGGAATTAAAGGCAGGGCGGTGGGGTGCACCCTGGCTAGCAAGAGGCCCGCAAATAATAAAAATAGAATACGATTGAAGTAGTTGTTGACGGACTGATAAGTGAATTGAATGGATTTTGATGAGGCAGTCCAAGGTTCAAAAAAAGTGAGATAATTATAACTATCGTTTTTATTCAAAGCCGACGTTTCGGAGATTTATTTCTTCCTTCTTCAGGGTTTTAAAGGTCAGTTTAGTAAATACAATGTTACATTCATCTCTGTCTCCTCTCTCAGTGGCAGTAACAATATTATATAGTATTTCATTGTCAGCAGAATTTAGTGTAGTGCTGAGAATGAAATACTGTATAGTAATATTATTACTGCCACTGAGAGAGGAGAAGGAGGGGAATGTCACATTGTATTCCCTTCACTGACCTTTCAAAACCTGAAGAAGGAGGGAATAAAGCTCCGAAACGTCGGCTTTGAAATTCAAAATAGAATACATTTTTCTGTAACAATTTTCGTGATGATTTTCAATAAAAATAAATTATTATCAATATAAAAAAAGCGTGTGAATAACCTGAAAAACTTTTTAAATATTATCGTTTAAAAATGTTGATAATATTTTTGACCTTTTCTGTTTCTTGTATGTAACATTATGAAAGCAGTTGAGATAATATAGATTCAATGGAATTTTACAGATTATTAATATAAAAAAAACGGCATTCTGTTAGCTAGATTAAATACTTTTCAAATTATTTCATTTCAATGCATACATGGTGGCCGACAATTGATTTTGGATAACAAAAGGATTTCATTGAAAAGAGACAGACACAGTTAAAATGTAAGTTGAGATATATGTAGTTAGAAAAATAGTTTTAAAGGAGTTTTCTATTTAGTTTAATAAAACAGAATATGGATGACTATTTTATCAAATTGTTTCAATTTATTCACGATCTTTCAATTCATTAAATAGCAAAATGCATTAAATTTGAAATTTAATATTGGAAAATAATATCCTTGCCATTGGTATCATTTTCATAATGAGTTAATTTATTGGTAAACTGTAAAAATTTTCATTTAGTCGAGCTTAATTTGGACTTCCAGTTTCCCAAATTTAATTCAAAAAAATAGAGTCCATTTTTTTAATAATTAAAATTGACAAAATTTACAGAGCCTATATTTTACAGAGAGATAAAATAAATTTACTGAGATTCTGAAATTTTTCTGGATAATTTTTTTTTAATTTTTTCTTCCCAAATTAAAGTGTAGATTTAATATTTTTGAAATTTCGAGGGTTGCTAGTCACAAATAAAATAAAATAATTTAGTAAATTTTTATTTTTGATTATTCCATATTCAATATACAGTTTCGACACCACTGGTTGACAATCATCTTCAGTAGTAAATGCCTTTATATTTTTGGAAATTGTCAATATAAACATTTAATTGAAAAGTTTATAACGGGTAGCAGAGTAGTTGAATTATATAGAGAAACAAAGAGGTTATCCTCTGCTTGATGTAAAAAAACATACACACACATATGATATATCGAATACATATATATTATGTATCAGTGGCGGGTGGTGACTTTTCAATCAGGGGATGATGTCCAAAAAAGTACTCTTTATTTTTTGAAATTTTATTTCAATTTCGCTTTTTTATGCAAATTGCATCGAAAAAGGCATCATTTTCGTTATTTTTTAAATTTAATATTATATTTTTAAAAAAATATATTTTGGGACCTTTGCTCCAAACGGATACTGCTTCATGTGAGTGAAGGTAAGATTTAAAAATTAATTATTTTGACTTAAAACTTCCCAGTTCCTGAGATGGAAATCCGACCATCTTCCTCAATGAATCAGCCTGTCCTATTAGAAGTTTTTTAATTTCTAATAATTCTATTGCTATAAGCAAGCTATGACTTGTAATAGCACTCTTATTTCGGATCTTATATAATGAGAGATCTTAGAAATGGATTAGTCCAAAAATTCCCGAATCATCTTTATTAATTTCTTTTTTTGTATTATTAATATTTTAATATTTTCTCAGCGAGAACAATTTTTATTCGACTCAAAACTCGTCTGGACTTGTCTTTGACATGCTTGAACTGGAAGATATATCTACCAGGCAGGGACTTCAAACCTTCTATCAGCACCCTTTTCGGGAAAAATCATTCATTTTAATTGCAACAATTTTATTTCATTTCGAGAACCCTTTTCAAAACAAAAAATGTTTTTTATAGAAATATTTGAAATAACGGATAATAATTTTAAAATTTAAAGAACCTCCTCAAATTTTAAAGTCGACCTTATCATATTTATGAAAATACTCTATATGTTTGAACTTTTAGGGATGCGCCGCATCCATGAACCTCACTGATCTCGTATATTATTTAATTGTTTGCGACTATAATTTCGAAGGCTTGGCCTTCATCATCAGTCTTTTTTTAATTAAAAATATTATTAAATTGAAAGTTTTTCTGCCGAGGGTAGCAGAATTTTTATATATTAAAGGAGACAATAAAGAGTGTGTCTTCTGCTGGAATTATAATTATAATTATAATTCCATCAGAAGACACACTCTTTAATATTGTCTCCTTCAATATAAATATTATTTTTCATGAGGTCAGTATCGCGTGGATATTGAAAATATATAATCGTTTCTCTTATCTAAACAAAAAATTTAATATATGACTTCATGTTCTAAATATTTCAACTAAATTTTCAACTATTTCGAAAATTATAATTATAATTCAAGCAGAAGACACAGTCTTTTATTGTCTCCTTGAATATAAATATTATTTTTCATGAGGTTAGTAACGCGTGGATATTGAAAATATAATCGTTTCTCTTATCTAAACAAAAGATTTAATATATGACTTCATGTTCTAAGCATTTCAACTAAATTTTCAACTCTTTCGAAAATTGTTAACTGTGGGAAGCCCAAAATATAATCAGATCTTAATTTTGGAAATCTAATAATTTGCTGAGAAGAAGACTTTTCGTTCTATATTATGAGCGGGAACACACACACACACACACACACACATAGAGAGAGAGAGAGGGGCAGATCAAAATCATGATTTGAAATGATTTTTCTCTACCTTTCAGATATTTCTACACACAATTAAAAATTTATTAACATTTTGAAGAAGTTTAAGTACCATCGTTAAAAAATATAAAAAAATGTGGAAATGACATATTGACATTTTCTAAAATTTTAATTGAAATTTTTTTCCAAGAGATTAGTATCCTTTTATTATTATTATTTTTTTAATTTTTTTTTAACCTGCCCTCTCATCTTTTAATTATCCTTGAGTGTAATATCTATGATAAATTTAATTTTCCATTTGGATTATATTTTAATAAACACTTTCTCGTTCTCTCTGGCCGCCATACCTCAATGACTTTCTATTCTCGCCAAGCATCTTAACTTGATTCATCTTTTGAACACACTCGGCTCCATATTTATAATACAAAACTTGTAACATAAATAAATAAAATTAAATTTATACGGTTTAATTTTTTTCGCCCTCTTTATTAAATATTCCTTTAGTCTTTGCTCCTACCCTTTACATTTTATCATTAAAGGGTTGTGTATACATAATCTTTAAAGTAAGCTCACAGGACAATGTAACACAGTTGCTCTTTTTTCTATAGCGATATATCTTGGAAACTTGATAAATTCCAAAAAACCTATACATTCGATAAAGAGAGATAAAACATAAAAAAAAACCCAAAATTTGATTCCTTCTTAATTCCATCATCATCATAGAGTATTAGCAAAAATCTCGACAGGCGTGACATCTCGTAGAGAATTAATAACTACATGTAAGGTAATAGCGAATTTACTCCTTCTGGCATATATTAGCAGAAAGTTTTCGGGCAAATAAACTCTATTCTTACATCTGATTAAAACTATATACCTACATATTTAGTTGTCACATAACAAATAACACAATATAACTATGGGGTTTTGACAGGCTTATTCTGTGATCGTTCTCAAGTATCAGCATCCAAATTTATATTTGGTTAAGTGATTCGGGCACTGTAATGTCCAGATACTTATATAAAATGTGTCTGTGAGTAAAATCCTGTCAGGAACTCAGGATACTAACAAACTCAGCGCCATCTTTTTTTTGGCTTTTCGGCCTTTCTAACCATAAGCCAATTTACGATACTAATTATTTTTTTTAAATTTGTCTCTATACCGGGGTCAGATTTTAGCCTCATGTCTCGAGTCGGATTCGAACCCGGGTCCACTTGGTTATCAGTCTGACACGCTACCCCTGCCTAACCCGACCCCCAGCGCCATCTTGAAATGATTTTATATTTTTGAAAATATGGATTGTTGATTATCTTTATGCATAAATATAATATAATCAATATTTTTTAGAAAAATTGCCGTATAGTGACCACACTGATAACTGAGCTGATACTTTATAAGGCTAATGATTACTTGAAAAGTTTTTGTTTTGCCGAGAGTAGCAGAGTTGATTGATTCTAAAGAGAAACAGAAGAGTTGTCCTCTGCTTGATGCAAATAAACATACACACATATATATATATATATATATATATATATATATATATATATATATATCGAGATGATATATCTGTATATATATTATTTATTTGTTTGAGACTATAGTTTCGAAGACTTGGTCTTCATCATCAGTCTTTCTTCAATTATAAATGTTTTCACGGAGTCAATATCCATATGGATATTGACTCCATGAAAAACATTTATAATTGAAGAAAGACTGATGATGAAGACCAAGTCTTCGAAGCTATAGTCTCAAACAAATAAATAATATATATACCAGATATATCATCTCGATATATACTTGTATATGTATGTGTGTATGCATCGTAGAGGACAACCTCTTTGTTTCTCTTTGCTAATGATTACTACTTGATGAGATAGTCTTCTAGGGAAAAAATTTGCATTTAGATGTCTGTAGTTAAGTAATATTTGATACGTGAGGCCAACTTAGCTTCTGTTTTTGTATAATTTTTTATAAGATCATTATACTAAAATTCATCTGTTACCATGAAAAAATCACAATCGAAAAAAAATTATTTTTATATTTATTACGTTGGATTTTTTACTTTTTTTGGAAACACCTGCCGGGAATGGAAACGTACCAATTGCTTATTGATAGGTGATATTTATACCATGGTGCTGTGCAATCAATGATCAAATCCCAAAGCGAATGGTCCTGATTGTGGAAATTGTCGCCAATAAACCCGACCGATGACATTGATTTAGTAATGGATAGGTAATGACACCTTTGTGCCAGGTCAATTGCCAATTGGAGCAATTCTTCGAAACTTTATATGTTTAATGGAAAATATTCAATTAATTTTTATTTTTCATCAAATTTTTGTTTTAATGTAAGGTTAAGTTACTTATATGAGAAGTGAAAGTGTTGGGATATGACATGGTCTTTTGAAGACGAGTAGTTGCGTCAATCCAGTCTTGGGGATTGATCACTATTCTTTGATCATAATGAAATTAGTTTTATGATAATGAAAAGATAGTGTTATTAGTTAAAATATACGATTTCCTGTAAAATAATTGAATAAAAATAAAAAAGTATAACCATTTTTCTTTCAACACTCAAGAACATAACACCATCATCTATTAGCAAAATCAAGAAATAGAGAATCGAAAAAATGAAATTAATGTTTTAATAGTTTTATTAATTAAAAAAATACGGTATCTATGAAGTATAAAGAGAAAAATAGAAATAAAAATAAAAAAATAAATAAAAAATTTAATGGTTAAATAATGAGCAAAATATGTCATTACGATTGAAATCAAAAAAGAGAGGATAAAATAAGATCAAGCTTTAATAATAAACAATTAATGCCATCTATTAAAAATCTCAAGAATTAAAATAAGAAAAATTGAAGATTCGTGAAAACTAATAAGAATAGTATCAAAGAAAAAATACTTGAATAATATGTTAATAAAATTATATAAGTATAAGAGTTTTTATTGAAAACATTTAAGAAAAAAGTAAAACTCTTAAGTAATTAACTTTTAACTCATCCTTTATGAGAATTTAATCAAGAGCAATATTCGATTAAATATTCCACTCAATATATATTTTCGAAAATTTTAATTAAAATAGGATTTCAGTTAATTATAAAATAAGAGAGAAATTAATATTTTAATGATTAAATTTACAACCGTCAACTAATAAATATAGTACATTAATTAAACATTCATATTATGTTTATTATAATGCTTTATTTGGAATATTCATTATATTTGCGTATCATTTTATATTTGAACAGAATTTTGAAAAAAATGACTATTAAATAAATATTAGAGCATTAGTTCGTAGTATAAATAATAAATAAGTAGACATATAATTCATACTGGCGTAGTTAGTACTCCAAAAACGAGCATTTCAAAATGCTTAATTCATTGAATTAATCTTTCTCAATTAGCTTATATTTACATATGTATTATAAAAATATTTTTAACAATTGTTTGTTTATTTAATATAGTGTAGTTCTAGCAAGCTGGATTTTTGAAATCAACTTAATTTAGCTTCTATAAATAAAGGGTCAAAAGCTTATTCAATATCATGTAAACTAAATAAAGGTATAAAAGGGGTTGAAATTCCAAAAAATCTTTTTTTTTTTATTTTTTTGCAAATATCTGGGCAAACGGGTTTAAAATATTAAACCGTGGACGAATGTTTGAAATCAAGGATTTTTTATTTTTATTTTCTTCAATAAAAGATTCATCCTCTTGTATGATATCCTCACATTCATTAGCTATAACATCGGCATAAAAATAAATGGTATTTTATTTATCATTATTTGTTTTTTGATAACTAGTATCTTAGAATCGATTTACGCTTAGGCCCGTGAGTCCCGGGCCTAGGACGGAAAAATTTAGGGGTGCAAGAATCTTAGGGACGCCAAAATTTTATAGGCTGCAAAATTTAAAGAACGATTAATGTGAAGCTAAATCGGTATCTGAATCAGTTTATTTTTTCGCTACTTTGCAAAAACTTTATAATTTTTTTACAATATTTACATATCATTGGGATATTTTGGTGCAGGGTACAAATCCAAGGCTCAAAAGTCTTTATCAAACTCGATGGCCTGCTCGACATGATGCATGTTATATGCTTTAGAAAAAGAGTGGTCTAGAATACTTGATGCTTGAGATTTATTGGAAAAAATATAGAAGAGAAACCGAATACACAATTTGAAGCTGTTGAACTGCAAAAAAAAGTTAAAGCATTTAGAAACAGCAATTCTAGTCATTGTTTGGAACCCAATTTTAGATCGTTTAAAAGTAAAATAAAATATTTTGAATATTCGTAAATTAGATGTTTGATTATAATTAATACAACAATAAAGCAAAAATGGTGCTATATCGGACGCCCCGGATCTTAGGGCTCTGTCGAACCGAAATCCGCCACTGGTATCTTTGAATAAAAAGTAGACAAAAAAATATTTTTTTTTATTTGTAATTAGTATTTTGACTTGAAATGCCAATTACCTAAAAATGAAGTAACGAAATATAAAACACCAAATATTTTCTTTTTATCTACCAGCTTCCAAGTTTACCTTTACAATTGTGATTTGTATTAGTAATTTAAGAACGTTTCTAAAAAAATTTTGATATTAATTATTATATAGCTTTTTGAGGATATATTCTAAAGAAATGTCTCTCATTTTTTCTTTTGTTTAAACATAACACAAGTTATATTATTAAAAAAAAAAAAAAAATATTTTCAATTGGGACGTTTCAAGCACTTTATAGTAGTTGTCATCATCAGCCTAAAATTTTAAATTTTATAATTTGAGGCTGACGATGGCACTAATATAAATAAAGTGGTCGAAACGTCCCTATGGATATGATATTTTTTTTTTTTAATTATAATGTTTTTACAATAGAAAAAATGAGAGGCATTTATTGAGAATATATCCACAAAAAGCTATATAATAATTAATATCAAAAAATTCTGAAATCAAGTCTTATTAATTTAAAAAAAATTCTGGGGAACTCTAATTTAAAAAAAAATTAATCTGAATTTGATAGAAATAATGTAGATATTTATCAATATAAATAAATGATATTAATTAAGGTGTCTTCTGCTTGATACAAATAAACATACATCTGAATATTTATATAATTTAATATTTTAGAGACTAATTATCAGCGAAGACTTAGGCTTCTGATTTTGAGTTATTTTTTTATAAATATTTGTTTTCCTATTTGTGATTAATACCCGATTAAGTGAAGATTGGTTTGTAAGTTGGTTCATTCGTCATTCATATTAGTTTAATGGTAAATGAATCAACTTACAAACGATTCTACTTTCAATCGAGAATTCATGTCCAATAGAACCAACAAATAATTTAGAACGAGAAAATATTTTCAATTTTAAAAGCAATATTAATTAAAATTTTGAAAGATATAGGTATATTACCTATTAGATTTTCATGGATGTAAATTTATATTTAATATTAAAGCTTAATGATTACAGGAGATGCCCAGGCATACCTAATGCCCATCCCTGATTACGGTCCTCTTGTAATTAGTTAATACAGTCCATATTTGTTTCTACATGATTTATTCAAATATTTTCAATTTTAAAAGTAAAATTTTAATAGATATTATAGTATTAGATATTCACGTGATGCAAATTTATATTTATTATTATAACTTAATGATTACAAAAGAGGACGAGGCATATTAACCCTACTGACTACGCTCCCCGGTAATTAGTTAATACAGTCCATCTTTGTTTCTACATGATTTATTCAAATTTCATCAGGGAAAAGGGAGTATTATAAAATTTAACTAAAAAAATTGATCAATTTGGAAAATTTGTGAATTCCTTTGCAGCAGATAAATGTCAAGTGAAATGACGAAATCAATCAATCAAGTGAGATCCGGGGCGTTGATGAGTTTTCCCAGCGTCTAACTAACTGGTGGCGGAATTTGATTTTCGTATTTAGGACGATAGATGGATGAATCAATCATAAATTAACCTGAAAAATTATTTATTTATTACGTTAACGACATGACTAATATTGTAAATGGCAAATTATGACGTGGATTTAGTGATAAGAATTTGACAGAGAGATGAAAAATCATGATTAATGTATAAAATGGATTTAAAATCAATAATCCTCCCTTTAAGGTTTAATTTACGTAAAAAGTGAGATTTAAAAAGCGAGACCCTTTCGCTGTCAAATTCGGTTTTTATTTTGTTAATTGAAAAATTTATATTTGGCTCTGGTAGAAATAGAATTTATTGAAAAACTTCCGTGGCTCAATTGGTTAGAACGCCTGTAGCATAAATACAGGAGATGTTGGTTCGAATCTGACCGGAGGGCTCATGGTAAATCCATTCACAAGCCAATTAGAATTAATTGATTGAATTATTTAAACATAAATTATTTTAGGAGCTTAATATATCTTTGGAATAAATCAATGTTTACATCACACGAGTTCTAAAAAAAATGTCTCTTCTATCTCTTTACAAATTCTCACAATATTATTCTCAGACATATACTTTAAAATTTATATAATCTACCAGTATAGGTATTTATATAATATATTACTTCATTTATAATCAATTTATATGAATGTCAAACAGGGCCCAAAAGTTAAGGACTTTGTGATTCATTTATAAGTTTAAAGTTGAGTTTTATCACAATGGACTATTATTTTAGTGAATTTGTGATAAAAAGATTAGTACAGATTTTTAAATAGCTTCTGCGGGTCCCTTGTTAGTTAAGGGACTTTGCCTCCTGGATCCCTTCACCGCCCTCTTTCTGAATCCTCTGAAAAAATACTTTCAAGATATTTCAATAATAAATCTATAGGTACTAAAATTGAATGCTAAAACTTAAAAAGTCCAATCGATGAAGTACTTTAATAATTTCAAAAATTTACCCTTGGTATTAAATATAACTATATATAATTTTTAACTCCCCTGTGGGTTGGGCGTAGAGTAGACCCGCAGTACTCCTGCTTGTCGTAAGAGGCGACTAATAGATAAAGCGTGGATGGTCTTGATCGGTTACCCGTCTAGGGGAAAAACCCCTGAAAAAATTAAGAGAGAAGGCCCTTTAGCTGCGGAGGGTGGTGGATTAAAATTTGTGGACCTCCAACCATGTTGGTTGGTTGGATTGATTTTCAGGTTTGGAGAACTGAACATCACCGAAACTCATCGTTTATTATCATTGATAGTCTCCCAGTCATTTTTAGTAATAATATTATCGTAAGTTTTTATATTATACCTTTTTTAATGTTATCTAAATATTTTACACATTAGACTATATTCAATTTGATAGCCTTTCAATTTTTTCTTGATTTTTAATTTATTACTATACGTTTTTTATGAGCACTTGTGTATTATTATATAATTTCGAATTTGTTTTCTTTCTTTTATCTAGCATATATTAGTATGTTTATTAGAAAGTACATATTTCAATAGAAAAAAGTTTCACTTTTGTCGCGCATGGATTCTACGTACAGATTTTATTTTATCTAGTCTTCTATATCCTTTGACGCCTCTAAGGAAACGTATTTCCGCAGCTGTAATTCGGCTCTCTTCTCTCTTTATCGTGACCCAGTTTCACTACCATACAGGAGCGTTGGTCTAGTGAAGACTTTATACAGTTTTGCTTGATCCTTCATAGATGTTTTTTTAAGTGTATTCTTATGGTACTGCACACATGCTGAAATCAGTTTAATTTTTTATCCAGATCTACTTCCCCCACCAGACTCTGCTCGCATCCTAGATAGTTGAATTAGTTGACTTGTTCCATTATTGATCCATCTATAACAATCTTAAATCGTATAAGTTTTTTCCCTCTAAAAGCCATAATTTTCATTTTTGGTGAGGATATTTAAGATTGTCTTCTCTGGCCATTTGTGAAAAAGACAATTGACATCCTATTCTTTTTAAATAAAATTTCTAAATTTTTTAAATTTCAAAACGTAATTTATTTATTTTACATGATAGTACCCCCATTTAGTAGACATATTCCGTCCTAGATCATTTGTTCTTTTCGTTTATAATTTCTTTTTATTTATTTTGTGCTATTTGTTTGTGAAAATAAAAGCTTCCCGCATCCAAAAGAGGGTAGCTGGGGGAAGAGGGTAACTGACCCCATGGTCTCATCACTCTCTTTCTAACCGCCTCAACCACCCCCATCAAACAACCCTCATACAATTTACAATGTATGATAAATGATCTCACTTTTCACTCGATTCTCTCTCATTTTCATTCTCTAATTCTCTTTAATCTAATTCCATCACACTGATCAAACATTTTAATTGCCATTAAAATAAATTAGCCTAGAATAAAAAAATATTATTAGCCTATTATTAATTAATTACTCCGATAGGATAAATAATATTTTTTTCTGAGAGAAAATCACAAGAGGGTTTCATCTATTAGATCCGAGATGGAATAGATTATTTTATGTTATATTTCTGAAGGGCGGAAAATAAATAACCGAACTACATGGATATGATTAGGTTATCCTGCTCTAAAATGAATAATAAATACATTAGTGGGATGAAATACCTGCTAAAAAGTTATGACAATAGGCAACGCGCGAGTGCCTATTTTGGAAACATTGTTTAACATGAAATTAGATCATAAAATTGTAAGATATGTTATCACTGAACGATGAAAACATTTTCTTTTATTATCATTCACACAGGAATGATTATAGCCCTATTTGAAATTTTATATCATTTTTTATTTGTTATTGTTTTTTTATTAATCAATTTTTACGAGTGAAGTGAGCAATTTCTACAATGTAGAGAAATAAAATATCAATATCGAACAAACACGATTCCTTTCAAAGAATATATATTTATATGTTATATATATAGTTTGGGAACCACCGCTATTTTGTTTGCTCTTTGCGATTCACTTTAATCTTACAAATAATAAAATCGTACTAAAGTGACAAAAAAAGAAAACGTTTTATTTATTTTGTCCTTTGATGTTTTTATTTAATAAATGGATTTAGTTTTATTAAAAGAGAGAATTTTTTGTGTGTGTGTTCTTTGTCTTTCTGTGGTGTTAAATGGAGGGGAAATTGCGCTAGGCAAAAACGTCACAGGTGTAAAAAGTCAAATCAGAGGGTGATAAAAAAAACTGCGAAATCAAAGGGATCCTCTTTTATTCATTCGACAGTTTATTTGTTTCTTTGAGAGAAAAAAGCGAAGTAATTTATTTACGTAGTTTCATCACCAACCCTTGACTAACCTAACCTCACTCTCCTTCTTTTGAATCCAGGCCGCTTTGAATCAAACTTCACTTCGCGAACGATTGAATCAATTCAATAAGTATCTTTGTTCACTCTTCTGAAAACGTTGTTAATGAATTAATTGGCTCCTTTGAAGGAACAATACGTCATCTACGCATTTAATTCTTCAGAACTTTTTACTTTCACATTTATATTTTTAACATACAGTCGTTCATCCAAATACTGTATATACAGTATTTGGTTCATCTGAATAATGAACTAAGTCACATTTAAAATACTATATTGGAGGGAAAATTAAAATGTTTTAGAAGCCTCGATAAATTATCCCCAATTTTTGCTGATTTGAGAATTTTTTGACTGTAATCAGTTTAAACTAAAATACTTAAAGTGAAATATCGTAAAGAGCCTACAGGAACCAGTGATATTTTAAAGTATCTATTAATTAATAAATCCTAGCCGATTCACTTTCTTTCAAAATATCTCTTTTTAATAATTACTAATATAATTTGTTTCTTTTTCAAAACTCCTGAATTATTATTATTTTTTGTTTTTTGTAATTGGCTGAACTCATTCATTTTTCATAGCCGAATGGATTCGATAAATAGACTAGTATGTTCCAATCAAATTAATTATAGATATTCATTTGAGTAATTAGAGCGTGTATAGTAGCGGAGATATTTATTTTGTTTCTTTTCTTTTATTGAATTAAATATAATTTAGTACCAGTAATAAAAAAAGAGATGAAATGGTTTTATATCATCAGTGATTGAATTGCTTTGATTTTGTTTAAAAAAAAGTACATTGTGCTATATAAAATACATGCTCTACTTAATAACATCCTTACAGCAATACCTCACACTCTATAATAAAAAAATAAATTCGCTCCATAATAATCATTCAATTAAAATTGTAATATGATTTTTAATTTTTGTGATATTTCAAGATTGTATCTTAGGAGCTACACTGATCTTACAGATCGATGGTCAGACATTTTATTGATATTAATAGGGTTCCATTCTACTTTTGAACTGTGTGATAATATTAGTGTCCATCAACTAATAGGATTTATTTCCCTTTGTTTGGGAATTTGAAGTCTCGCCTCAAACGTTCAAACTCGAAACGCTGCAGCAAGTGAACACTTGCCTGCCTGCCTGCGAGCACTCACCTCTCTTCTCTGCTCTGTCAGCCCAAACACAATCCAGTCGGCTCCAGCAGGCAGGCTTTTTTCCAAGGTCCTTGATTCAGGCGGTGAAGTGCTTCCTGGAGAAATCCAAACTTGTTGGCTCTTTCAGGTCTTGTCCGTCTGTCTAAACATTAAAGCTAATAGTAACCTATTTTAGACACAAACTTTGAAATCTGTATGTTTTGTTTACCTATTCTTTATCCCTACCTATATGAGCCAGATATGTTTTCACCTTAAAAAGAAATTAAAACGTTTATTTAATGAAAAACCTTCTATTGGCGACTGAAAATAAAATTATCTTGATAGATTCAGGAAATATTTATTTTTCGTGATTACTTAAATTCAAAATTTTAGGTCAAAAGATCAATTTAATTAATATTAATATTTTCAAATTTCATTAAATTGATGATTAAAATAGCCAATAATTTATAGCAATATACAATAAAAATAAAAAAATTAAAATTTATAAAATAAATCGTGCATATATATTATTAATTAAATTTCATATCATTTCAAAATTCATGTTTATTAATTTTATTTTAATTTATTAAAAATGAAAATATTTAATATTATAAGTATAATACAATCCAATTGAATGATAATTTTATTCCGATATCTCTTTTGCAATATCCCTGCCTTTTGTTTCTTTTATATCTGGTATATTTATCGATAAAACCAGAGGATGGACTATCTAATAAAATTGCTGACGTGTTTTTTGGGGAATATTTTCTGCATTGACAATTGCTCGATTTCATTTGCACTTGATTTGTATATGAGATTTCGAACAACCAGCCTGGAATATATATTTGAATTTGGGTTAAATAAAAAAATAAAAAAAAACAACAAAAAAAATAAAAAACGAACCATTTCCAATATCAACTATATATTGTCCTGCTGTCTATTGAATTAATGTCTTTTGGTTAAATGAAAATATCCTGATGAAAGAAAGATAACAGGAATAAATACGAGTAAAAATTCATCGGATAGATTATATGGTCACGAAAAGGAAGCAAACAAAAATTACAGAGATATCTTCAATGGTATTTTTATATTTATTTATTTATTTTCATCTTGAATTTTCTCAATTAAAAAAAAATATGGAAACATCCATCTAAGCTTGGGCGGCATCTTTAAGTGGGCGGCATAACTGCATCTAGATAGTTTTATATTAAATTGTATTATAATTGAAAATGATAGTTTTTTAAATGAATATTTTTAACCGACTTCAAAAAAGGTGGAGGTTCTCTATTCGACTGATTTTTTTTTTTTTGTGCCTATGTTACCTCATATCTCCGCCAATTGTGAACCGATTTTGAAATTTTTTTGCATTGTGTTCAGTCTACCTTCCGATTGGTCCCATTTTTTTTTCATAGGTAGGTATTAGACCTTTTTTGTTAGGTTTGCTCATACCTAACTTCTTTGTTTATAAACCGATTTCGATGATTCTTTTTTTATTTGAAAGGGGGTATCTTAGGGATGGTGCCGTATTAATTTGGTCAAATTCTGATGATATGATTACTATTAATAACATCACTAAAAAGAGAAAAATAAAAATAATTTTTAAGAAAAAATAAAACCGACTTCAAAAAAATTAAATGCAACAAATAAAATACACTAAAAGGTATAAAATAATTATTAACTTATTTAGTTACAACTAAACTACGAAATATTAACATGAAATTACTTTTTTAAGTCGGTGCCAAACATATACCTTTTAAGAATCGCATTGGCACCGAGTACAAAAAATAATTTCATGTTAATATTTCGTAGTTTCGTTGTAACTAAATAAGTTAATAATTATTTTATAGCTTTTAGTGTATTTTATTTTTTGCATTTAATTTTTTTGAAGTCGATTTTATTTTTTTCTTAAAAATTATTTTTTAAATAACACAGGTCTGCAAAATAAATAATTAATAAATAATTTTATATGATTGTGATAGAATTTTGACTGCTGAATCCGAAAATAAGTTTCTTTTTTGCATATTTTACATCACATTTTTTCATAATGCAAGAATGAATCACATTAAAGATATATAGTGGGCTCACCATATTTTGAACCGTAAAAATAATTTTTTTTTTGCATAATTCGTATCCATATTAAATTTTATGAAAGGAATCGCAGGGAATTGGATAAATCAAAACACAGAGTTTTTATTAAGTGGGCCAGAAGTTTTGTCAATTTATTTTGACTTCCTCAATGGCTAGAATGATAAAACCAGGAAATTTAAAAAAAAAAACTTATAAATAAATTAATTACAATTAAATTGATGATTAGTTTATGTTAGAAATACCTCATTTTATCATTCTTTCTCAAAAATAGCTTTTCTATCAAACAAAACATGAAATTCTATTGAGTGTTATATGAGTCTTTCTTTAGCACATTCTTGGCTCACAATAATTTTGGAAACGAATTTTTTCTTGAACAATTAAAAAAATTTTGTCGTCATTTTATATAAAGATAACATATTTTTTTTTAATGAATTTTCTATTTAAATCTACTTATCTTAATATATATAAAAAGAGAAGGTGATGTTTCATTCATTCATCTATCAACGCACAGCCTAAACCGCTTGACCTAGAAAGATAAAATTTTGAGTGTATATTCTTTCAACGATTTATAGGTGTGCTAATAATGGATTTTTTGAAATTCGAACCATAAAGGGAGGAAAGGGTCCCAAAAAGTTTTTCAAGATCTCTTAAACCAGAAAAGATATCGATATGGGTTTAGTTTAGAAAGGTGAAGCAGGGAAGGGTGAGATGTGGGGTGCAGGGTGGGTACAAAGGTGGAATAGGGTTGGGGTTCGGGGGGGGGGGATCAGGAGCCTACAGCTAGCAAGAGGGCCGCCTAAGGCGGGCGTCGCAGCTAGTTGAAGTATAAAAAATAGAATAAAATTAAAAAATGTTAATTTTTAAGTAAGTTCCAAAAATGAAAAACGTGTTAAAATAAAGCTCTCTTTATATTGATTGGTCTGTAAAAATACTTCTGTTTTGTGGTGCATTGAAGAACAAAAAACAAGAAAATACAAAAATTTTGAATTAGTTTTGGGCATATGAAGACGAGTAAAAGTGGAGCTTAAAATAAGAATCTAAAACATTGTTGTAATTAAATTGAAAGTTTCTTTTTGCCGAGAGTATCAGAATTTTTATAAATTTAGGAGACAATAAAAGAGTGTGTGTTCTGCTGGAATTATGAATTTTTAATTTATTTATAATCGTTATAAATAAATTAAAAATTTATAATTCCAGCAGAACACACACTCTTTTATTGTCTCCTTCAATTGTTGTAATTGATATTTCATTTTCATGGTCAAACACGAGAGAATCTCACTGGTCGTTAGAATGATCATTATTGAATCCTCAACAAGAAAACTCAAACGAAATATGATCTAAATCCGAGATCGAGAATATCTATCTATTTCTAAGCTTCTGATGTATTTAGATGCTCTGTTATGTTGATGACATATTAATTGTGGTCTATGATAATGATTAGTTGCTCTAAATGAAATGATAGTTGAAATCCATTATCTGTTAGTAATTCTGCCATAATCCACCTATTCGCAGTTACTAGGAATAGATTACAATTGGAATAGTTATTGAACCTACCCTAGAGCTTTATTACATTTCGATAACCCCAATTAATTTCAAATGAAATTCAATTTTGATGAAAATCTTTTAGGATTGTCTACTTGATGTATGAATGGTCTATAATAATTACTCAGGTCATTTTGAATAATATACAAAAATCTCCTATAGTAAAATATTTTAATTTTCTAGTGGCATTGTTTTAACTGTTGGAATTTTTTAATAAAATGCAGTGAGTCTATTTTTCTTGAATGAAGAATTAAAATAAATAAATACTTACGCTCAAGTAAATTTTATGAAGTTATAATTTAAAAAAAATATATAGTAGGTACTTTACATGGAATGGAATTTCAAATTTTAATTCATCTGAAAACTAATATATTAAAATGCCACTTTTTTGGGAAATACTTTAGATTATGAATTTTTATGGTTCTCTAGAAAAAACTTATTTTCAGTCGAAATTTCGACTGCTTTTAGGGAAAAACTTTTCGATCTGATAGTAGAGCTTAAGTTATATATATATATATATATATATAAAGGTACAATTGAAAGAATTCATATTTATGAAAAAAATATAAAGAAATATATTACTTATAGTGAATCTTAAATTTTTATTAAAATCACATACAGTGAAACCCTTCAAATCCGAACGAAAAAAATTGAAACATATTTATTTAGTTATAAAACAATTATGTATATATTCTACATTATAACCTTATTTACATAATTTGTTGAAAAATTAACAAAGAAGTACAGTTGGCATTCCTAACAAAGTATAAATGTGTCTACATACTTATGGCAAAAAAGTAAAAGTTGGTTATTGAAATTCTTTAGGTTAATTCCTTTGCAAAAACAATTAAATAATAATAGAAACACACAAAATATCACTTAATCTTTCACTTGATATCAGTAATCTTCAATTGTCAAAACTGCTTTCGGCTAATCCAAACAAATTAAAATCCGGACAGGTTACAGTCCCAATTAGTTCGAATTTGAGGGGTTTCACTGTATTATTATTTATAACTATTTATTTATTTATTTATTTTACATAATACATGGCATATCAACTACTAAGATCATTAGTGCGACCGAGTTTCTGTCTTCTTTTTTCTTTCTTCAATTCCATCTTCACTCTTCTATACATTAAGAAATGAAGAAACACAGAGGAACAAAACAAAAACCAAAGACAAAGAAATAACAACAAAAAATCAAAATCAACAATATAGCAAACAGAGAACAACAGAAAACAAAACCTCCGACAAATCATATACCATATTCAAAACTCACAAGAAATATCTACGATACAATAATACATATAGGTAGTAAGAAAATCAACCAAAACAGATAATAATAAAATTAGTCGAAAACTATAATATATTAAATTTGCGAGAAAACCCCTGTTTCTTTTAAAAATTTAAATAAATTGTTAAATTCGTTGTGATCTACAAAAATATTCTTTAAATTTCCCTGAATTTTAAATCTATCTCTCAGGGTATTATATAAAGGACACTCTATCAAAAGATGGTGTACATTCATTCTCTTATTACAAGAAACGCAGTGAGGCTGGGATTGTTTGTTGAAAAGATATTGATGAGAGAAGATACAATGACCTATCTTTAGTCTTTGTTGTTTTCTTGGTAAAGCCATCAGATTATATTTAGTTATTGTAGGTAACGTTTTCTTTAGATGATTATTTTCAATTTTGAACCAGTCCTCTTTCCACTTATTAAATATACATCCATTTATGTAATTTTTTAGGTCAAAATAATTAATAACTATGAAGTCTAAATTTCGTTTTAAAGCACCCTTTTTTGCAAGGCTATCTACTATTTCATTTCCCAAAATATTTTTATGAGAAGGTATCCAGAAGAAAATGACCTCCATATTTAAATCTTGTAATTTCTTTACTAGAATTAAATTTTTTGAACAAGTGGATCTTGGGTAAAAACATTTTCCAAAGATTTAAGTACACACATAGAATCAGAACAAATTAAAAATTTATTGCCATTTAAAAATTTAATTTTTAGAAGATAAGAAAGTAATTTTAATGAACAAAAATAATAAATAAATTTTTTTTTTATAAATTTTATTAAACCAATTATTTTACATTAATTAATGTATACATTGTATTTTGCTTCGATTCCGGAGATTACTTCTCCACCATCAAGTGTCCTTATTCATCTTTAGTCCTTGTTTTTAATAAGAGGAAAAATCTAATTAGATAAAAAAACTCTTTTCCGATAATTATTTCAATTCCATTATTCCCCAATCAAGTCGATTGGTTAACAAATTCTCATCCTCCCCCATCCCTCCATTCATTTCCTGAATCCAATAAATAAATAAATAAAATTAAACTCAATGTTTATTAATATTAAGTGCCTTATACTATATATTTGCGAGTTTTACTTTAATAAAATATTAATTGTATATTTGAATCGGTTTTTCAGATTTTTAATAAACGAAGCAATAGTTGACGTCCTATCTGTAAAAGCTTCTTAAATTATATTTAAATGATAATTATTCAAGTATATCTATTTATTAGATTTGAAATCTTCGGTATTCGAGACTCACTCGCTTATGAATATGTGTATCAGTGGAGGTTGGTGACTTTTCAACCAGGGGATGCTGTCCAAAAAAGTACCCTTCATTTTTTGAAATTTTATTTTAATCTTCGCTTTTTTTTTGAAAATTTCGTCGAATAATAATAATTTTCAAATTATTCAAATTTAAAAATAGATTTTTTTTAAATATATTTTAGGACCTTCGTCCCATAACGGATACTGCTTTATGTGAGTGAGAGTGGGTCAGAAATTAATTTATGTGACTTAAACTCCACAGTCCCTGAGATGGAAATTGAGATGGAAATCGACCATCTTCCACAATGAATCAGCCTGTCCTATAAGAAAATCTTAAATTTATCCTTCTCTAATGCTATAAGCAAGCTATGACTTGTCTATAGTACTCTTAGTTGTTTCCGATCTTATATATTGAGAGTTAATTGAAAAGTTTTTGTTTTGCCAAGAGTAGCAGTTATTGATTCACAAAGAGAAACAAAGAGGTTGTCCTCTGCTTGATGCAAATAAACATACACACATATATATCGAGATGATATATCTGTGTATATATTATTTATTTGTTTGAGACTATAGTTTCGAAGACTTGGCCTTCATCATCAGTCTTTCTTCAATTACAAATGTTTTTCATGGAGTCAATATCATATGGATATTGACTCCATGAAAAACATTTATAATTAAAAAAGACTGATGATGAAGACCAAGTCTTCGAAACTATATTCTCAAACAAATAAATAATATATATACAGATATATCATCTCGATATATATGTGTGTATGTTTATTTGCATTAAGCAGAGGACAACCTCTTTGTTTCTCTTTGTATATTGAAGTTGTTAGAAATGGATTAGTCAAAAAATTCCCGAATCATCTTTATTTATTCCTTTTTTGTTTTATTAATATTTTGATAGTGCCTCAGCGAGAACAAACTCGTCTAAACTTGTCTTTGACATGCTTGAAATGGAAAATATATCTACCAGACAGGGACTTTAAACCTTCTATCAGCCCCCTTTTCGGAAAAATCATTCATTTTAATTTCCCCTTGAAACTATGTAACAATTTTATTTCATTTCGAGAACCAATATACTTTTTTCTAAAAAATGTTTTTTATAGAAATATTTGAAATAACGGATAATAATTTGAAAATTTTGAAGTCGATATTTATAAAAATACTCTAAATGTTTGAAATTTTGGAGATGCGCCGCATCCACAGCATCCATGAATCGCATCCCACTGATGTGTATATTTCTTTCTTTCAAACAAAATAACTCTACTACTCTCGAATAAAAAACATTTTAATT
Source organism: Forficula auricularia (assembly GCA_024734495.1). Lineage (NCBI taxonomy): Eukaryota > Metazoa > Arthropoda > Insecta > Dermaptera > Forficulidae > Forficula > Forficula auricularia. The sequence goes on from JALMQS010000264.1 coordinate 1,410,989, forward strand.
TCCTGTGATTTATCTTTACTAATCCCGATTTTAATCAATCTAAATCTACATAAGTTCTATATTCCTTTATCAAATTAAAAATCAATTTATTCTAATCAAAGTAAGTAAAGTGATGATTGAATGGATGGATAGGAATTTTATAATTCCGTATGAAACTTCTCTCTTTATTTTATGAGATCTCTTGAAAAACGAGAATAAATTAAGTTCCTCGCGGAAAGTTAACTATCTCCTTCCTTTCATCTTACTTTATAGCCAACTATTTTTATTTTCTACATAAAACACGCCCGGTCATAAAATTCCATCGGTTAGTTCATCGAGAAGATAGTGAATATCAGACAACGCGTGTTCAATGGCTTCCAATTGCAATAATAATCTTAATAATAATTCTACTTTGAAACTTCTTTATCTGGAATTTGGAAAAGATAATGATTAAAAGTCTTACGAAGTTGACTCAAGTATAGATATTTAATTAGTCGTGTGGCAATATATATATATATTAGAGTGACCCATTTTGACCAACCAATTTTCTTTTTCAGTCTCCCATGAAAATTTGTTAGTATTTCACGAGGGGTGAACCGCGATTGGAATTAAGTGTACACGTCTTTGGAATCATGTGATATTATTTTGGAATTCATTATATAATGCCCCTTCATTTATTGCCCTTCTACTTGGAAATGAAAGTAGATGTGGAAGTAGGTGTACACGATATTAGTTCTCGGTTCACCCTCATTATTTCATGTTTTAAGAACCTTTTCAAAATATTAGCTCAATAAAATTTTTTTAGATGTAGCTCAAGAATTTTGAAAATCTCAAAAATGTAAAAAAAATCAGTTTTTTGTTTTGAAAATTTTTATTTTTCTATGTGTAATAAAAAAAATTTCAACACAAAATAGGTATTTTGAAGTCTAGTTTTTGTTTAAATATTAAATTTAAAAAAAAAGACACTCAAATTTTTCTATTAAAATTTATTAAAGATAAGAGTAAATAAATATTATATTTAATATTCATTTACTATGAGTTTAGGATTCTTGGTCACTTGTTTCACAATAACACAGTAACACTTCTAGATTTGATCCAAAATCTTGTTGAATTCTTCTAGCAGATATTTAACTTAATTCTCAAATTTATTATTTTGAGTTACTGACTGATAAAACGATTAACCAAATCACATTGGTAAAATTTATAAACATTAAAAAAATATATATATATATAATCCTTGATAAACATAGCAAGCATAAAAACTTGAAACTCTCTTCTCTTAATTAAAATCAAATTAAAATTTATGGATTTTCAAGAACATAATTACTTAATAAACATAAGGACTTTGAAAAGTTGTCAAATATATTTTTCCTGATAGGACCATTTTTTTTTATTTAAATAAGAGCTTATTATAAAAATTAATGAATATGCAATTCATGATTAAAAAAAATTGTTATTATATTTGTTTTTAAGTAATTTTGAAAATCAAAAAAAAAAAAAAGAAAAAAAGTTAATACAGACAACTATTTTTATTTTCTTCGTAGAATAGTCCCTGTCATAAAATCCCATTGGTTAGTTTATCGAGAAGATAAGTGAGTATAAAACAGATAGAATGCGTGTTCAATGGCTTCCAATGGCAATAATCATAATAATAATTCTACTTTGAAACTTCTTCATTCTAGAATTTGAAAATGATGATGGGGAACAGTCAGTCGAGGTTGAATTTGATAAAATTAGGCAAATGTATTTGGAGTACGTGTGGAATTGATATCGGCGAAATTTCAATTGACTCACATCTCGGTCGGATCTGGGATTCATTCTGAAGAAGTGAGAATGAGAATTCGAATGGGAATAGATTTTTTATCAGAGACATTTTTAGTTGTTTTTTTATTATTTTTTTTTTACTATTCCAATATTTCATCTTTTATTATTGAAACTTTTGTGGCTCGTATAAATGTTGGATGAAATGGAATTTTTCTCTCACGATTTAGATAGAGAACTAAACTATATAAAAGTATACTTTTTGAGCACAAATATTATTGAATTAAAAAGAATTTGTTTTTCCGAGAGTAGCAGAGTTATTGATTCAAAAAGAGAAATCAATGAGGTTTTACTCTGCATTTTTTTTAATCTTCTGGGGGCCCAGAGATTATGTACAGAAAAGTTTGTTGAGTTTGATCCAAGGGTGTAGATTTTCATTTTTTGAACCTACCCCTATATTATTAGGGACCAGGTGGATGGTAAAGTCATATAGATGGCCACATCAGTTTATTTTCTGTCTTATACAAATGTTTGGTTTAATTACACACAATCAAATAGTAAATATAACTAGCAGTGCATTATTTCTCACAAATATCATAACTCCTAAATATATACAAACCCATAAATAATATATTGCAAATCACACATCAGCCATATTGACACAATAAACATTATATAAGCAAATAAATAAGCACTATAATAAAAGGCAAATATTAATAATCCGATATAATAAATAAATGAATAGCAAAGAACCAAATAGTATCTATAATATAAAATAAAGACAAATAAATAGGTACACCATGTTGTAGTCATTTGTATAACACATATTTATAAAGATAAAAAAATATTATATATGCGTCTTAGGGTGGTCCTTATTTTGGGTATTTTCGAATTTTTACGCTGACAAGGCCTCATATGATTCGAAATAAATAAAAAAAATATCCCCCAAGTTTCAAGTCTCTATCTCAATTATAACCTGTGCCCCCCCCCCTCGATGTAAGTTTCTCATCTAAATAACGTGGGGTTTTTGGCATTAAAATATCTATTTTTTTATTCCGGCCAAAGTAATAGTTCAAAAAATTTGAAACTCTGTAGACTTTATCCTTATAATACTAGCTATCCATTAAAATTATTAAAGATTTTTAACTATTATAATTTTGGAGTTACCTACAGCTAGATAAAATAATGCTATATCTTTGTGTTACTAAGTTATAGACTCCAGAATTATATGTTATTTAAAAGAGAAAAAACTTACATCGCTGGGGGCACAGGTTATAATTGAGATAGAGACTTGAAACTTGGGGGATATTTTTTATTATTTATTTCGAACCATATGAGCCCTTGTCAGCATCAAAAATTCGAAAATACCCAAAATAAAGACTAGCCTAATGTGTCCATTATATTTTTTCATGAGATTTATAATTTTTTGACCAACAAAATTTGTGATCAGTATGAATTCAATAAATATTATAAATGAATAATAAAATTAATTTTTAATTATATAAAACCCAAAGGAAATAGGTTATATATAAAAGGGCTATTTTTTCATTAAATAGGGAAAAAATGAGACCCCTGTGGACCGGGGGTAGAAGAGCTGCTGTAAAAGGCGACTAAAAGGGGTTAGAGATGAGGCTAAGAAGCTCAGTCCGTAAAAAAACTTCCCAGTTACGGAAGCAAGTATTTGCTTCCAGTAGTGATACTCAAAGCAAGACCAAGACCAAGACTTTGGTTTGCTCATCACTATGTAAAGTCACTTATAACGTCTTATTTAGGGTGTTTAGAAAGTCCTGATCACTTTTAAGAAAATTATTATTATTATTGATTTTGAGTATTAATATTAATGATGAGCAAAGAAAGACCAAGACCAAGACTGCAAGATCAAGAATGCAAGACCAAGGCCAATTCTGCTCATCACTAATTAATATAGGCAGATGGTGTGTTTGTAAAGTCTTCTTTAGGGTGTTTAGAAATTCCTGATCAATTTTAAGAAAAAATTATTGTTATTTTGATGTTGAGTATTAATATTAGTGATGAGCAAAGCAAAGTCTTGGCCTTGCTTTGCTCATCACTAGCTTCCAGTAAATGAGAAGAGGAATAGTATTAAGGACACCTGGATAAAATACATATTATAAATTAAGATTCTAAAGAGAAAAAAAAAGAAGCACTATTCTTCTTTAAAAAGCTTCTCATACAAGAATCTTGTATTATATGTTTATAGGCTGCTTCGCTTTCGATTTTTTTTTGTTTAAATATATATCTTTTTCTATATTTCATTTCTGAAAATATTTTTATCGCATTATGCCATTAGGATAAATTAATTAAATTCGTGACAGCTAATAGTTTTAGAAAAATAATTTAAATAAAAAATAATAATGTATAAGTAATTCATAAACCTAGGTTGTCATTTAAAATGGAAAGAATGCGTTTTAATTGAAAATACTATTTTCTCGACTTAATTATTCGTGGTGAATTTAACTTGACTCGATTTCACTACTTTTTCGAACTTGGCCTGTTTTTTTACAGAAATGTTTTGAACGGGAGTCTATTATTCCTCTTTATATTTTCTATTTATTATTATTATTTTTATTTGTAATTAAGAAAAGTTTTTAAAAATCAAATAAATTTCATACCTTTCAAAATTTTTGAGATTTGGATCCTTATAGCTTTTAAAACTTCGATCATCATAATCAGAATATCTATTAATATTAAACTACAGTAAATAAAAATGATTAATGTACATTCATCTATAAAAAACGAAAAATCAAGATTTAACTTGGAAAAAAATCCACCGAGATCGAAAAATTTGTGTTCAAAAAAAAAAAATCCATCTAAACATTGATTTTATTTTATTATAGCATTTTGTGAACAGGGTGTTATATGCTCTATCTGCAATATACGCACACGGGTCTACGGGAAAATAGCGTGAAAAAGAAATTAATCTTTATTTTCTCCATTTATATGATTCTTTTTATAAATTTTGACGTTTATTTTAATAAATTATTATACTATGTCCTACATCTCTGGGAATGATAACAAATAATACTTACTTTAGATTGGAGTCCCAACGATTATTATTTATTATATTTGAAATTTATTATAAAATATTTATTTATATATTTATTTTATTATTGGATTCTATCGTATTCATTCACTGAATTCAGAGTTAATGTTAATAAAATAATTTTAATTTATAGCTTAAGTTATTTATTAGTAATATTTAGTTAATTTAATAAATGTTACTATTTGTAGAATAGAAAAATAATTAATTAAATAGAAACCATAGATAAATATGTCACTATTTATTTATTTATTTATTTATTTATCCATGTTCAAAGGCCATTCCAACACATAATTTTACAATTTTTAAATTTATATAAAGCATAGAATAAGATAAATTAGAGTGATTTTTGGAAGAAGATTTTTAATACTAGAAAATCTTTTAATATATGCAGGAAACCCTTAATTTTAATACATATTAAGAGGTCGCCTAAAAAATTTATAAATTTCCACATTTAAATGATATGAGAAGTGTAGGTGTTTTTATATAAATACCTATTCATGGCGTTTGACTCTAATGTATTGCCATTAGGCTAATTTTGTACAACTTATAAACAAATCAATGCCTACCATATTCATCCAGCAGAAAAATCAACATTTTTAGAGTTCCGTTCAAAAGTAAAACGTGATCATGTTAGTATCAATATAATGTCCGTCTGTTTGTCTGTCCGCCTGTAAGAGTATTATAGCTATTATGAACTAAATAAAATACAAACGTAAAATTTATATGTGTATTTACGTTCCCCAAACTGTACGAAAATTTTAATAGAATTATTATTTTTGGAAGGTTCGAATTTTTCTTGAGGGCAAAAATAAAACAGATTTATGTCATCAGTGTGAGATATTCCTGTAAGGAATTAAAGATCTATTTAAAAAGAATTAGAATCAATTTTTTAAAAATAATTTCGCTTTAAAATTCTGGTGTAGCAAAGTCCCAAATTTCCAATTTTTAGATGGTTTTTTTGTACATGTTAGCGTTTAGAAATAGCTACACAAAAAATAAACTGCAACGGATCGTTGCTAAACTTTATCCAAATTCATTTGAAATATTAATATGTTTGTTCCTTTATTATTAATCAGATATCACTTGCAATTTGTAGTTCATGTTGACATTAATTAAAAATCATTCTGATTTAATAGTCGAGGAATAACCATTCTACATTGGATTTTTGACATTTCGGTTATTATTGTAACCATTCCTGAAGACATGGAGGAATCGACTCAAGCTTGAGTTGTTTGCAAAAAAGAATTTAGTCTTTTTGATTTTAAGTCGATTCTTCCATGTTTTCAGTAGAGGTTGCCATTAATAGTCAAAACATCAAAAATGGAATGCAATAAGGTTATTCCTCTAGTATTATATAAGAATCGATCGTTATTTTTGATTTTATCTCGATTCCTCCATGTCTTCAGCAATGGTTACCAATAAAAACCGAAACGTCAAAAATCCAATATAGAATGGTTATTCCTCAAGTATTAGATGAGAATCAATCGCTATTTTTGGTTTAAAGTCGATTTCTCTGTGTCTTCAGCAATGGTTACCAATAAAAACCGAAACGTCAAAAATCCAATATAGAATGGATTATTCCTCAAGTATTAGATGAGAATCAATCGCTATTTTTGGTTTAAAGTCGATTTCTCTGTGTCTTCAGCAATGGTTACCAATAAAAACCGAAACGTCAAAAATCCAATATAGAATGGTTATTCCTCAAGTATTAGATGAGAATCAATCGCTATTTTTGGTTTAAAGTCGATTTCTCTATGTCTTAAGCAAAGGTAACGGATAAGAAAACAACGCAGTTGCTATGGTTACTTATAAAATTTCCTCCCAAATTTTTACCATTTCACAGCGAGAAGCCTAACCATTCTTACTTAAGTTAGGTTAAATGAGCTATCTTAAAACGATCAAATGAATAAATTTTAAAGAATTTAAAATAAAAAATTAAAAAAGTACTATTTTATTCTAGAGTAAAGTACTTTAAAATATAATTTTACTAAAAACTTTATTTAACCTTTTTTGTGGTCCCCAAGGTACTTAATTAGGATATTAAATCTCATAAAAAGTGGTTAAGTCATTTTCAAGATATTTAGAAAAAACTAAAAAAGTACTTAAATAAAGTACTAATGTTTGTGGGCCGATATGTACCAAAAACTAATCAGCGCTTCATTTTGTTAAAAGAATGCTAGGTTTTTAATTTCATTTCAATCGGTGCAACGGTGTGGAAAAAATCGTGGGCCAAAAAACGATAACATACATCATCCATCCATCCGCACGCACTAAATGAAAAAATCGCACTTTTTGGCCTCTCGACGAGACCCCATGTAATTTTTGGCAAAACCGTCACGTGCTAAAATTCAACCTAATTGAATACTACAATTTGTGACTTTAATTGAGTCCATGGGTTCCGTAGTCTTTACCTGAGGACCCTTTGAAGCCACGCTTGCCCCGAGAGCGATTACAATACTTTACCCATGCTTTGCATTGGATAAAGTAAAAATCAGGAATTCACTCATTTTCTCCTTATAAAGGACAAATAAGAACTAATTTCTTGACATATATAAAAAATAATAAGTTCATTCTCTAAGTTCTTCAATTAAAATCGGTGTATCTTCCATTCCTATGAATTCTAAAGACTAAAATTACTTATTCTTGCTTTTCATTTTTCCAAATTATACAATATTATAAATCTTTTACGAATTGGCTTTAATCAGGGACGGCGGAACCGTGGGCTCAGGGGTATCAGCTGACCCCTCTGGGAATTTACATACGGGGTCAAGGGGGTCAGTGGAACTCCTAAAGAAAGAAATTTTACCGTTACTTTACCCAAAAACAACTTTGTTTCAAAATGTTGGTTGTAAAATTAACCGGTAGTTTCTTAATTAATACCTTTTTTTTTATGAACAAAGGTTTTGTTTTCCTAGTTAGATAAGTTTATTACTCATATTTGCTAAGAATAATACATGTATATTATATTTGTCCCTGTCTCGAATATAGCTCTCATCTCTGGAGAGGGGCCTCCAAGCATTCTCTTGCCACACTGGATGAAATTCAGAAACGAGCAATTAAACTAATAGGAGACCCAGCCCTAACTAACCCACTCGACACCCTGGCTCACCGAAGAACCGTTTCTGCCCTTTCCCTGTACTACAGATACTATCATGGTGTCTGTTCAGTAGAGCTGAAATCAATTATCCCCCCTAAACCGCTCTTTGCTAGAAACACGCGGTTTTCGAAAGCTCAGCACCCCTTCGCTGTCAAATTGGATAAAAAACGAACCAACGCTTTCGCCAACTCTTTTATCACTATGACCTCAAGAGACTTGAAATTACTTCCAGCCACCTTCTTCCCCCAACTTATAACCTTCAGCTGCTTAAGGGCCGGTTGTATGACGCAAAGTAAATGCTTTTTACCACTAACAAACGGTAGATGGTAAATGGAGCCACTGGGATGGCCAATCAGACAACTCCATTTACCAACGTTATCGTCTTTTTTTTTTTGTTGTGAAAATAAATTTTTCATGTTTTCGAATGTGAGAAGCATGCCTAAACCGATTTCTAACGTCACGCAGTTATTTCACCTTTCAAGCATTAGCTTTTTCGAATGTGAGAAGCGTGTCTAAACAGATCCCTGACGTCACATAGTTTCTTCACCTTTGAAATATTAACTAAGTCTCATTATACAACAATTGATTTACAACTATCCATGCTAGAGGCTTTGTTTCCGATCCTGAATAGAGTGGAAAATCTCTCACATTTCGTATTTTAATTAATTTAATTATTTTTTTCGGTTCGATAAAATACCTTCTTACCTATATTTGGAATGTAAGCTTTTAACTTTTTAATATACTCTATGGTAGAAGTTGATTTAAATGTCATGAAAATTATAAAAAAAATAAAACCGACTTAAATGCAACAAATAAGAACTCAAAAACCAAAAAATGCACTAAAAGGTATAAAATCTTTATCTAATTTAGTTACAACTAAACGACGAAATATAAACATGAAATCACTTTTTGAAGTCGGTGCCAAAAAATTACATTTTATGAATCGATCTCCATGGACCTTACTTAGTACGTTTGGCGGTTACGCTAGCTTATATAATTTGTTTACCACCGACTTGAAAAAGTGATTTCATGTTAATATTTCGTCGTTTAGTTGTAACTAAATTAGATAATTATTTTATACCTTTTAGTGCATTTTATTTTATTTTGAGTTCTTATTATTTTATTTGTTGGATTTAATTTTTTTGAAGTCGGTTTTATTTTTTTTTTAAAAATATTTTTCTCTTTTTAGTGATGCACGTAATTAATAGTGACTTAATATAATACCTTGCATGCATCTCGTAAGAGAAATCTACGGACGAATGAATCAGAAAATGATAATAAAATTCAATTCATAAATATAGAAATTCTCTCGAAACGTTTGGTGGTTTTAAATGAATGTTTTAAGATTTTTTTATAAAAGATTTTATTTATTCTAATTTCCATTATTTGTTCATAAGAATTGGAGATTTACGTTATTTCGTCATTGATCATATCATCAGAATTTGACCAAATTAATATGGGACCACCTCTAAGGTACCCCCTTTCCAATAAAAAAAGAATCATCGAAATCGATCAACGTGGCAAAACGTTCTCGCTGAACATACATAAAATAAATAAATAAATAGGTATCTTAACTATCTTGGAGCCATACTGATCCAAACGCAGAAATAATCATTCAAGTGGGTTCATAAACAAGGAAGTTATGCCTGAACAAACATAACAAAAAAGGACCAATACCAATGAAAAAATAAAAAACGGGACCAATCGGCTGAACTCAATGGAAAAAAATCATCAAAATCGGTTCACAATTGGCGAAGAAATCGAATAACATAGAAACAAAAAAAAAAAAAAAAAAAAAAAAAAACTCAGCCGAATTGATAGCCTCCTCCTTTTTTGAAGTCGGTTAATTAAACTTAATTTATCCTTAAAAATAATTTTAAAAACTGGACAAATTTTCAAAATTTTGCCCAGAGCATACCATGCCTTCGAAATATTTGACTTTTTCCATATAATATCCCTTGATAAGAAAACATTAAATAAATGACTTTAAGAATTACTCCAAGCAATTAGTAAATATTCAAAATTCAGTTAATAAAATTGAATTCAAATATGGCCATTGTTGACATTTTATTGTTTAATTGATATGGAAACGCGTAGATTGAATGGAGGCTCTAGAAGAAAATATATTTGTGTATTTAGTAAAAATATTTAACTTAAGAATAAAAATCGTAAAGGAAAAAAAAATAATTTGGAAAACTTGTCTGAGCTTGTAAAAAACGGCGGGATAAGGGGAAAATACAAGTCTGCGCACATCCTATCGATAATTTCTATAAAGAGATAAATCGGATCCCTGGGATAATTCACTCCCAAGCTTGACCTAAATAAATTTTATTAAGATTTCCAAAAAAAATAAACATTCCAATAATAATTTAGAAATTTCTCTATTTCAATATACTAAATAAATTAGATAAATAAATCAACAGGTGTGTTCACCATACGACTTTCACATTTTAGGATGTTGAAATCATCGCCACACTTCTAATTTACACCCCCTTCATTTATTTCATTCAGATTAAAATTTATACTCGACTAATAACTCATGACAATTGATAAGTACACAATTTAAAAAAAAATCGTTACTGCCGTTTATGATAAAAAAATCTTTCATGTAAATGTCCACTTCAGGTGTTTCGATTTCATCCAAAAGCTTGGTGTACTTCCTCTAGCATATATCGAGCCTAAGATTCGAATTTCGTAGTTCTGAGTTTTATGGTTGCGAAACGAAGAGGGGGGAGGGTACTGACTAATGGATTTGTGTCCCTTTTTTGGCCTCTGGAGACCACAATATCCGATTTTAATTCCTAAATCTGGTTTCCAACTATTAAGGGCATTGATTCCTTGGACTTAGAAATTACAAAATGAAATTAACTTTTTTCATCTCTGAGATAGAAGCTCTCAAAGTGCCAGGACCCAGGCAGGCGATCGCAATACTTCACATTTCTATATTCTATAGAATATTAGTGTGAAAATAAAAAAATAATCAATTAAATCATTTAATTTAAATTTTATTTACTTAAAACAGTCCATTTTCAAATAAATGTTAACTATACTTTAAGGGCCAAAGGAGAGAAATGATGACATTCGTTCTTAGAGAAAATCTGATTGGGAAGAAAGAAACTTAAAAATCAAAATCGTAAAGGAACAAAAAAAAAAATTGAAAAACTTGTCTGAGCTTGTAATCAATGCCGGGATAAGGAGAAAATACAAGTCTGCGCACATCCTATCGATAATTTCTATAAAAAGATAAATCGTATTCCTGGAATAATTCACTCCCAAGCTTGACCTAAATAAATTTTATTAAGTTTTCCAAAAAAATAAACATTCCAATAATAATTTAGATATTTCTCTATTTCAATATACTAAATAAATTAGATAAATAAATCAACTGGTGTGTTCACCTTACGACTTTCACATTTTAACATGTTGAAATCATCGCCACACTTCTAATTTACACCCTCTTCTTTTATTTCATTCGGATTAAAATTTATACACGACTAATAACTCATGACAATTGATAAGTATACAATTTAAAAATAAAACCGTAACTGTCGTTTATGAGAAAATAAAAAAAAAAAACGAAAAATCTTTCATGTAAATGTCCACTTCCGGTGTTCCGATTTTAATGACTGATTTAATGCGCCACGCAGAGGGGGCAGCCCTTTACAAAAATGAAAACAGATTTTTTACAAATAATCATGAAACACCTCATCAGCCGTCCAAATAAAGCGCCAGATGTTGTGGCTAATAATTAGAATAATGCACATACCTATGGGCGCCAGTAGATCAGATATCTCCGGAACAGGGGCCGAGTGTTGGGAGCACCAACAGTGCCCCACAACTGTGCAATGCGATTAACACATTAAAAGAAAAAATAAATAAATATCATAGTGTTACAATAAAATAAAACAAAAACAAAGATTAACATTAAATGTTAAAATGCTAAAATAAAAAGCTTGATGTACTACCTCTAGCATATATCGAGCTTAAGTTTTGAATTTCGTAGTTCTGAGACATATGGTGCGAAACGCGGGGGGCGGGGGTGGTACGGACTGACCAATGGATTTTTGGCCCTTTTTTGGCCTCTGGGGACCACAATATCTTGTTTTAATTCCTAAATTCGGTTTCTAACTAATAAGGGCATCGATTCCTTCCACCTAGAAGCTACAAAATGATATTAATATTTTTCATCTCTAAGATCCCAGGCCATCGCAATACTTCCACATTATATTCTATAAATATTAATCTGAAAGTAAAAAATGAGGGAAGTCATAAAAAGTCTGTTTAGATATTTATTTCAGTTGGACAATCTACAATTTCATAAGAACAAAAAAAAACAATTAATTACAAATGGTGTTATTTTTCAGTTGAAAGTACATTTTCTAAACTGCAGACTTATTTATATATTCATTTTACAATATTTTTTAAAACTATGAAATTTTTTTCTATTTTCAATTTAACAAATTTGTATATTCAAATTTTACTTTCATTTATATACAGACCCAAATCTAAGATATGCTATGTTTTATCAATCTTAATTTAAAATTAAATTAAATTCAAAAAAGTTTTTTTTTTTTTTTTTTAATCTAATTTTGCAAATGAAAATAAAATCTAATTTTCGAAAGTTAATTTTTGTACTTTTCAAATTAAATTATTTACCTATTGTGATGAGGTTACTCGGGATCAAATCTCGGCTTAGTCAGAACAATTTTCTTCTTTACTAAAAATGCCAAACGCCTCAATAGATCAAGTCTCTATAGTATCTACTAATATCCAACGCTCAAAAGAGTATGGCATTCAAAAAATTAAATAATTTTTATTAATAAGCATATTTCTTAAATAATTGAACCGTTATAGTTAAATAAATTTAATAATTTTTGACTGCTAATTCTACAAATCGATAAATTATTTTTTATTATTTTTGAATAAGAAAAATTAGATTTAAATTGAATGTAATGGATGGGGTAGTGAGGAAGGATTCAATAAATCACACCTTGTTTGATATGTGTTAATTTTTTCTTTCCTCACTACCCCTGGGCTGCCATCCATTACATTCAATTAAAATTTCTACCAGTCCGTCTTTCTCCAGAGAAAATTTCGTTGCAAAAAAATTAGATTTAAATTTTTTAAATCTTTAAAATAAATATTACCTTTTATTAAAATCCCTCTCTCTCTCACACATATTAAGTAAATAAAAAAAGAGCACAATGCAAAGATATTCTTTTAGAATTCTCCAAATTTGTTTTAAATTAAAAACATGTTTTGTTTTTTTGTATTTTTTTACTCTAAGTGCTTTACATAATCAAAAAACTTTGTATATATATAAAAATAGCAGAATTTCACTCAATAATTAAATAAAATAATCAGAATAATGTATGTACTTAAAAAACACACTACCCTCCCCCCTCACCCAAAAAACAAAAAACAAAAAAACAAAGAGTTCATGTGTCAAGGATTTGTTATAAAAGTAAATGAGAATATATGGTATATATATATTTAACCCTCTTCACTCTTTATATATGCTCGGTCCCTCTATGACAATGCAATTAACCTTCTACTCACTTATATCTATTTAAACTTCAGAATATTATTCTCTGCTGACTTTTGACCCTTATTTGAACAGGGCTACTTGCAGTCAAAGAAATATATTACCCTTTGTCCTCCCTAACTGGTTTTTCGCAAATAAAACAAGATCATTTAATTAAACTTAGCTTGAAGAGCAAAATATAAACAGCCTTTATTTAGTTATTTTTTAGAAAAAAAATATTTATTCCAAATAAATATCTAATAAAACTAAAAGTTTTTTTTGTTATAGTCCAAGAGCTGGTGACACATTTTTGAGTACGGATTTGATCCAACTAGAAATAATGCGTAATAGTACCGTCTATGATAGTTGTACAAGGAATGGTCAGTCTGGCTGGTCTAAGCAGGTGGACCAGGTACTGCGCATGGTGGGAGTGCGGTAAAAAATACATATGTGTATGTGTATGTGCATGATGCTAATTTTTTGCATGTTGTAAAAATACACTTTGTGTGGTTTGGTTCCACGTCCCACCACTCAAATGGTCTGGGGTGAATATATTATGTTTATAATTGACTATAAATTATAATTTTTATAATTTCATTGTGGTGTCAAAAATATTTTTTAACACATATGTATTTTTTACCGCACTCACACCATTCGCAGTACCTGGTCCACCTGCTTAGACCAGCCAGACTGGCCATTCTTTGTACAACTATCATAGACGGACTATTACGCATTATTTCTAGTTGGGTCAAATCCGTACTCAAAAATTTGTCACCAGCTCTTGGACTATTACTTCAGCAAAATATGCTCCTTCTAGTAAAAATTAAAATTGGGCGAAAATACTAGAATTTTAATTTTTATACCCCACTTTACTCCACCCCCTCCTACTCTCAATTTCAGGTATTTAATTTTTGCTTATAGTGAGCTATCGCAAATACGAATTTTTACTGATCATGCGTACTTTGAAATTTCACATCAGAATAATTATGATCGAGAGTGCATGCTCACTACGTCAAAGTGGATAAATCGAATACGACAAGAGAAACTGAAATATTTTTTGTTTTTAAATTATAAATTTAATGGCTTATAATTTCCAATAGGTAACAAATTTAAATAAAATGGATTCCTAGTATTTTGAACGACTTCAAAAAAAAGGAGGTTCTCAATTCGACTGAATTTTTTTGTGTGTCAATGTTACCTGATATCTTCGCCAATTGTGAACCGATTTTGATGATTTTTTTGCATTGGGTTCAGTATAGTTTCCGATTGGTACTACATAAATTTCATTGGTATTATACCTTTTTTATTATGTATGTTCGCGCATAACTTCTTTGTTTATGAACCGATTTTAATGATTCTTTCTGCATTTGGATCGGTATAGCTCCAAGATAGTCAAAATATCTAACTATTTATTTATTTTATGTATGTTTAGCAAGAACTTTTTGCCACGTGGACCGATTTCGATGGTTCTTTTTTATTGGAAAGGCGGTACCTTAAGGGTGGTCCCATATTAATTTGGTCAAGTTCTGATGATATGTTCAATGACGAAATATCGTAAATCGAATTCTTATGAGCAAATAATCGAAATTAGAATAAATAAAATCTTTTATAAAAAAATCTTAAAACATTCATTTAAAACAGGCAAACGTTTCGAGAGAATTTCTATATTTACGAATTGAATTTTATTATCATTTTCTTATTCATTCGCCCGACGCTTTCTCTTAGCAAGAGAAAAATAAAAATAATTTTTATAAAAAAAACCGACTTCGAAAAAATTGAATGCAACAAATAAAATAATAATAACTTAAAAATCAAATAAAATGCAGTAAAAGGTATAAAACAATTATCTAATTTAGTTACAACTAAACGACGAAATATTAACATGAAATCACTTTTTGAAGTCGGTGCTAAACAAACTATATAAGCGAGCGTACTCGCCAAACTTACTAAGAAAGATTCGTCGAGTTGGATTCATAAAATGTATATGTTTGGCACCGACTTCAAAAAAGATATTTCATGTTAATAATCCGTCAATTAGTTGTAACTAAATTAGATAATTATTTTATACCTTTTAGTGCATTTTATTTGATTTTTGAGCCGGTTTTATTAATTTTTTTTATAAAAATTATTTTTAGTAATAAACAATTCAGATAATAATAACTAAAAATGAATATATTTATTTAACTAACGATTAAAAAAAAAGTTTTTTAAATTAAATTCATGATCATATGTATGTAAATTAATAATATTATTTTTAAAATTATTTTATTTATTGGAAATATTGGGTACAATATCGAAAATGTTGCTGAATAATAATTTACCAACTTTATCATTTGAATAACGAACAAGCATTTTTTTTCTCTCTCTTAAATAATTAACATAGCTAAAGTAGTAGCGGAAGAAGTAATTAAAAACTTGAGGGAGATTAGGATCTCCTGGATCCGAAAATTTATCGGTTAATTCTACTGGAATTTTGGTGGTAGAATGCAAAAGTTTAAAATCGATAAGTCAATTATTTTTCAAAAAAATAATTGAAAAAGATTAATTTAAAAACTCATTAAAAATAAGATGTCATGTCTGATTTGTGTCAAGTGGGACTCGAAATTAATCCACGCTCTAAATATATTTTCAGTTCGGCTTAGTTTAGGTCAATTTTAGATTAAAAAGTTAAAAAAACCTAATTAATGTTATTTTGAGTTTTGAAAATATATTAGTTCACTATATAATTCGATTTAAATTGGCTAACTTAGTCAATAATAAATAATAGTACATATATATAAATATAAAATTTCGAATTGGCGAAACACGGTTAGTAAATATAAAGTTTCTGAAGAAAATTTCAAGAGATTGTCATCTACTAAATCTGAGCTAAAAATTTGTATTACATGTCAGAAGATCTGTATTCACTCATTAGACAATAAACCCAATAAAATTAATCTTTTTCTATCGGCAACTTCAATGAATATGTAGATTTCGATGAAATGGAACTTATGGTATTCCCATATCCCCAGCTGAATTCGAAGTTAACGAAGATGAGAAATACGCACCAGTCGAGGGGCCAAAAGTCACACCCTACGTCCCAATTGAATGTTCCACATTCTAGTTTTAAAGTAATTTTCATATTTGTTCATATATGTATATCTTGATTATCTTTTTTTTTTAAAGTTGTTATTCTCACATCATTTAAATATCATATTTCATAACATTACTTTTAATACATGAGAAAAATTAGCAATATTGTCAATTATAGAGCCATGATTTTTGTTAATACAAGGTGGGGCATAAAGATCTACCACATTATGAAGAAGTATAAAAAAATGAAAAAAATTAACTAGAAAAAAACTGACTATATTTTTGAAAATAACATAAAATATTTTTTTTAAATGTGCTTTAAACATTATATCAAACGAAAAAGGGGGGGGGAGAAAAATTGAAAATTCTAGCCCTTTCGACCAAACCCAACCAATGTTGTATACATATTCTGTGGACCTCCAGAAGGCTAGAAATCCAAAAACTAACCACCCAAAATGGGGGGAGAGGGTCAAAAATGAAAATTCTAGCCCTTTCGACCAAACTATATTTACGAAATTTGGTTAGTTTTGCACATTTCTAGCCTTCTGGGGGTCCACAGTATATGTTTACAAAATTTGGTTGATTTTAATCAAAAAGGACTAGAATTTTCATTTTTAACCCTTTCCCCTATCGTAGCGAAATTGCTCATAGCAATCTTAGGACGCCAATAATCAGGCTTTAGCATGGCTGTCAATTCCAGAGAATTGGATTATAAATAAATGAAATAAGAAGTAGCAACTTGTTTCAATTCAATCAATAATAATTTTATTTAATAATTTGGTCCGCCCTTGATTAGAGATGGAGGATAATAATTTGGCCCCAGAGCTAGGAAATGTTGTCCACGCCTATTTTAAACAGTAAAAAAAATGAATGAAAAATCAAAATAAGGAAACAAATGGCTGAAATCGATCATTATTCATTCCCCTTGTGGGACAAATATGCAATAAAAATTCATCTTTGTTTTTCCCCCATTTGAAAATATTCAAGAGCTTTTTCAACAACATAAAAAAAATGAACAAATATCGTGTTGTTCTAAAGGAGGATAAACTTTAATTTATTTATTTCTAATACAGCCCTATCACTTGCAAAAAAGGATTAATTCTATTTGAAAGCGAATCGATTGTGGAGGTTAACCGAATCCACCTGTTAGTTCTGGTTTTGTTTTAAAATACAATCGCTAAATAGAAAAAACAAAATGATGTTGTATCAATTTAGGAAAATATTTAAATTAAATTAAATTACTATATACCCGATAAAATTTATTGAAATTCAGCTAACAATTAAAGTCATAAATTGGAGGAACGTGTAGAAACATTGTGAAGACTCGATAGGCTCTCTTTATTAATATAATTAAAATATATTGCAGTAAAATCCCGTTTCTAGTAAGACCGGGCTCTTACTAGTTAAAACGCGTTTCACTGAATACCCTTGTGGCAACTAGAGTTTACTGATGTTGGTTGTTAAGTTTGGTTCAAAGGTTTAGAATCTTCATTTTTGACCTTTCACCTCATTACGGGTGTTTATTTTCAAAAATTTTAAACGAAAATGTCAAAAGTTACATCCTCTACAACTTTGCTTTTAATTTTTGACATTTTCGTTTAAAAAATTTTGAAAATAACCACTCAAAATGAGGCGGAAGGTCAAAAATGAAGATTCTATGCCTTTGAACAAACTTAATCCACATCAGTATATTCTAGTTGCCACAAATGTATTCAGTGAAACGCTTTTAACTAGTAAGTGAAATGTATTCAGTGAAACGCTTTTAACTAGTAAGTGAAATGTATTCAGTGAAACGCTTTTAACTAGTTCAGTGAAACGCTTTTAACTAGTAAGAACCCGTTCTTACTAAAAAGCGTTTTTATTGCAACATTATATATAAATACATTATAATAAACTAATCATGTATTGGTGGGATGACAGGCCAAAGATAATGAAAACCACAAACAATTTATAAAGAACTCATTCTCACCCTTTTCAAAGCCGATGTTTGGGAGAATGTTCCCACCTTCTTCAGGGTTTGAAAAGGTCAACGAAGAAATCTTTTTATTATCCTTTAACACTGTTTTTGATTGACTGTTGTTAGAGTTTCTCATTTGCATCAATAAACAAAATTCATTTTTTAATTTAATTTGAATGGATTAAATTCAATTTGCTTGGATTAAATTCAATTTATTAAATGATTCAAAATATAGCTATTTTTTTAAATATTCTAGGCTTTTAAAATACATAATAGATTGATCAATTTAATATATTGCAATTGAAAAACACCTGTTTGCTTAAGCCTTAATCATGATAACACATGAAAATATAAATAGAATCATTTAAAAAATGAAATTTTTTACATTTTTGAACCGGAAGTTTTGAAATATTTTTTTAATTTTTTCTCATTAGAAATACAAATATTTTGATATCAGAACAAAATTTCTATTCTCTTGATTATGACGGATAATGACTATAAATTGAATATTATTATTTTTTTAATGATAATAATGCTAGTCGCAATTATGGATTCTATTAAAAAATATATATATATTTATCTAATAACTCAAGAGAGATATGGTAAACTGCCAAATCCAAGGTATTATGGATAAATTTAATTAAGTCAAAAGGGTTGGTTGTAAACTGGCCTTCGGGAATTTAACACAAATTCCTGACTTGATTCAAAATCTAATCATATCTACAGTTAAACCATGTATTTTAATTATAATATTTTAGGGCTTTCTTCTTTTGAAAATTTTCAAAAATCGAATGCCAATGGAATTACTATTGCTAATTTGAATATAAAAGACAAATTTCGATAGTAAATCAAGAGAGGTGGTAAACTACTAAATTCAAGTCTTTTGGTTGTATTAAATTAGTCCCGATGTCAAATACCTATATACCGGCTATTTGATTTTCTCTAGAAATCTTAGCTTTGCTACTATCGGAATTTTTCAGTCAACTTTTATATCCAAAATACTCAGATTGGAGTTAAAATTTTAATATTTTGATTCTATTTTAAAATTTTCATGTTCAATGATTAAAATTCACTCAGCATTTTGACTCACTGGTTGATTCGCCTGCTGGTGCTGACTCTGGGTTGCTCTCTGGGTTGGGAGGTGTTGGCCTTGTTATGATCATATATTGAGAGAGACTTGCTCATTTACATGTTAACTATTTCTATATTTCTTTTTATTTCTGCTCTACGAGGTATCCACCTCGGAGCATTATCCTATATACTACTAAAGCGCCTTTGTGTCTGCCTCTGTACTTATGTACCTATGTCCGTTCCTCCAGGGGTGGGAGGTGGGTCCAGGGGTGTGAGGTCCAAGGGTTGGGAGTCAGGGGAGGTGGTCCAGAGGCTGCTAAAGGGGATTTGTGCCTACGTCTGTATCTCTCTCTCTCATATATATATATATACATATACCTATGTGGGGTTGGGAGGTAGGGTCCAATGCTGAGGGTTTGAATCCAAGGGAAAGGTGGGGTCGAGGGGATGCGGCAACCATGGGTGGGGAGTCCAGGGGGTAGGTTTACTGGGTTGGAGGGGGAGAAGTTCCGGGGTTGGTGAGAGGGTCGGTGGGATGGAGAGAGGTTGGAGATGAAGTGTTCAAGTGACAAAGGGTCCAGGGCGCGAAGCCCGTTGGCTAGCAAGAGGCCCACCGAAGGCGGGCCTTGCAGCTAGTTTAATAATAAATAAATAAATAAATATTCCTCGCCTCCGTTAGCTAAATTTTTCTCGCTAAATATATTTTTAATAATGGTCTCTTCTGAACAGAAAAAAATCTATTAGCTTAGTATAACAATTTTTCTTTTCTGCAATTTCAGATAAAAAAAAGTGATTGATCTTCAATTTGAACATTGACAAGACCTTTTAATTAATGATCAATCTTTGAGTTGGTAGTTGAAATTTCCGCCCGGGCATGTCTGCTCGCATTCCTCTTTATCTCAACCCATCCTGTAATCTTTCCCCTCTCATGTCTGGATTGACTTTCTATATGTGTTGAGTGTCTAGTAAACCAACAAGAAATGGCCCTCGAGTTTAATGATTACTTACCCGAAAGACCGCACCGTCATGGTAGGGATAGTTGCTGTAGTGGTGGTCACCCTGATAAAATCCATTTCCCGACCTGACCTCAGCCAAAAGTTTACTATCCGTCCAAGTGACAGACAGTCTCAAGTGGGTTGGTTAGAACCGACGTTCAAAAGACCTCGCAGATAAGCCAAAAGTAATAAAACTTCGGTTTAATCAAAGATTGTAAAAAACAACTTTTTGATCGGAAAAAGAGAGAAAAATTAACAATTTTGTTTTATCTATATATAATACTAACTGTCCCCAGTCACTTCACTCCTGGCAACACCTAGGTCCTGCGGGTCCTCTTCTTATCTTGGGCAAAATAATAATAATAATAATAATATGAAAGTAAAGATTTGAGCATCTTCTTTTTGAAAATAGATGGAATGTTTTTCAAAAATCAGCTCGGATTCAGATTAACAAATCAATTTTTAAAAGAGAAACAATTTAATTTTTAGGACAGATTCTAATAATAATAATAATATTTTAGAGAAGATAGGAATGCCAAATTGGACCTTCAAAACGACCCTGAACATCGCGAATCTCCATACATACCACATTGTGTGTAAATTGCTAAATTAAAGGAATTCGGTCGTGACAGCTTATCTATTTGGTTGATCTTCGAAAAAATCTTTTCTATTTCTTCAGAGTGACAACTTCTGGCTACTAAATTTTTTAATAAAAAAAATTGTTAATAATGATTTTAATTTCGAATAAAAATCTTTGGTATAATTTGTATAGAAGTTATAGCCCTTTTAAAAGCTTGGTCCATTTACTTACATTTAAAAGGACAATTTTCAATAATTTATTTCTCGGTAATGGAATGGGATTGACTTGAAATTTCGAGAATAAATATTTAAAACATCAATGATTCGATGGTAAAAATTTGAGAATTTTCTTATAAAAATGATAAACAGTGCCGAACCTCCTTAAGACCATCGGAAACGTCAATCGGACCAGCTGAATTTCCTTTTCGAATCGACCGATCCTAATCCCACTCCATCCAAGGGATATGTGAAAGTTATCCACCAGCAATGCTGAGAAAGTGAAATAAATTCAGCATAATAATAATAATACATAGTACGCAAGTTTCTCGATTGAAGATCCCGAGGGGTGAACCGTGATTGGAATTAGGTGTACACGTCTTTGGAAATATATGGAATTATTTTGGAATTCCCTTTATCTATTGTCTTCTACTTGGAAATATAAGTGGAAGTAGGTGTACACGATATTAGGTCGCGGTTCACCCTCAGAGAACCTAAGAAGAACATGTGAGTCATGGTGAATTCCCTCTTCACATTGTCTGAGCCAAAACAAAAAAAAAAAAAAAAGAAAAAGAAAAAGAAACAACAAAAGGATAGGTTAAAGCAGGGTTTCCAAACTTTTCCGGGTCGCAACGCCTTTTTCAATTAAAATTTTTCCATGGCACCCTAGCCTAAGTAAAAGTACATATATCAACACAAATAAATATTATTAGATAAAAATACTTGGTAGGTTTCACATTAAGATATAAAAAATAAAACGAATTTATTTTTGGAGAATCTTTAATCTCGATATATATATTTCGGGTGACTAACCCATCTTCAGGAGAAACAGAAGGCAACTGACCTGGATAAGTCGAAATTGAATACAAGTCAATAAAATTTATTTTTAAGATAACCATTTTACCATTGACTTGTATTCAATTTCGACTTATCCAGGTCAGTTACCTTCTGTTTCTCCTGAAGATGGGTTAGTCACCCGAAATATATATATCGAGATTAAAGATTCTCCAAAAATAAATTCGTTTTATTTTTTATATCTTAATGTGAAACCTACCAAGTATTTTTTATCTAATAATTTTTAAAAAATGTTTCACCAAGTACCAACACCAAATTCCTTAAAAACTAACAAATAAATATTCTATTTGATCTCTCTAAATACTCTTGAATTAGAATCGATAAAAATATCTTGACAATTAATACTTTCTTTTTCTATGAAAATTAAAAATCGGGACCACACCCTTTGTATATTTTAGATTTTTTCCATGGTGTCACTGTTAAATTTTTCGGTTTATATATGTCTAATCGTAAGTGAGAGATAAAAATGAATAATAAATAAATTTTTAGCTTCTCACTTTGTTAATTTTTTCTAGTTATGCCAAATGTCTTGCTTCAATTAATTATTATTAAGCTTCGCGGCGCACAGTTTAGGAACCTCTGGGTTAAAGTTTACCAGCATTTATGCTAAGTGTCACAACTCGGATAATGATAATAACTAGGAAATGATGTTGAAAATACAAATCCCATTATCTAATGGAATAGCCATGTCTTTACTGATAAAACTGTCACCTACAACAGACCGGATATTCTCGTCATCAATAAAGTGAAAAAATACACAATAATTGATTTAGCTGTTCCTCTTGCACCAAACTTAAAAAAAGTGAGACATAAAAACTGTTAAAATATGAAGAACTCGCTAGAGAGATTAAAAAATCTGGAAACTGGATAATGGAGTCAAAATCTACCCAATCGTTATCTCGCCGTAAGACGTTTTCTCAAAGAATATCAAGGGGACATTTGAGGAATTTCCATTACCAAACAACCTAATAAGAATAGGCTAAAAAGCAAACATTATTATTATTTCATCATTGTGATTCAGGTTCATAATTTATTAATGTAATTTTTGTTTTTCAGAGGATGAGGAACAAAATAAGTGTTTGTTTACGACTTATCAATTGCAACGTTTCCCCACTTTTATTGTAGCTTCTTCAGGCTCTACAAAGGAGCTTGTTGATGATAAAATAGAGATGTATTCGAGTGTCTGTATGTATATTAATGTCAGAGCTTAAAAAAATGACAAAGTGTTTGGAGCTTTATTTATCAAGGTATAATTGATTTTGAGTTGAGTGAATTTTTGTTTTTGAATGTGTTTTTTGATTATGTATTTGCTCCTTTGTAGAGCCTGAAAAAGTGGCGAAACGTTGCAATTGATAAGTCGTAAACAAACACTTATTTTGTTCCTCATCCTCTGAAAAACAAAAATTATATTATTATTATTTTTTGAGTGAATACTGAATAGATTTAATATTATAATTAATTATCTTCCTTATGAGGTTTAATAAGTCACAATTTAGGACAAAGGAAATTGAAAGGAAATTAAGTAAATTTTTCTTCTTTTTTCTCTTTATCTTGTTTGTTCTTTTAATTTAAATATTTTTTTATTTTTTTTATTTTATTATTTTAAAATTTAAAAAATTTAAATTAAAAGAACAAACAAAAGAAGAAAAATTCAATTAATTTCCTTTCAAATTCTTTTGTCCGAAATGGTGAAAATATAACTTTCACAATTGTGACTTATAAAACCTCATAAGGAAGATAATTAATTATTATTATTATTATTATTATTGAGTGGTAGATAATTTATCTTAATTATCGACCAGAGCAAGACCAGTGTTCAAACCATAAGAACTCCTTAATATTGTCAAATTTTCTGAGTTTTGCTTGGATTTCTGGCTTTCATTTAATTTTTCTCATTTACTTTATCTGCTTATCATCTCAATTAATCCACACACAGGTTGAAACTTTTCGGGGCAACTTCTACTTGTATCAGCATCATTATAAAAAAACGTTCCACATCGTGCGCAAATTCCTCAACAAATTTAGACCACATTCTTCACAATTCTCTGGAAATAGTTCATTCATCGAAGATCTAGAGTAGAACTTTAATTCCCTTTCTGTAGGACTTTAATTCCCTTTCTCCTACCCTTGTCAGAATTTGGAGCAGTAGTTTTTTCAGGGTAAGAGAAGTAGAATTTTAATTCTTCCTTTTCCTCCCATTTTAGAATAATTGATTTTTAGTCCAATATTCTCTAAAGCCAGGGTTCTCAAATGGGGTGGAATTCCCCCGAGAGGGAATACAAATCTTTGTAAAACAATCTCGGAACATTTATTTTGAAACTAGACGTTTCGGGAGAAATTCTTCCTTTATCGAGAGAATTTTTTTTTAAAAATGAAAAAAAAAAGTTGTTTTCGCTAATGTTTCAAAAACAACCCTATAAACATTAGCGAAAACAACTTTTTTTTCTTTTTTCAATTTTAAAAAAAAAATTTCTATGGATAAAGGGAGAATTTTTCGCGAAAAGTCTAGTTTCAAAATAAACTTTGCGAGATTGTTTTACAAAGATTTGTATTTTTTTATTATATTAAACAATCAATAATTAATTTTTCTTTTTATCTTTATCTTTAAATTAATATATGATAGCTTGTATTTTCAATATTAAAAGCATTTTAAATAAAATTTTGTATTAGAAAATCCTGGAAAGGGCGTAATAGCATTCATATAAACTGTCCTAAAGATTAATAACTGTACAAAATTTGGTCCAAATCTAACAAAAGTATTTGATTTTTAATAATTTCTCTTTTCATATTAGAGTTTGATCATTTTTTTTTTACTTTATTTAATATAGGAATAGGAAATATTATAATATTTTACTACCAAAAGAGTGTAAAAAAATATCGATACATTAAAAAACATTTGATAGGAGAGATATTTAATGTTTTATATTAAAATTCAACAAATAATTGAAATGAATATTTTCAATGAGAACTAAAAGTTTTACAATTTATTTTTAATGATATTTTTATATTATATAGTATTTTTATATATTTTCCGTTTTAATAATTGTTTTTTTTTTATATTTTATTAACATTTATGTATTTATTTATATGTTGATAAATGATTGATATAATGTTGAAAGATAATAAGCACATGAATATTTTTTAGATATTATTTTTTCATTTTATATATAAATAAATTACGGGAGCTATTCAATTTTTTTAAATTAAAAATGTAAATTAATTAAACATGTTAATTTTACTTACAAATCTTTATCTGCGATGATTTGGTTCATTCATTCTTCCGAAACCTGGAAAGAAAAAAATTATAATTGATTATTTTTCTGTTTTTTAGTTTTATTTATTTATTTTTACATTAATCCAGAAATTAAATTGGAAGAGAAGGTGAAAATGTTACGATTCGCCTTCAGTGAACTTTAGTGCTATGAATAATTTTTATTGGGTTTTTTGGGGTTTGAGGTTGAATGTCAAAAATGCAATCCGGGCTAGGGATGCCATCGATATATCGATTATTTTTTATATCTATATATTTCCAAAACAAATCGACATATAAGTATCGATACCTATACTCCTTGCGATATATACCGAAACATAATTCGGAATTTTGTTCAGTTGCAAATATATCAAAAAACTGCTGCAATTTTTTAATTGCACAATTTTTATACGAAATTTTTATTTCACAACATCACATGTATTAAAAAATACATTGACTAGGTACTCTAAACAGAAAAAAATAAAAATGTATGTCTTGTATTGTAATATAGAGGCGAAAAAATACCATAATACTATAAAATAGCAACAAAAAATCGCAGCCATCTGACTGTCCAAGCTTTTGTTTTCGGAATCATTTTGTGAAAAGTATTTTTTTTTCATCTTTTTGTTTTTATTTTATTTTATTTTTTTTAAGCTAATTTTTAAATTTAAAAAAATGTACTCCACATGACTATGACTATTGACTAGTGTTTTTGTTTTATAACCTTAGTTGAAACTAACTTTGAATATAAAAAAATTGTATTTTTAAGATTAAATTATTTTTACTATCATAGAATGTTTTTATTTCTCAATAAATTACAATTACTGGTTAGTTTTTGATATGTTAATATCTAAAAAATAGTTAATAAAAATATATATCATATATATGATATATTTTCTGTGATATATATATATATGTATCGATATAACGCTATAAGTTAGTTATATCAATATATCCATAAATCGATATATTAAAATAATTTGACATCCCTAATCCGGGAACTGTCAGAATGTGCTCATCGGTGGCAAAATGCCAGCATTGCATTTTTGGAACTTGGGTTCAATTCCCGAAGGGTGAATACAACAATCTGACACAATAAATAATATCAATAACGTATTTAGTAGTTGGCCACTTCTCAGATTTTCTCCAGAAAATTTTTTGATTTAAATAAAGTAGCTACTTTATGCTACATTTTACACACTACATATTGAAAAAAAGTTTTTTTTTTATTTTATTTCAGTAAAACTCAAAAAAAATCAACAAAATAAGAATGAGAATGAATGAATAAGGAAAAGAGATTGCAAAGTTCAAATGAGGGAAACAAGTTTGTCCATTTGATTCTAAATGACTGACTTGACTATTTGCATTCATAGCAACTCAATCACTGCAAACCCACTCTAGATCCTTACTTCCTCTTGTCATTTGGTTCTTTCCCTTGGAGACGAGACATGAGACAAAATTGGCATTTTTGATTAGGCACGTCGCCCTCATTTTTCAGCACTTTCCCTTTAACTAGAAGCCGTGACGAATTTACAATTACTCACTAATTCATTCATATACATCTATTTACATTTAGGTTTAATAACACTGTTCGACAAAAATTAAACAAAAATTTTCCCTGTAAACCTAACAATGGGTTGATTCCAGTAGAGTTTTATACGCTGATTATCATGCAAATTCCCGATTTTTTACAACACGTCAGAATTTTGAGATATTATCGTTCAAAATGACGAAAAAGGCCATTTTGACCTATTTTCGAGTCTAGTTAAATATTAAACAGCAATTTTTGAAATCAAAATATTTTGTTGACGTACTAGAAAACAGCTTCCTCTTTGATTTTCAAATTATCACTTGTTTTTAGCTGAATTAGAACTCGAGTTATAACTAAAAAACTAAACCTACGTGATTTTAAAGGATTATAAATATAGCTAAAATCATAAAGTCTTGGTTTTTTTAGTTATAACTAGAGTTCTAATTGAGCTAAAACCAAGTGGTAATTTGAAAATCAAAGAAAAGCTCTTTTGTAGTAAGTCAAAAAATATTTTGATTTCAAATATTGATGTTTAATATCTGATGGGACTCGAAAATAGATCAAAATGGCCTTTTTCGTCATTTTGACCGATAATATCTCAAAATTCTGACGTGTTGTAAAAAAATGGAGAAATTGCATGATAATCAGCCTATAAAACTCTACTGGAATCAATTGTTAGGTTTATGGGGAGAAATCTTTGTTTAATTTTTCTCGAGCAGTGTAATTAGAATAATTATACAAAAGCTTCATAATTATATATTTATTTTATAAATTTCTAAAATAATGGCCTCTTTTTAACGTGAGTTACATCTAGGTATAGAGATTAAATTACCCCAGGTGGAGTAATAAAATGTAAACTCTGGCTATTGTGGCTCAAAAACATAAATAAAATTAAATAAATAAAAATACCACAGAACAGAGTATTCAATCAAATTGCTCTTAGATTAAAAAGCCCCAACTTCATATAAAAATAATCAACATTATTTTCCTTTTTTATGACTTTATTCTCCGTATACTATGTTTCATTAAACAATTTTGAATTTAAATGGTCTTCCAATTTGTGCCTTTTGGATTCGCTGGATGGTGGGGGAAATATTGGTGTAACCAAATATATTTTGTGGTAATATTAAAAAAAATTCTCCGACCCCTGGTATAGAGGGTAATCTACAAAAAAAAATATTAGAAAAATTATTTATGATAATTATATAAGTGTTCGGATGTGGGAATTACTGACTCGTAATCACTTGTTTCTAGGTGCGCTGGTGTAGCGTATGAGGGAAAATAAATGTTCAAATTCTAGCCAAGTATAGAAGATAATCAGAGGCTACGTATGCGTCCCAAAGGTATATAAAATTTACAAGATAATAATTAGTTCTAGAGAGAAAAGCTTGAGGCGCCATCTGCAAAGAGAGTTACTATGAAGTTATGAGGTATCAAAAACTTTATGCAACTCGTCCATCCGTCCATGTGATGATATTTCATATTATATCTATTTATTTTTAAGATTTGGTTTGAGATATAGAGCATCTATAAAATATTATATATATTATATCATTAGGAACACTCGTCGAAGTTCTAGGTTTTAGAAAATTTATTTTTTTCGTTAAGGTAATTGGGAAATGAATCTATAATAACTACGCCGCGAAGGATAATTATTTATTTATTTTATTTTTAAAGTAGCTACTAGCTAGGTTCAAAATATTTTACACCGACTTACAATTCAATGCAAAAACACACATACAATGAAATATATATGTCCTAGACCCGATTTTACCAACCAAACTTCAAGTAACTAAGTTAGTAGATACTTAAATTAACCTCAAACCAACTATTTAAGCAAATTATATTTAACCAATGATACTTAAAGGAATAGGATCGTTTAATCTTACATAAATTTGGTTTAATTAATTTATATTTAACGAATTTAAATAAATTTAACTAAATAATTTAATTAAGGAAATACGGTGTTGGTTTATAGTGAAACATTATAAAAATTATAATTAAAGGGGGACTTGTTGACTTTCACAGAAATGAAAGATTTTTCATGTTGTGGTTTTCTTCATTTCCAGTCATTTTATTTTTCCGGTAACAGTAGAAATTATTTCACAAAAATTTCACTGAATTTAAATGTAGTGAATTTACAATTGTTTATTCTGCTCAATAGGCTAAGATTTTATTAAATTTTTTGGTTTTAAGTAAGGGCATAGCCCCATTTGAAAAAAAATTTGAAAGATTTAAAAAAGTTATTATAAAATGGGTATATTGAGGTTTATAATAACTTCTTTAAATCTTTCATTTCTGTGATACTTAACAAAAAATTCCCCTTAATTATAATTTAAATATTGTAATTTACCTTAAAAGTGCAACATAAAAATGTCAGTTTATGGGTCCAAAGGAGAAGAACAGAATGGAGTGCCCAAGTGTTACGATTTAATGAAAAACGGCTGGTTAGAAAGGTACATGACAACAACCCTACAGGGACCCTAAAGTAGACGGGGCCGTCCAAGAAAACGTTGGAAAGATGCTCTGGAATAAACAGGCTTTTTAGCCTACATAATAATAATATTAATAAGAAGACTTTAAAAGTTGGTTTGAGATTCATTTATGTGCTACATTATTTTAAGTTTGCATTCTGAAATCGCGCCTTATTTTCTTAAATATTATACTATTCATAATATGGTGGATAATTTTTATTTTTACTTTACCTTACAGGATATGGTCAAGTATTGTAATCGTGCATGAAAAAAGTGGATTTTTTCCTTCTTTTTTTCGAAATATCTCAAAAACGGCTGAAACTATTTTGATTAAAAAAATTGAGTGAAACCAGGGCCTTTCAGTCTACAAAAAAGCTCAAATAAGTAAACATCGAAAAAATTATATTTTTCGAGACAATAATTGTTTTGTCAAAATGTCTGTTAGTCTGCCTGGTTGTCTGGTTGTGCGTTGCCAAATTTTTGTGGACGAGCTAGCTCAAAAACTAGCACCCAGTTTTTGCATTTCTAGCCTTCTAGTGACCCACAGATTATGTATACAAATTTTGGTTGAGTTTTGACCAAGAGCAAGAATTTTCATTTTTTGACCCTCCCCCCAATTTTGGATTGTTAGTTTTTGCATTTCTAGCTCTCTAGAGGCTCACAGATTATGTATACATAATTTGGTTGAGTTTGCTCCAAGGGTAAGAATTTATATATTTTCCCCCCCCCCCCTCCTTTTTTGGGTGGTTTTTTGGAAGATTTTTTTTTAAACAAAAGTTGTCAGAAATTACATCCCCTACAACTTTTCTTATTATAAAATTTGCGGTATAGTTAATAGATTAGGAGTTATTTGATAATCTTCATTCGTGCGCCCCCCAAACCCCCTTTTGGGGTCAAAATATCAAAACGTTATATAGCTAAAAACATAAGTTAGAAGACATCTGATACAAATATGAAATTTCATAATAATCCCTTTAGCTGTTTTAACGTTAATCGTGAGCAACTTTTCGCGGAAACCACGGAAACATACAGACATACATACATACACACAGGAATTTTGTTGAGGGTCTTTTCGTTCATAACTTTGCTTGAAACGTGTGCAACCAAAATGTGTCGTGATTTGGAGCAATGTACAGACACAACCTTTAATATATATATATATATATATATATATATATATATATATATATATATATATATATATATATAAGTGACGCGCCAGGTTGTATGGTAAAGTAAAGTGGATGCTCACATCAGAACACGTCAGCTTATTTATGAATATTTTTAATCATTAATGAGGAACCATGACAAAAGATTGTTTTAATGAAATTTCTTTATTTTGTTTACACCCTCAGAGTTGATTATCTCGTTGTCTGTCTATAGTTCATTTTGTCATTTAATAGGGATTATAGTTTTTCTTTTGGTCAGCCTTTTTCTCTACTCTCGTGTTCTTTTTTATTTAATCCTTCAACATCCACCGCACTTTGGATTGGTGCGTTTGTGTCCTCAAATCCCCTGTCCTTTTATTCTTTTTACGTTTCTCTCTCTTTTTCACTCATCGGAATCCCAAGAGACACTTGATCCTCTCGTACTTCTTTCACTTATCCATTTTTCTATATGAAAGACGAAATAATAATAATAATAATAAATCAATGTAATTTAATTAACTGACTTAGTGTATAGTGGATGTTTTAAATTTGAATGAAGGGAATTGTTAAATGTTTTGCTTATTTTGAATAATGTTATTTTATTTTTATAGTTATAAATAATGAGCATGACCTTTCCCTTACCTGATCATTAATAATAATATGTGAAATAAATAATATATTTAAATTTAAAGTCACATTGATTTTTAGAAAGTTTTCACTGGAAGGATTTACTTACTCTCCATTACTTGTCATATAAAATTAATGTAAAATTCCATGATTGTGATTACTTTGTATGTTGCGAATATTATTAGGCAATAGTACAAAGTAATTATTAAAATTCCATCTAATTATATGAAATCGGAAAATCAAATGCTCAAGAAGTATTCAATTAAAACGCCATCTATCAGAAATATTTAAAATTACAATTACACTTTGAATTTTATTAAAATATAATGCCATCTATTATAAGTAAAGTTAACTGAAATTAAAGTACCAAATATAAAATTTAGTATGGGGAGAAGGGTTAGCTGAGCCGGCTAACGCACTGGTCTCGCTTCGGTATCAATCGATTATGACGATGTTGGAGTGTAAAAATATATGATTTCTAATCTAAAAGTTTAAAAAAGATTTCGTCAAATCTCTCCGAGAAGCTTTATTATAATACTTTTAATATTAATTTTGTTAAAAAGGATGTATCTGCTTGTTAATTAAATAAATTAATATATATGAAGCAAGGGGGTGTGCGCCGTTTTTACATGCTCCAAGACCCTGAATATGTAGCTACGCCACAATCATGTATTTAATTTGCCTTGACTCAAATTCCAAATCAAATTTAATTTAATTACTAAAAATATTCCTTATGACTTATGACATACAGACACGTAGGTATGCACCTATGTTAGGTGCTTTGAACTCCGATTCGAATTCCTTTATTTTATTTTCATAATTCAGAGATAAATACTGATCTATAGTGATTGGACCTTCTTAAATTAATATCACAAGAAACTATATCCTATTGGTTTATAAAAAAATAAATTAAACTTCGTCTTAGTTCTGAGCTAATTCTACCTATAATGTTGAACCTGGAACTGTAAAAATGTGCTCTTTAACCTGACAATAAGTTTTTGATACATGGCTTAGCAAAAGAATGTTAAACATAGAACAAACTTAGTTCCTAGCAATAAAGACTTTAAAAAAAAGTCCCGAGAGAGAATTGATTCCAACTCTAAGACGTCGGAAGATCGCTTACCTCAGTCACTTCATTAAATATCAGATAGAAATAAACTTTAAATTTCTAACGATATCACAAAAGGGTGTCTTCTATTAAATCCGTGATGGGATGGATTATTTTTAATTACAAATTCAACCCTTCGGACAATTAATTAAAAATAATCCATTCTATCTCTGATCTAATAATAGATTACAAACCTCTTGTGAATTTCTTTGGAAGTTTAAGTCCCTAATCAATGTCGGAATTAAGTTCCAGGTATATCCCTAGCTAGCAAAATAGCATTATTAATATTAGGTAATGCATCTATTATTTATTTATTTATTACAATTTAAAGGGCGCCTCGACTGCGTGGTCATTTGGCTCACAGATATTATACATCATAGTATAAATTTAAATTTTGTACATGTTTGGTTTTATAGTTAAATAAAAAGTAAGATCTCAGATATTATCATAAATGTTAATATCTCTCAAAAATTTGAACAATTCATCATATCCTTCCTCATTTTCGAGTATTGTTTCAAGTCTTTGTTTTTCATTGATATTTTCTTTCCCTTGCATTATAGTCCACCATACATGATTTACATTTATCCTAACTTTGCAAGCTGAACATATCGGAAGGTCTTCCTTGTTCATTATATATCCATAGGAGAATAAGCAATGGTCCACTTTAGACGGGTCAATTTAACTTGGTCTTTGGAGCAAATGATGGGTTTTTTGTGCATCTGTTATATTTATGTTGCTGTTGATGTTTTATTAGAATTATTAGTATTTGAGGAACACTTATAAATCAGTAACAAAACATAACAGTTACATATTTAAAATTATAAAGCTCTGATAGTTGTGATCGTCTCATGAACCTATCAAAGAAATTGAACTTTGGTCAAGAGACTGATGTTCTGAAGGATTAGTAAATAGGAAAACACTGTTCTTATTGATTGCCGGGTTCAGACAGTAAAAGTTGGTTCCTCATTACAATTACGATATTCTATCTCAGTTAGAAACATAAATTTTATCAGATTTAGAATGAAAATATATGCTTAAATCTCTCTGCAGATAAAGATCAATTCCTAGTTCCATTCAAGAATATCTCCTGCTCATTTTTTTTGAATTGGTTCATCTTCTTCTTATCAGCCTACATCTATAACACCCTTCGGCTACGAATTTGCCACAAAGTTCTTTCAACTTTCTCCGAATACTCCGATATTTATCTTTTATACATTAAATAAATGTTGTTCCAATTATTTCTGGGTGAATTGTTGTTAACAATTTTCTAAAGATAATATTGTATTTTAAGGGAAAACATTTAAAATAAAAAAAGTTTTTCTCTCAGTCGTTTTAGAAAAGTAAAAAAAAGAAAGTAAAACAATAAATAAGCAAAAGCACCCTTTTAAGATTCACCCGTCCCCTCTTTGATCCTTTAAGTGGATTCGAATCGAATTCGACACCTAATTCTTACAATATACAATAAATATACATGAAAGATAAGAAAGAAGGGGTTCCCCGAACGTCTTGTTTCCACTGGATGAAATCTTTTGACAATTACATTACGATCGAAAAGAAAATATAAAAAAAAGAAGAGAATCCCTCCAGGGGAGTGATTTTAGCTTTCGTTCTCTTTTTTTGTTGTTATAACTCCCGATAAAAAAAAAGAATATCTGACTTTGTGGAAATCCCCGAAGGAGCTTGTGGAAATGGGAATTTGAAGTCTAGTTTAAAATAAAATTTTAAAATAAAAAAAAAAAAAAACGCAAATGAATGGATTTTTTTCGCCTTCCTTTTCTATAATTGTATTACGCGCGTACTGGGGTAATTTGCATTTTGAATATAAATTTTTGATAACAAGAGACATAGGGACAGTTAAATGGGCTATGAACAAAATAATTTACTAGGTCCATTCATTATTCAGGAGAAAAAAAATGGAAATATACAAGAAAGTAAATAATATATGCATATCAAGAAGTAGCGCCAGCAATATTAAAAATTCTAAAGTCATCTTTTCAGAAAAAAAATCGCTCCATCATAAACGTTTCCTTCATTGTTCGCCCATTAATCGAAAAATCCATCGAGTTTCTGAATCGTCCAAAATAAAGTTTCATGAATCTTCTAAAAATATGTGACTGAAACTATCTTTAAAGCTCATTGTCTCCTTTCTCAACTTTCTTGACCGACTATTTAAACTTCTAATAAAAAAATAAATAAATAATAATTTTTTTGCAACGAAATTTTCTCTGGAGAGAGACGGACTGGTAGAAATTTTAATTGAAAGTAATGGAAGGCAGCCCAGAGGTAGTGAGGAAAGAAAAAATTAACACAAATAAAATAAGGTGTAATTTATTGGAATTCTTCCTCCTTTCCTTTCAAACCGACGTTTCGGATCATTCATTGACCCTTTGAAACCCTGAAGAAGGAGGGAAAAATCCTCCGAAACGTCGGTTTGAAAGGAATGGAGGAAGGATTCCAATAAATTACACCTTATTTTATATGTGTTAATTTTTCTTTCCTCACTACCTCTGGGCTGCCTTCCATTACTTTAAATCATAATATTAATAATAAATAACAATAAATAGTTTTCTTATATTTTAAAAATGAAAATGAGTCTCAGTTTAGCTGAGTAGGTAGAATACTTGCCTAACAATCTGGATGTTAGGGTTCAAACATGGCCCAGTAGGGGCCGTCGATAAATTACGTCACGCCTTAAGGGGGAGAGGTCATTAAAAATTTGGGACAAAATGTCACAGGGGGCCCGGGGATCTTAAAAATTGTGACGTCAAATAAATCAAATTAAAAATGTTTAAAATTTTCAAATATTTTTTAAATTTCATGATATGAATAAAAATAAATTTAAACTTAAAATATATTAATAATAAATAATAGTTAAGTTTAATTTATTAAAAAAATGTATACAATTATTAAATTATCGGGTATAAAAGTGATATTGTGACGTCACAGTACAGGGAGATCAATGAAAATGTGATAGAATGTGACACAGGGGGAGGGGTCTAGAAATCTGTGACGTAATTTATGGACGGCCTCCTACGAGAATTTGACACCCTGTAATCCACTTTAAACACATGCATAAACATATACCTAAATTTAAAAATAAAAATATTTGCTTAGAATTTGGCCAAATGGGTATTGTTTCTGAAGTCATACATTAAATAAATAAATAAATAAATAATGTAAATAAAGAGAAGTGGTCCTCTTCTTAGATTCTGCCGGTCTTAATCAATTAATGTTATATTAAAAAGATATAGTTTGCCGAGGGTAGCAGAGTTGATGATATTATATATTTATATCATGATATCTAAGTATATGTTTATTTAGATCAAGGAGAGGATATCCTCAGAGATTTCTAGTTATTTATTTTTTTTATTACTTCAGCATTTGAGAAATATCTTTATGCATGTGGTTGAGCGTGTGTAAATTGGTGGTGGAGTCAGATTATAGAGTATTAATCAATAAAATGCTATACCCAGGAATTAAACTCAGAACCCCTTAAGCTTCTATATCTTTATAAACTTTTAAACATTTTTTCTTACAGGCTTGGGGTTTTTAAAAAAACTTAGACTTCAAAGAGATTGTAATTTATAGTAAAAGGTGAAATTAAAAATTAATCAGATTTCTATCCATTAATGGCATCCTTTAATTTAATCTAGAAGTTACTCAGTGAAATAACTTTTATAAGCTTGGAGATAGAAGCCCTCAAATTGTCAAAATCTCTAGAGAGTAATGGAATATTTTTAATATCATTTAACCTTCTACTGAATTTAGTTATAAAAATGTTTTATTATATATTCACTTGAATCTGATATAAAATAAAAATTATCTATAACAACTAGATAGAAGGAATAGAATTAGAACCCCAGTTTCAAGAAAGAAAAATGGAAAATCAAGAGGATGTCTTTTGCTGAACCTGAGTTAGCTGTTATAATAAAATTATTTTTATTACATGTCAGAAGGACTGAATTAATCTGTTTGGAATTTGAACCCAAGTGTCAAAAAGTGATCCTGATCATTGACCGTCTTTTGGTATAACCATTCTGGCATATAATGCAATTAGACGCTTAAATAAACTGACACGTTCTGATGTGGCCATCCACTTGACTTTACCATACAACCTGGCCCCTCACTTATATTTAATATTTAATAAGATTATTTATAATCATGTAGGGGGGGTTAGTTTTTGTGTTTTTAGACTTCTGGGGGCCCACTGATTTTGCATATAACATTTGGTTGAGTTTTGTACAAGGGCTTATATTTTAATCCCACACCCCCATTTTGGGCGGTTATATTTTGCATTTTTAGTTTTCTGGGGCCCACTGATTATGTATACAAAATTTGGTTGAATTTGGTTCATAGACCTATATTTTCATTTTTGGACCCCCCCCCCCAATTTTAGGCTGTTAGTTCTTGCAGTATAGTCTTCTGGAGGCCCACGGATTATGTATACAAAATTTGGTTGGTACAAGGGCCTATATTTTCATTTTTTGACCCTACACTCCCACCCCCCATTTTGGCTGTTAGTTTTTGCATTTTTAGACTTCTGGGGGCCAATGCATTATATTTACAAAATTTGTTGGAGTTTGCTCAAATGAACTAGATTTTTAATTTTTAACCCCCCCCTCCTCCACCCCTTAATTTTGGGTCGATATGCACCAAAATCTATTCAGCTCTTAATCTCAATACATCAAAACTACGTGTGAAATTTTATTTTAATATTCACACTAGTTTTTGAGCTAGCTCTTCCACAAAAATTTGGTAACGCACAGACTAACAGACTAACTAACAGACATTTTGACAAAACAATTATTATCTCAAAAAATATAACTTTTTCGATGTTCACTTATTAATACTTTTTTGTAGATCGAAATGCTATAGCTTTGCCCAATTTTTTTAATCAAAATAGTTTTAGCTGTTTTTGAGATATTTCGAAAAAAAGAAGAAAAAAAACCACTTTTCTCAAGCACGATTACAATACTTGACTATACACTGTATGGTAAAGTAAAAAGGGAATGAATGTAATTCTTCTGACATGTAATAGAAATTATACCTAGCAACTCAAATTTAGCAGAAAACAGTCCACTAGTTTTCCAAATAAATAAATAAATATATAACAAGAGTTTCTGATTATGAATTTTATTTATTAGATTAATTTTAAAGAGTGATAAATGTAAGTCGTGTGGTGTATGCAAGTCCATACAGAATGTGTTTTTTAATCAATTGTGAGTAATCCTGTATGTTTTATATTGAATTAAAAAAATTTCATTTCTATCTAGTAAGACTTGATATAGTTTCACTTTAGATTTCACTCTTGAGAGTATTTCATATTTTTCTATCTCTTTTATGCCTTATGATTTATTTTTTTAATAAGAAGATAAAAGTATTTTTATATTTTATTTATTTCGATCGTCAATTCACTTACAACAAAGACATCGTGAAATTGTATAACAACACTACATGAAGATACTACAGGATGGACCATATCTTGTGACCAAGTTTGGATTAAAATTCTGGATCAAGATAAAGTTAGGAAGCTGACATTTTCAGATAAAGCCTAATTATTAATATTTGAATATGGCGTCGATTATTTTTCGTTATAAATTTTATCTCTGTTGTAAGATATTGTCCTAAATATCTAGCACTAGGGAGGATACTTTTTCGAATTAAAATTGGTTATTTTATTTTTTCTATATTTACAGTTTATTTAGGTATTTTTAGTTACTCACATATTTATAAGATCTTTTATCCTCCGTAAAACTTGAATCTTCAAATTTATAACTCGTAAACTAATCTAGCTAATGGTCTGAAATTTACCGCAGAAGTTTCTATTAAAAAACATAATCTTTTTGTAAAATTTCAACTTACTTTCTTTTATGTAAAATTCTAATCTTTAAAATTTGTAAAGAGCGTTCCAAATCTTCAAAAATTATTCGTTTTTTATACATATGTATTTATTGAAATAATTAAATTAATTAAATGCTACTTTTTTCATCAATACTCTATATGATTTTTAGTAATAGCTGTATAAATATGCGAGTAACTAAGAATACCTAAATAATAAACTCTAAATAAGAAAAAAATAAAATAACCAATTTTAATTTAATGGATTTTGATGAGGCAGTCGAAGATTCAAATAAGATAGATATTTATAACTATCTAGCTGTCTTGATAAAGTTTAAATATTCAATTGAAACCGTAAGAAAAAAAATTCCATGAAATCTACCTAGTAGCTTATATTTTAAATTTGCTTTACTTTATTAAAATATGTTTCACCAAGAACCTATACCATTCTCCCTTAACAAAAGAAACAGCATTTTACTAAAGACTGTATTGATTTATTAAATAAAAATTAAATACAGTGGTTCTCAAACTTTGAAAGATCGCGAACCCAATTTATAAAATAAATGTTTAGGTAGATTTCAGATATTTACGTTTCCTATTTTTTAAATAAATAACTACGTAGTATTGAAATCAAATAATTAATTTTAAACACTTTAAATATGTAGTTAATTTCACATTAGTTTTATTTATTGTTATTTATTATTTTTTATTATTTTTGAAAAAAAAATAGCAGAAAGGTTAGAATTTTGGAAAAATTCAATTTTCGAAAATTTAAAACAAAAATATTCCTATTGTCCATGGGGATGTGAATCTTCTATTTTTTTCTTAGGGGTTGCTAGTTTATTACTTATATCAAAAGATTTCTTAAAAAAACAACGTTTTTTTATTTCTTCCCACCCCCTCAAAAAATTAATAGGAATATTTCTTAGTAATGAAGCTGGTGAAGATTTTATTTTAGTGATTAATTTGATTAAAATTCGAATTTTTATTTAAATCACACATAATTAATTACAATTATTTATTGAGCCCGAACAAATAATACAATATAACTACGACGTTTCGATCGCAGAATAAGTCAATCGAAACGTCGTAATTGTATTCTATTATTTGTTCGAACTCAATAAATAATTATAATTAATTATGTATGATTTAAATAAAAATTCAAATTTTAATTAATAGAAAGCTAAAATACGAGGGGAATTGTTTCCTTATAAGTCTGTCTGAATGTCTCAGTAAGTGGGTTATTTCTAGGGCCGATATGTCTGTATTCGTAAAATGAAGAGCTAATAAGATTTCGAACGCTCTATTTTCAGAGCTTCGGCTTGTACAACACTTGATATTTTTTTTAATTTTCCCTTAACTTGTGCCGACCCAAAAGAGAAACTCTTAAATCAATAAAGCCTGAGGCTTAGTCTGAATATAAATTACCAAGAAAAAAAACGTTAACAGAATCAACTTCTGAAAATTAGCCAATTAAAGATATAGACATTCAAGTGTAAAAAGGAGAGGCAGGCAAATGATAGAAGGAAGCGAGAGAGCTCAATTAATCAATGATTAATCATCGAATGCAAATGACGCTATAATGAACCTAGCATTGTTATTATTATGCCACATCCTATCTCTCTCTATCTATTTTATCCTCCTTTTATTTAACCACCTTTCGCTCTTTCATTACTACTATATAATGCAAAATGCAAATCCAACAACCGAGAGTAGTTACTCTTATCACAAACCTTTTTTAATTTCCGTCATTACTATCTTTAATAGCAATTAATCAACTGAAAATAGTTTGATATCAGAAACCTCATATTAATTCCTTATTTTAAAACCCTATTCAAATGATGTGAAATTTTTGAAAAATGGGGTTCAATTAGAAACAAAAATACTTTATATAGGTATGTTTCTTAAGATATTGAACTGTACTGTATAAATGGCATCCACTCTCGAATTCTTAGACTGCAGGTTAATTTTTACAGTATTTCGAGTTCAGGGTGTAATGCTTGTAATTCTGTAAAAAAAACTAACTACGATTCCTAAAACGGTCAAAATTCTTCACAACAATCCAAAAATGTTAAATGATTCTTCTATAAAATCATAGCTCAAATTAGAAACATATGGTTTTATTGTACTTGATACCTTTAAGAATCTGAAGAATACTCAGGTTTCGGCCTAACTTATTCTCATATGATGATGCAGATTCATTTTAGTTCTCTAATTGCTATTGAAGAGTTCTAGATTTCATCAGGCCATCATTACAGCATCATTACGTGATTGTTAGACCATCAATACTTCATCATTGCAGGTTTGGGTCTAGCCTATTGTCATATGTTGATGAAGATTCATCTTAGTTCTCTAGCTACTATTGAAGAGTTCTAAATTTCACCACGCCATCATTACAGCATCATTACGTGATTGTTAGACCATCAATACTTCATCATTACAGGTTTGGGCCTAGCCTATTGTCATATGATGATGCAGATTCATCTTAGTTCTCTAGTTGCTATTGAAGAGTTCTAGATTTTCATTATGTGATTGTTAGACCATCAATACTTCATCATTGCAGGTTTGGGCCTAGCCTATTGTCATAGGATGATGCAGATTCATTTTAGTTCTCTAGTTGCTATTGAAAAGTGGGAGATAAATTTAACCTAATTTATCGCGCGGAGAATTTACCACTGCTCGAAGCCCCTAAAACCTTAGTAAATTGGATATTGGATTGTATCTAAGTTTCTGAGATTGGCTCGTGATCCCGGCTTCTTTTCCTTCTACTCTGTTCTTTTCACGATGGAGGGGCCAGCCCATACAGGCCTTTAGGGGATGGACCTTCTGGTGTATCTCCTTCTCACATCAATATCATAAAAAAAAGAAGAGTTCTAGATTTTCATTATGTGATTGTTATACCATCAATACTTCATCATTGCAGGTTTGGGCCTAGCTTATTGTCATATGATGATGCAGGTTCATCTTAGTTCTCTAGTTGCTATTGAAGAGTTCTAGATTTTCATTATGTGATTGTTAGACCATCAATACTCCATCATTACAGGTTTCGGCCTAGCCTATTGTCATATGATGGTGGAGATTCATCTTAGTTCTCTAGTTTCTATTGAAGAGTTCTAGATTTCATCACGCTATCATTACATCATCATTACGTGATTGTTAGTCCATAAATACTCCATCATTATGCCATCATTACAACATCGCTTGCTTTAGGTTTGAGTAGTTAGAGTAAAGTTATGTCGTTTACTAACCTTAGCCTTCCCAGACCAAATTAATGGAGAGTTTCGAATTGTTTTTTATTTTGGATATACTAGTATTATAATTGTGATTTATTAAAGTTGGTTTTTGTATTCATTAATTCGTTTTGTTACTATGATAAATAGCGAATAAATTATACTTTTCGCTAGGACCTTTCGCAAAGAATAATTTATTCTCTTCTTTATTTTTTAAAGGAGTTTTGTTTTTAATTCATTCACTAGCTTTAAAAACATTTATTTATTTTTTTCAATAAAAAAGGATTTTTTTCACATTGATTAATTTTATTTTACCTATTAAAAATTTAACCACAAACATTTTTATTGACAGTGAAAATGTTTATAGCTAGGTTACACACAAAAAATCATCTCGAAAATGTATTATATAACAAAAAACATCATGAAAAAAACGAGTCTTTTGGTCACTTCAAACATCCATATCTAGCCTCGGTACAGTAAATAAGATGAAATAATATTTATTGATCTTGAAATATATTTCGTGATGAATATCCGTGGGGAAATTAAAAAATCGTTTACTTCAGTGAATAAGCTGGAAAATTTTAACCGAGTTTTGTTTCCCCATGGATCGTGCAGCCTGAAAGGATTTTTCAGTTTAATAAATACATTAGAAAAAATAAATATCTTTAAATATACAATATTTTATTTGTACAATAAAAATTTCAAATACAAAATAATTTAGAAAGATAACGTGAGCCAATGTGGAATGAGCCTGTATATTCCTAGTATGTTTTTTTTAATTGATTAGTAAATAAACATCGAATTTTATCTACTTATTGTTTAGTGAGGACCCGGGTGGGACCAAAGAATCCCAAATTAAATATGACATTACTTCTACTTTTACGCGATTTATCATCCTCTCCAATTTTCCCACAAACACAAATGAGTATTCATTTTTAAGAACTTAATCGTCTCTAATTAATAACATTAATGTAAAAAGTTTCTAAACATCTTTAATAAATGATGATTACAACTTGACGCGACGTTTCGATTAATTTTCTTTTAAATATCATTAATCAAGTAAATTAAAATATCAAAAATAAAATACATTTTAATATCTCATATTCGCTCCCCCTTTTTATTATATATAATTATTTTTAAATTCTATTTCAGTTTTCTGGAAAAATAAAATATACCAGTATAATAAAATCCAAATTTTATGTCGCGCCCTGGAATATGTGCGCCCATACTTTCATTTGCTAAATCTCACATTTTTGAAAATGTAATTTAAGAAATATTATCTTTATTTCGAAAAGTAATACTAGTGAAATAAGTTTTATTAGTTTTATGCAACTTGGCATTTTTCTTGAATCCATCTATTTTATTCGTTTCATGAGAAAATTATATTCTGTTTTATTTAAAATATGTATATATAATATAATAAATAAATCATAAAATAAAACATAAAAACCAGTCGTAGTAAAGACTTAAATAATAGTTAAATAGTTTGGAATGCTTTTTACATAGGTTTTGAAATTTTATCTAATCGAAGTAAATTGAGAAGGAAACTGATCCAATATGCTCATTTTCTGTACCAAGGCGTCAAAGTAGGATCTGACCTGTGAGGTCACATTAATTAAAAATAGAATATGGTATAGCATTTTAAAAACATGTTAAATTAACATATTTTCATGCCAGATAAAAAATTAAAAATTATTCGTTTTTTTCACTACCTTAATATGTATAACTTATATACCATATATTCAGATCTATCTATATAAAATTCTTTGCCCGATACACTCACTCATCATCAAAACAGCCAGAACTACTGGACATAGAAACATGAAATTTGGAGAGGATAATACATCTATGACATAGGGGCTCACTAAGAAAGGATTTTTCGAAATTCGACCCCTAAGGGGGTCAAAGGGGGCAAAGTGTGTTTTCACTGATTATGCGATATCTCTTAAGGACGATAAAATATCTACTTGCTTTTTACTTATAAAAATACTAAATTAAAATATCTAAAAACTCATTTCAGGATTTTTTGAAATTCGACATCTAAAGGGGTCAAAAGGGGCAAAATATATTTGCAATGTGTTTACACCAATTATGCATTTTCAATTAAGAACGATAAGATATCTACTTGATTTTTACTTAATAAAATTCTAAATACAAATATCTAATAAGTTTTTTCAGGATTTTTTGAAATTCGACTCCTAATTATCCAAAATGTGAGTGGGGGCAAAATTAAAACTCTCTCCTATCTTGATCAAATTTTGTAGAGTTTTTCTTTATTACTTTAAGAAACTATTACTGTAAAAATCAAAATTGACTGTATGGTGGCGAAGAGGGGGGGGGGGGGCAAACTATAGAATTTTT
The DNA here is from genome assembly GCA_024734495.1 of Forficula auricularia. Classification (NCBI taxonomy): domain Eukaryota; kingdom Metazoa; phylum Arthropoda; class Insecta; order Dermaptera; family Forficulidae; genus Forficula; species Forficula auricularia. The sequence continues at coordinate 1,454,723 of JALMQS010000264.1, forward strand.
TAGCTTTTTAGTACATTTACTCTTTAGAAAACTGTGGATTATTTATTTGCAAATATCTAAAAAATAATTTCAAGATTTTTTGCAATCCGACCCCCCTCTCAACTATCCAAAATGTGAGTGGGGGCAAAAATTAAAACTCTCTGCTATCTTGATCAAATTTTGTAGAGTTATTCTTTATTATTTGAAGAAACTATTCCTGTAAAAATCAACTATCAAAATTGACTGTATGGGGGCGAAAGGGGGAGGCAAAATATAGAAATTTTTAACTTTTTTGTACATTTACTCTTTAGAAAACTGAGAGTTATTTATTTGCAAATATCTAAATATTTGAAAATTTCTAAAAAATAATTTCAATCTCACAAAATGTGAGTGGAGGCAAAACATTAATACTCTTTCCGATATAGATCAAATTTTGTAATGTTAGTTTTTAAGACTATTTAAAAAGTATGCTCTGAAAATCAATAGCCAAAATGAGTGCGTGGGGGCGAAAGAGGGAGCAAAATATTACAGACCTAATAATCACATGCCGAGACCCTGTCCGCCTGGGCCATCTGCACGGAGGGCCGAGCGCCGAAGGCACGCCTGGAGCAGCTCATTTATGTATATGTTTATTCTCATCAAGCAGAGAACAACCTCATTTCTCTTTATGAATTTTATTTTAATCCTTTTTTTGACCTTTTGTCTCAAATTTCACGAAATTAGCAGATTTTAATCCTTAATCCCAACAAAAAAAAATACGTTAATAAAAGTTCACCTTCTATTATTCGATGATCTTTTAATGGTAGAATTTAATTAACCATTCTTTCTACAGTAATCCTGTTTCCTATCATTATATGAAGATGTTATCTTTTCCAAGTTATTTTTTCAAAGATAAATGATGTTTTAAAATTTAATGATAACGACCTGTCAGTGACTCGGTTCGGTGCGTTTATTTCCCTCGCCATATCCAGAGTAAAGTACAGAGCTATTTAAAAGATATTAAAGAAAAGACGAGGATAAATCTATTTATTAGACAATTTGTACTCTATTAAATTTCTCACTTTATTTGCTTAAATAAATTTTCCATTTTAATTAAAACAGAATGTCAAAAGAAAGAAAAATACACTGGAATATTTAGTTCACACCACATGTATTTCACTTACATCAATTAACAAACTAACGTTAAAATAAAATGATTGAAATACAAACAATTTAATAAAAAATTACAAATATAAAAATTATTTAAATCATATATGTTTTTTTTATGATTCTAAATAAATGTAGTTCCAGAATAAAAATTTTAAATAGAACTTTTAGGTTTTTTCGAGGGTTTTTTAATATTTTCAAATACATATTTAAACAAAGACAGAAGGGCCCTGAAACACTCATGCTCTTTTTTGACATGAGCTCTTATGGGGACCTTCCTCTCTAGCCATCATCTAGTATTATTCACGGTGGGCCATAAAGATCTACCACATTTCGAAGAGTTATAAAAAATGAAAAAATTTAACTAGAAAGAAACTGAATATGTTTTTGAAAAGAACATAAAATACACTTTTTTAAATGTGTTTTAAAAGTTATTTCAGTCGAAAAAAGAGGAGTGGGTCAAAAATGAAAATTCTAGCCCTTTAGACCAAACTAAACCAAATTTTGTATACATATTCTATGGACCCCAGAAAGCTAGAAATGCAAAAACCAACCACCCAAAATGGGGGAGGAACAAAAATGAAAATTCAAGTTCTTTCGACCAAACTATGTATAAAATTTGGTTAGTTTTTGCATTTCTTCCTTCTAGGGTCCACAGAATATGTATACAAAATTTTGTTGAGTTTGGTAGAAAGGGCTAGAATTTTCCTTTTTGATCCCCCTCCCCTTTTTTTGTATGATAATGTTTAAAATACATTTAAAAAATATATATATTTTATTTTTATTTTCAAAAATATATTCAGTTGTTTTCTAGTTAAATTTTTTCATTTTTTATACTTCTTTAAAATATGGTAGATCTTTTTGCCCCACCTTGTATATAAAATTATTTCACGTATCTAACAAACGTTTTTAATAAAAAAGGGATAAATAAATAAAATATTGTAAGAAAGGGAAACTGCTTGGCAATTTATTGGAAATTTATGATGAGTTAAACGATTTAATAATTTACGATTATCTATATTTTTTTACTCCTCTCCCTTCTCTCTATTTTAATTTGATACAATTTGGAATAAAAATAAAAATATAATAAAATTGGGTTGATTTTATAGAAAATGAATTGATAAAGGTGCTTTTTTATTTTTTTATTTATTTATTTCTATAAAATAACATCGATACTTTTCATTAATATAAAAATAGCCATCGAATATGTTTTATGAGATTTCCAATAGTTAAACTGTGTATAAAATTTATTTCTGTGAAATCACATTTCAAAATACTACTCGTAATTTGAACAGCTATAATCAAATTTAATATGTGGGTATTTAAGTTCTTAAAATGATATATTTATTCAGGCCCAAATAAATAATAATTTCTATTTTAGTACATCACATGCGCACTAATACAAATTTAATACTTAACTATTTTAAGAGCATCCAATTTTCTCCTTAAGTTTTCATCGGAATTACAAGAAAAGTAAAAATATACATTAAAACTATTTATCAATGATCTTACCAAAATTTGAGCTTTTTAGTTAAAAAAATATCTTAATGTGAAACCTACCAAGTATTTTTTATCCAATAATTAAAAAAAATTTAATTTAATATAATAAAAATTATATTTTTTCTCGCATTAAATTCTCAAAATGAGGAAATTAATTCTTAATTGCTTAGATATAGTTGGCTTTTCAGATTAATTGAAGATCCAGCATTAACTGACACTCTCGACTCCCTAATCCATTGCAGAACTCTCTCTGCCTTTTTCCCTTTTTTATAGATACTACCATAGAATTTGTTCTGAAGAGATAAAATTAATCATCTCTTCTAAAAGCTCCACTTGCACGAAATACACGATTTTCTAAAATTCAACACCCTTATGCGCTTAAATTGGATACTAACCGAACAAACACATTCGTCAATTCGTTTATCCTTATGACTTCTAGAGACTGGAACTCTGTTTCTCTGTCCGTCTTACCAGTTACATATAACCTTCGGTCTTTCAAGACTTTCAAAATACCTTCATCTCCGACCCATTACCTGAAATATCTTCTTTTTTTAATGATACAAAGGTCCACCGCGGACTACAGGGGTTGCACCTTTTTGGTGCAACTTCTTCATGTACCAATATTATTATAAAATAATAAAATTCTATCAAGTTTCTTTTAAAGCGGTCAGGATTAAAATTAAAACAATGCCTCATAGAGTTTAAGAATTATATTTCACAGTATTTTTTAACAAACCAAAAAAAAATCTACTGGAAAAAATGTTGTTTTATTAATTTTATTTTATATTTAATTAACAGAGAAAAACAACAAATAGTATATTAAAAAAAAATGAGAAAGTTCTAATTTAATAATTAAGGATTCCGTTGTGTTTTAGACTTGTTTCAACTTTGCCCCAGGTAAGAAAGGGATGCTTAAAAAAGCTCATCCACCCTTTGCTTGCCGCTTTCCCTTTATTTAATATCTTTTGTTTTTCATTTACATTATAAGTAAAGTAGATGTAATGAACTGGCTTCAAAAATTTATGTTTGATGTGTTTTTATCAGAAATAGATACGCGCTTAAAGATCCCTCCAATTCAATTAGACAATTTTACGTCATTGGACTGTTAGGAAAATCGTTGTTTGATATCACATTTGAAAGATATCGCTTCTTTTCACTAATAGCTTAATTTAAGAAATTCGTTTTTTTTAATAGATTGCATGCTTTTAAACAGGTGCTATACGCCCGAATCAAGCAACAGATCAATATTTTTTTGATCATATTATTATTATTACTCTAAATATATTAATTAGTTTGTTTTCTGTAAAATTAATTTGTTTTCTGTAAAAATCATAATATTAAGTAAGAACGATATCTCTATCACAATACGACTTTTATTTCAAAATATAATAACATTTTTCAAAAAAGTTTTTTTTTAATTAAATAGTACCTGGCCACCGAGCGATGTTCGGTAAATTTTTGCTTCAGTTAAATGCTATATATTAATCCCTGAAACCACCCCTCGCCCCCCGGACCACAACCACTTCACCCCATCTCTTGTACCCTCCCACCCCACCCCACACCTACACCCCCATTCCTCCCCAGAAACCCCGTACCTCCCCCACAACTGCACCCCACCTCCTGCTCCCCCACAACTACCCCTGCCCCCGCCCACGCACCTAGTTTTTGCATTTCTACCCTTCAGTGGCCCACAGATTAGGTGTATATAGGTATATAAATAAATACGGTATGTATTTTTTTTAACTAAATAACAATTTTTGAGTTCATCAATTAAATTGTCAAATTAATATTTGTGGGATTCATCAATAAAATTGCCCAATTTTTAATATATAATAATAATTGTAATAATCTTATTGTGGAATATAAAATAAAAAACAAATTATTTATTAAAAGGAAATTGAATAAAAATGTAAATAAACATTTTTATCGAGACAACCACCTGTGAATAATTATTTCAATTAACAAAAAACCCATAAAAAACAACTTAGCCAAGATGAGACCGTGACAGATCGAATGTCCAACACAAAACCCTCCTAACGCGTGAATTTCATCCAAATCGTTAGAGCCGTTTTCGAGAATACAATTTTTGTATCGAAACAATACTCTCTAACAAATAAATTATATATTATACATTTGAATATGCAATTTCGAAAACCCCACATGTCTGAAAATTGAAAATGTTCAGGAATGAAAAAAAAATAAGCTGACGTGTTCTGATGTGGCCATCCACTTGACTTTACCATACAACCTGGCCTGTCACTTATATTTAATAATTAATAAAATTATTTATAATCATGTATGGGAGGAGGGTTAGTTTTTACATTTTTAGACTTCTTGGGTCCCACTGATTATGTATACAAAATTTGGTTGAGTTTGCTTAAACAGCCTAGATTTTTAATTTTCTCTCCTCCCCCTCCCATTTTGGGCGGTTAGTTTTTCCATTTTTGGTCTTCTGGGCTCCCACTGATTATATATATACAAAATTTGGTTGAGTTTGGTCAAATGCCCTAGATTTTTAATTTTTAACCCACCTCCACCCCCTTAATTTTGGGTCGATATGCACCAAAATCTAATCAGATCTTAATCTCAATGGAACAAAACTACGTGTGAAATTTGGTTTCGATATTAACACTAGTTGTTGAGCTAGCTCGTCCACAAAATTTGGTAACGCACAGACTAACAGACATTTTGACAAAAAAATTATTATCTCGAAAAATATAATTTTTTCGATGTTCACTTATTAGGGCTTTTTTGTAGAGCAAAATGCCATGGTTTCGCTCAATTTTTTAATCGAAATAGTTTAAGCCATTTTTTAGATATTTCAAAAAAAAAGGAAAAAACCACTTTTTTCATGCACGATTACAATACTGGACCATACCCTGCATGGTAAAGTAAAAACAACTAATTATTATAAATATATATATCGAATATGTTTATTTGAATCAAGCAGCCCAGGTAACACACAATATCCTCAGAATATTCTAAGAAGATTTAAATGTCCTTAGAATATCCTTAGAATATTCTGAGAATATTGTGGTTACCTGGGAGAGAATACCCTCAGTGACTAATCTTTATGAATCAACACCTCTGATACACTCGGCAAAATCTAATCTAATCTTAAATTTAGTTATTAGTTGAATAAAAGATTTCACTGTCGATGGTAACAGAATTGTTTTATTTTTAGGTTAAAAAATAAAATGAGAGTCTTCTGTTTTTTAAATAAAATAATTTTTAATTATTTCTAGAGACTATACTTTCGAAGGCATTGCCTTCATCATCAGTCTATCACAAATATTTCAAATTAGTTACAAATTAAGATTTATACATTGAAAATTTTGAAAAATATATAATGTCTTTTCTTCATGTTTCCTCTTGGGACATTAGAATATAACTGGGGACATTAGAGTATAACTGGTCCAGTTATATTCTAATGTCCCAAGAGGAAACATGAAGAAAAAGACATTATATATTTTTCAAAATTTTCAATGTATAAATCTTAATTTGTAACTAATTTGAAATATTTGTGATAGACTGATGATGAAGGCAATGCCTTCGAAACTATAGTCTCTAGAAATAATTAAAAATTATTTTATTTAAAAAACAGAAGACTCTCTCATTTTATTTTTAACCTAAAATTAAATTTAGTTCTATAGTTCACATACAATTTTTAATCATAAGCTTCATGTATTTGATTTGATCGCAAATCGAATGCAGATGATTTTTGTAAAATATTAAGTGAAAATAATATCCGAATTTATATATTTCTAACTTGAAATAGTGAAGTTAATTTTCTCATTAATATATCAAAGATTAATTAACACAACATTGATATATTAATGAGAAAATTAACTTTACTAATACAATTTTTAATTTATATTAAATGAATCCACCGTATAGCCCGGACTTTGCACCGTCTGACTTCCATTTGTTTTGGTCTCTGCAAACACTCTTGATGGTAAAAAATTGGCCGACCGTAACGCCGCTGAAAATCACTTGGCCAAGTTTTTCGACGATAAACCACAGAAGTTTTACATCGATGGAATTATGAATCTACCCAAAAAATGGGAAAAGGTCATAGATAATAATGGTCAATATGTAATTGATTAAAATTGATTTTAAATAAAGAAATTTTTTGTTCAAAAATCTACGAAAAAACCGCGGAGACTTATTATATGATCAATTATTTTTTAGTAACAGTTTGTTGAAACACTCAGTAAGTATATGCTTATACCTCATTGCGTGTGTGCTAAAGATATGGCTGAATATATTCTTAATTTCTGCTTTTGATATACCTTGACAAACGGAAACGTTTTCGATAGCATTAAGCTGATAACTTTATTATATCTACAGGATGACAGACACACATACAATTCTATAGGCTCATTATTTAGTGAATGTTCCCTTATTGATATAATGAATGGCGAATTGCGGAGGAGATCTAGTTAAAGGGGTGGAAAGATTTCCATGGAAAAGGAATTGGGCTCTGCAGAAAATGAGTTTTGTTTGCATCCCATTGAAAGTTAACAGTGAAGAAGTCTCAAGGGAACGTCGCTCTCTCAATAGACAATTACCAAAGCAAGTCTACGCCTCTTCTCTCCTTCAGGATGGAAATATCACCAGATCAGATACACGAATAGTCGAATAAAACCTTTACATAGTATATATTTTCTATTTCTAAAGAAATCTACCGAGTATTATATAATATTAAGTATAGAGATATACTGACTACTACTGAAGGAGACAATAAAGAATGTGTCTTCTGCTGGAATTATACATTTTATTTATAACGAGACTATAGTTTCGAGGGCTTTGCCCTCTTCATCAGTCTATTACAATGGATTCACAGATTCATTCATAAATTAATTCCTGTGAATCCCTCGAAACCATAGTCTCGTTATAAATAAAATGTATAATTCCAGCAGAAGACACACTCTTTTATTGTCTCCTTCAATATATAAAAATTCTGCTACTCTCGGCAAAAAAACTTTCAACTTACTACTACATATATTAAGTATAGAGATATCCATATAACATATCCCATGCTCTAGTACAAAACTCCTGGAATTGGGTTTCATCAGTAGAGACTTTTTTTATTTCTTCTGAAATTGTTTTCTAATGAAATTGGGATTTAAAAAATATATTTTTTTTTGGTTTATAGACTTAATTTGATTGGCCTCTGAACGGCTCATACCTAGACATATAGATATACTACTATACCTTTACTTAAATTTTTATTCCTAGTCAATATTTGAAAACATTTAGATTAATAGGCCAGGAGCCAGCTACGTTTTCAGTTTCTGATCTTGAAAAAGCTGATTTTTTTCCTTCTCTTCATTTGGTGTCTCTAGTAAGTAAATGGATGGGTGTAACTGGGAGCTCCCCAAACACGTAAAAAAATAATTTTAAAAAACTAATACAGGAAAAGCTGAAACTTTGTTGTCATGTTTATTAAGTTGTAAACAAACGAAAAATATACAGCTGATTTTAAAATGAGGGATTATGTTCGGGGTTAGGGGGCTTCGGCAGCATATTTTTCACTTGTTTACTTAAACAGCTGGAACACCCCCTCCCACTGTAAAATCAGCTGACTGTTTTTTTCGTTTATTTACAAATTAATAAACATGAAAACAACGTTTCACGTTTTCCGGCAATAATTTTTTTTTTCAATTAATTTTTTAGGTGTTTGGGGGTTGCCTCATCTATACACACCGGTGGTGCGCCAGCTGATGGTCCATTTACTTACTAGTGATACCAAATGAAGGGTATGAGAAATTTTCAGTTTTCACGGTTTTGGTCATCAAAAAAGAAAAATTTTAGCCTTGTACTCACTAAACGCCTGAATATAGGCAATCAGTTCGTCACCTATTCATAAAAGCTGCGTAGAATTTAGGCTCCGCCGTAAAGTACTTGAGTTTTTAAAAAATCATTTGGCAATAGATTTTTCCTTATTAATTTTAAAATAACATTTAAATACAAAAGGTACAGGATTAAAATCTCTATGAAATTTATTAATACGTTCTTGTAGTATAGAAAAAATAGAAGTCCTAAAAACTCAAAAATTATACAAACCTGGTTGCATTTCAAGATATCCTAATTTCCCTGCCATTACCGGGCCTAATAATGTTTGAAATTCAATATGAGACTATTTTAAAGCAGTGGTCGCTAAACTTCTTTGACCGCCGACACCTTCAAGAGTTTCCTGAAATTTTATCCAACTCCTCTATTTTACTTTGTATGTAATTGTAATATAACAAACAAAAAAGAACTCCGATGTAAATTTATATTTTTATTAAATAGATTTTGATGAGACCATGGTTCAAAAAAGAGAGGAAATTATATCTATCTATCTTTTTATTCAAAACCGACGGTCGGAGGTTTCTTCGCTCCTTCTTCAGGGTTTTGAAAGGCCATTGAAGGAAATAAAACTCGCTTCTGTCTCTTCTCTCACTGACAGTAATAATATTCTACAATTTTTCATTATAAGCAGAACTACGCTAAATTCTGCTGATAATGAAGAATTGATTGCCTATATTCAGTTGTATAGTGCTTACAAGGCTAGAATTTTTCTTTAAGAATAATCTCAATGTTTTCAAATATTGCTTAGGAATAACCTATACAAATTTAAGTATAAGTATAGTATATCTTATATTTCTATGTATAAGGCGTTCAGAGGCCAATCAAATTAAGTCTATAAACCAAAAAAATTATTAAATTAGGTTGGAGTTGGTGGTGTTTCACAAGGAGTCCTTGTGAAACACCACCAACTCCAACCTAATTTAATTTTAACAATGTTTCACTATAAACCAACACCGCGTTCCCTAAATTTGATCAAAAAAATTATATTTTTTAAATCCCAAATTCTTTAGAAAACAATTTCAGAAGTAATAAAAAAATGTTCTACTGATGAAAACCAGAGCCAGGAGTTTTGTACATATAAAAATAATAAACCTAATTTGTTGGTTAAGAATTTAAAAAAATGTATAAATTTTACAAAAAAGGCTTGGAATCGGATGAACTCCTGAACTACTCAAATATACATTATACATATACACAAATTTAAAATCACTCTCTGTGATTTCAAATTGAATAGGTTATACAAATATTAATATTTTTATTCATTCTTAAAGAAACTAATTGTATAGCGATAAAGAAACTAATTTTCTAGAGATAAAGAAACGTTTAGTCATCCATTAAACGTTTTGGAAATTCTTTTTTATAAGGAATCGTATTTATTTTAAATAAAAATACACCTAAATTAAAGTTTAGTTGATTCCTTTCATGAAACTAAGCATAAACAAGTGTTTATAGAATTTTTATATAACTCTTAATTTAAACAGCTTAGAAATAAATAGTTTTATAATCTTATAAATATTAATTGCGACGTCCGCCTCCGGCGGCGTCCAAGAGGTTAGGATTTTTATTTTTATTTTATTGCCCCCACCTCTATTTTGGGGGTTAGTTTTTGCATTTCTACTCTTCAATGGACTCACAGTATATTAAACCAGCAATAAAATAATCATAATAATTTGAACAATCGAGGGAGAATAAAATAATTCAAATTATAAATGATTTTATTACGTTTGTCTACCTTTATTGCTATATACAGCCAATTTCACATAGTCATACTTTAATATAATAATTATTGTTATTAGTGCTCATATTATCTATCAGCTTTCGATACCATTGATTATTTTCTGATATTCCAAAGCAATTGCTTATAAATAAATTACACTTGGTGGTTGAGGGTTGTCAAGGTGAAGTGGACGCATTTTGGCTGTCCGCTGGTGCAGTGTCGAATAAATGTTTGATTGGGAATCAATCACCTAAATAAATTGCCTGATACCGGTTTGAATGCAAGGGAATCGAGAGATAATCCGGCGTGAACGACATTCCTCGCACCGCTATTGTTCCACACCTTTGGCCCTTTGAAACAGAACACCCTTTGTCACGATTTAGGAAAATGATATACGATTTTCAAGTGATAATAGAATTTAATCATAACCACTAAGTTTTTCATTCAATTAAGGAGAGGAACAGGTGATATATCTTTGGATTAGGGCTGGCTTACACGCATTGACCATATAAGGGCCTTGTTGACTTAAATATTTTTCTAATTAATATATTAAGTAGATATAGAACTAGATGAAGGAGGAGGTATCAGCCAAAGATGGAATCACTGGGTTCAGTAAAACACCTTTAATAGGACGTTTCGACCTGAATTTTGTTTGGCCATCTTCAGTCAATTAGGCTAAAAATTTTTTTACAAATGGATGTTAATTGATATATTTTTTATACAAAATTATATGTTGACCAAGTTGGTTGTTTAGACTTACTGTTATAAACAAAATGCGGTACACATATGTGATCAAACCAAAAATAATTTTTTTTTTTTTTTAGCTTCATGTGAATTTATAACGTGCCTGGACTCAAAAGTTTCAGAATGAAAGTAATGAGTTTATATAAATTTTGCTATATATTACATTATAATTAAATATTTGACCCTTATGAGAGGCCATCATATATCCCATCATTATTTATTTACAAACAAGAATCCAAATTAGAATCTAATTACTTTTAAATCACATCGATTGGCTTGAGAATGAAGTAGAGAAACGAAATATATTACCTAATTGGCAGTTTGGGTTCCGAAGAAGACACTCGGCTGTTCAACAAGTTGCTCGTGTTGTAAGCTATATTAAAGGTCGTAAAATGCCTACAGCCCTGGTCATGTTAGATGTCGCTAAGGCATTTGATAGTGTTTGGCATTTCGGTTTAATTGCGAAACTGATAAGGTATGGACTTCCGATGAAATTGTCTGACACTATTAAGGACTTTTTAGCGAACAGAAAGTTCAGAGTTCGCGTAAATAAGGAAAAATCTCACTGGAAGGAAATCAGAGCAGGAACACCCCAAGGGGCACTTCTTTCGCCATTACTATACGCCCTATACACCGCAGATATTCCAACCCTGCGATATGCACAAATTGCCCAGTTTGCAGACGACACAGCCCTTTTCTACTCCCACAGGGACGCCAGATGTCTGGTACGAAGAATCCAAGAGGACCTCGAGACTGTATCGGAGTACTTGGAAAGTTGGAAGCTGGGACTGAATAAAGACAAAACAGACGCCATATTATTTACTAGAAAAACTAGACTTTTAAGGAACAAAATAAAATTGGGCGACAGACTGCTAGATTGGAGTTCTTCAGCAAAATATTTAGGAGTCCATCTGGACAAATTATTAAATTGGGCTACGCATCTAAAGGCAGTTTCATCAAGTGGAAGAATTGCCGCTAAAATTATATGGCCTTTAATTAATAAAAGAAGCCCACTTGAGTTGGATCAGAAATTAAATCTATATAGGGCCATGGTGCGCCCTCGTCTTACTTATGGGGCACCTTTATGGTTTGGTCATGCGGCCAAAACAAATGTTTCGCTTATTGAAAGAGTTGAAACAAAAACTCTCAGGACAATTGCTAACCCTCCGCCAGGAATCAACAACTACATAATCAGAGAAGGACTACAAATTGAGAGCCTGCAAGACCACATTCGGAAATTATCGTTCAAGTTCCAAAAAAGGCTAATTACTCATACGAATTCATTAATTACATCTATCGATCTCGGATAATTATTAATCTCGTTTTGCTTTCTTGTTATATTTTAAGTTTCTTTTTTTTTTTTTTTTTTTTTTTTTAATTTGGTTTTAGAGGTTTTTTAAAATTTTTCCTCGTTATATCATTATTTGGTGAATCGAACGAACTAAGATGTGTTAAACAAATTTTTAAAGGAGGATGAATTGGGGGTAGCAAGCCCGAAGTCACCGTTAAAAATAAAGCTGACAAAGAATGTATATTCATCTTGTATGTAAAATGTACATCTGTAATTATAATTGTATAAATAAAGAATTTCTTATTATTTTAAATCACATGCATTTTTTCATTCAATCAAATTATACAATTCTTATCAAAAAATCCCAAAAAAGTTTTTATATTTTAAGATCAAGAGAACAACCGTTGGCTCATATCCCACTGGATAGATGTGTAAATATTGGATAGAAACATACAATCTCTTTTAAAATTGATAGCCTTTTCACCTGCTATTTATATATAACATTTCGTCTATGGTTCTTTTATAATAATTATCAATCTTGACCAATATTCGCGAATTATCGTAATCATAAGAATGACTATGTTCTGCTGCAATTTTTTAGCCTAATTGACTGAAGATGGCCAAATAAAATTTAGGCCGAAACGTCTTATTAAAAGTGTTTTATTGAACCCAGTGATTCCATCTTTTGATATCTCCTCCTTCATCTAGTACAGTTTCATCACAGCCACGAACTCTAACAATATTAAGTAGATATATATCAAAGAGAGTTATTTTTGACTGCGACATTTTTAAACAAGAAATATATATCGGTAGACCACTGCTGGTATGTTCATTTAATAATTTAATTAATTAGAAATTTTTTTAAAAAATTCATTATTTATTTCTTACACAGAAATATACAAGTTCAGATATTATTATTACTTAATATCTGACAAAAATTACCTACATTCGATTCGCGAGTGAATCAAATGTAGGAAACTCATGATTACTTGTTGACTTACATCAAATCTAGGGTATTTAGTCGTGGAGCTGTTAAAGGGGTGGCCTTTAGGGGGACAGATGGTCTCATTCTTTCTAATTGCGATCTATAATATTACTAATAGGTCCCGGTATGGCAGAGACTAAGGTGCCTGACTTAAGATCAAGTTGAATCAGGATTGAATCTCGCCTTAGTTATAACCAATTTTCTCCTTGTTAAAAATACTGTTGCCTCTCTAAATCCAGAGGAAGGCAAACCACATCTGTGAAAAATTTCCTCAGAAAAATTGCATTGGAGAAAATACTTTCCACAATAATCGTCGAGGCTCGGAATTGAGTATGGCGCCAGAAGGGTGAACCGCGACCTAATTCCCCTTCCCCTTTCATTTCCAAGTAGAAGACAATAGATGAAGGGGCATTATCTAATGAATTCCAAAATAATTCTACATAATTCAAAATACGTCTACACCTAATTCCAATCGCGGTTCACCCCTTGATGCCACCTAAAGAAAAAGAAGAATATTAGGTACCTACTACAGTAACAGATTATAAAAATAAATTTTGTAAAATTAATAGGGAAAACTCACTGAGTGACAGGTCATCAAAACCTATAGGGTACGTCTCATCAGTCCAATATCATGAAATTTCCCTTCTAGTAGAGTTTGGGACACACCAAAGGAAAAATTCCAAAAATCCAAGCTTTCTATACTTCAACCCATTATTTAAAACCCGAAGGAAATTGGTTATATATAAAAGGCATATTTTTTATTAAAAAATTGGACCCCTGTGGACCGGGGGTAGAATAGGTCCATAGTATCCTCTGCTTGTCGTAAAAGGCGACTAAAAGGGGTTGGAGGTGAGACTAACAAGCTCAATCCGTAAAAAACATCCCAGTTACGGAAGCAAGTATATATTCTTCCAGTAAATTGGAAGAAGAATAGTATTAAGGACACTTTGATAAAACAAAACTTATAAATTAAAATTCTAAAGAGAAAAAAAAGAAGCACTATTCTGCTATGAGAAGCTTCTCATCTAACAATCTTGTATTATATGTATAATGTATATGTTTAAGAAGCATATTCACGTCCCGTTCGATCTGCTAGTAGCAAAACCGGCAGTTTTCTTCTTGCGAAAGCCTCTTCTTGAATATTTCTATTTTTAAGGGTAAGAGGGAGTTGCTTCTATATATATTAAAGTCATTGAATAGGTGTAGATTCCGGGGGGTCTGAACTTGGGAAATTCGAAATTATTAAGAATACAATAAAATTTGTATTATATTTTAACTAAATATAACCAAATTTCTTTTAAAGTCTTTTTTGTTGAGAAATTAAATTAAAACCGGTGTTGTTTCGATGAGTTTTATTATAATTATATAAAGGATAATCTAATGAAGTCCCATGATTGGAATCTTAAATATGCTCTAATTAAATGATTGTAATGAATTAAAAACTTGAATATTATAAATTAATAATAAAATTAATTTTTAATTATTTAGCATCCAAAGCAAAACGATCACATAAATAGCCTATTTTTTGAGGGGCGTCTCTGTGGACTCAGTGGGTTAAGTGAGCATTACTAGAGTAATTAAGTAAGAATTAATTTTTAATTCATTTATACAATGACTCATTCTAGTTCGATCCCAGTCCATGCATAATATCTATAATTTTTTTTAATAAGTATATATATGTAAATTGTATCTCCCGCTTATATAAATTATATTAAATTATCTGAGGTTGGTAGTATTGCATAGTGTCCTCGACTCAACTATGTTCACTCTTAATAGACCACATGTTATGACATTAGATGAGTGTGTATATTGATGAAAGGATTCTTATTCAATTCTACTATACTTTTAGGTAACTATCATTTATAACTTATCTTGTATATTATCTATTGCATTTATAAATAAAACTCTACTATACTTTTAGAATCGTCTAACGTTCAATTTACCCAATCCACACTCTTACAAATTGAATAAGTCGTTTGCAAACATGGACACCCAAAAATTCCACGTACACATAGTGAAAAAAGAAGAAAAATTTTTTGAATTGGCTGGAGTATCAATGGACAAAAAACAGTGGTATATTCTTCCAAGAGAGAACAGAGATATTCAAAACCATCAAGTATTAATGGCAAATAATATTGTTATAAATGCTATTAAAGCAATTAAACCAATAAATGGATTTAGAAAAGTAAGTCTTAAATTAAATAAGGATATAATAGACAATTATTTCGATGAAGGAGAGAATGTATGCTACCAAAATATTCCTTTAGAGGAGTACAATGAAATATCAGAAGAGAAGGATAACCTACAAAAAAAAATTAAAGAACTAGAAACGAGACTGGAAGAAAAATTCTATATTCATGAAAAAATTGAAAAGAACTTCATCTTGGAAAAATTTAATAATAAGAAAAATAATGCAAGTGAATGGATAGAAAAGTATGAAAAGGAATGCTCCAGACATAAAATCATGAAAGAAGAACACAAAATAGAAATTTTGGAACAATTTTTGGAAGACACAGCAAAAATTTGGTATGAATTACATAGCAAGAACAAAAAAATTCAACATGGATAGAATGGAAAAACTCATTTCTAAACCACTTCTCAAAAAAAGGTTGGTCAACTATTAGAAAAGCATATAATTACAAATACATAGAAGGATCTTTGATAGATTATCTATTGATTAAGGAAAAACTATGTACAGAAATAGAAGATAAGATGACTACAACTTCTAAAATCAATCTAATGGTAATGGGCCTTCCCATCCACATGCAAGAAAAATTAGATATTGAAGAAATAACATCGATCGAAAAACTTATGATAGAAATAAAGAAAATAAATAATTCG
Source organism: Forficula auricularia (assembly GCA_024734495.1). Classification (NCBI taxonomy): domain Eukaryota; kingdom Metazoa; phylum Arthropoda; class Insecta; order Dermaptera; family Forficulidae; genus Forficula; species Forficula auricularia. Next base: position 1,470,782 of record JALMQS010000264.1, read on the forward strand.
ACATTCGAAAGAAGAAGATTGGAAGTTACAAAAAAAGAAGACTTCAAGAAATTAACTATACCGAACAAAAAACCATGTGCAATATGTAAAAAATTAGGATATAAAAACCGCTTCCATTCAACCCAAATATGTTGGAACAACACAGCTTCCATAAAGAAAAGCATAAATTTAAATGAGGAAGAAATGGAAAATGAATATTTACAAATATCAGAGGACGAACAAAAAAACGATTGAACCCGGGAAAATCCAATCCACAGCCACTTATCAAAATAAAGGTAATTATAGACAAAAATAAACTTATAAAAGCTATCTACGATAATGGGTCGACGTGCTCATTAATCAACGAGAAGCTAATAAGAACAATTAAAGCAAAATTATATAATAGCAAAAGCTTATTAAAGTCTATAAGTGGAATGGATTTTTATAAAACCCGGGCTACATTAAATCTAAAAATCGGAGAAATAGAAGATGAACTAGAATTTATAGTAATAAAAAATGACAAATTTAATTATGATATGTTACTAGGTCTTGATGCTATAAAAAAATTCAAATTAATTCAAGATGAAAACCTGAAAATAAAACAAAGAAAAATTGATAAAATAATAGAAATAAAAGATGATAATAACATTCAAAAAAAAAAAAATAATCGAATCTCAAGAAGAAACGGAAACAAACACACATATTATGGAAAACAAAGAAACAAATATCGATCATTTAAATAAAGAAAGACAAGAAGAACTAAAGAACATGATCAACGAATATCAATCATGTTTTGCAAAAAACAAATTCGATGTCGGCAAGATTAAGGATTTTGAAGCACAAGTCAAACTTAAAGAAGATAAGTACATAGCAAAAAAACCTTATAAGTGTTCACCAAGAGACCAAGAAGAAATAGAATATCAAGTTACTGAGTTACTGAAGAATAAATTAATTGAAGAATCTGATTCCCCATATGCGTCCCCAGTTACACTAGCTTACAAGAGAGAAGAAGGAAAAAAAACAAGGTTATGTGTTGATTATTCTGAATTGAACCGAATCGTAATCCCAGATGCACAACCATTTCCAAAGATTGATGATATAATTATGGAAGTAAACAGATGTAAATGGTACACATCAATAGATATGAACTCAGCATTTTGGTCCATACCTATAAGAGAAAAAGATCAAAAGAAGACAGCATTTGTGACCCAGAAAGGACATTGGCAATGGAGAGTGTTACCATTTGGATATAAAAACAGTAGTGCGATCTTCCAAAGAGTTTTGGCAAATACTATAAGAAGAAACAATATGGAAAAATTTTGTGTAAATTACATAGATGACATCCTAATATTCTCAGAAACGTTTGAAGAACATATGAAACATCTAAAACTATTATTTGAAGTTATAAAAAAACAAGGATATAAAATAAAAATGGAAAAATGCGAATTTGCAAAACATTCAATAAAATACCTTGGACATATTATAGAAAACGGAAAAATATACCCTATTAAGGACAACTTACAATCCATCAAAGATTTAGAAAGACCCAAGAATAAAAGAATGGTACGTAAACTAATTGGAAAGATAAATTTTTACAGAAAATTTATTGACCATTGTACACAAAGATTGAGCCCACTTTACAATCTATTAAAAAAAGACTCCAAATTCAAATGGACAGAAGAATGCGAAAAATGTTTTCTGGAAACAAAGCAATATCTAATAACACCACCGGTTCTGGCTATATTTGACAATAAAAAGGATATAGTATTAGAGGTGGATGCAAGCAGATTAGGAGTAGGAGCAGTGCTGAAGCAAGTCCAAGAAGATGGAAGCTTACATCCAGTGGGCTATTTCTCAAAAAAATTGACACCAGGTCAAATGAAGAAAGAAGTGATGTTTATAGAATGTTTAGCCATGAAAGAGGCAATCATATATTGGCAATACCTACTTATAGGAAAATCATTTACTGTCATTACCGATCATAAGCCGCTGGTAAACTTAAAAACAAAAGCAAGAACGGATGAAGCAATAGGTGATCTAATGCTTTATTTATCGCAATATAATTTTAAAGTGGTGTATAGAGAAGGTAAGGATAATGTAGAAGCAGATTTTCTTTCAAGAAACCCAATATTAGAAACTAACGAAAATAATGAAGATTGTATTCAAATAGTGAATATGATCGAAATAGATGAAATAATCAATGATCAAAATAGAATAAAAGAAGAAATTAAGAATACAAAAGGAACAATGAATAATGGAAACATAAAATTTAAAATCATGAAAAATAAGAGAAGAATATACATCTCTAAAGAATTTGGTATAAATCTGATAGATAAAATACATAAATCCTATGGACATATAGGTTACAAACAAATAGCAAATAAGATAAGACCTTTTTATTATTTTAAGAAGATGGATGGCATCATTAAGGATTACTGCAAAAAATGTGAAATATGTATAAAAAACAAATCCAGAAGTTGTAAACCTTTGGGTGAATTATCAAGATTGGGACCAGCAAAATATCCATATCATATAATGTCTATGGACACAATCGGAGGATTTAAAGGATATAATTCCACAAAAAAATACATGCATCTATTAATAGACCATTTTAGTAGATATGCGTGGATAATGACATCGAAAAGTCAAGTCCCAGAAGATTTTATAAAATTAATTAATTTAGTAACAAAGGAAAACAAAATTGAAACACTATTGGTAGATCAATATAGCTCATTAAAATCAAAAAATTCAAAGAATACATGAAAGAAAAGAAAATTAATTTAATCTTCACGGCCGTAGATAGTCCCCAATCAAATGGAATGAACGAAAGACTGAATCAAACAATAGTTAATCGGATCAGATGTAAAATAAATGAAAATAATAACAAGAGACCATGGACAAAAATTGCTGAGATATGCATCGAGGAATACAATAAGTCAATTCATAGCTCAACAAAATTTTCACCAGCAGAATTATTAATAGGAGAAACATCGGAAATAATTCCAAAAGAAATACAAAAAGAAAAACAAGACCTTGAGGAAATCAGAAAAGAAGCTTTCAAAAATTCAGAAATCAGTCACCAAAGAAACAAATTAAGAATTGATAAGAAGAGAAGAACATACAAATTAGAAAAGGGTGATTTAGTTTATGTCTCCAATGGAAATAAATTAAATAGAAATAAATTAGACGAAGTCAGAAGAGGACCATATGAAATAAAAGAGAAAATTTCTGATACGATTTATGAAATTAACAGCAAGAAAAGAGGGAAGGAAGCAAATCGATTCCATATATCAAAACTAATTCCTTACTCTTTTTCCTAGGAAAAAGACTCCCGAACGAAGGGAGGTGTAAATTGTATCTCCCGCTTATATAAATTATATTAAATTATCTGAGGTTGGTAGTATTGCATAGTGTCCTCGACTCAACTATGTTCACTCTTAATAGACCACATGTTATGACATTAGATGAGTGTGTATATTGATGAAAGGATTCTTATTCAATTCTACTATACTTTTAGGTAACTATCATTTATAACTTATCTTGTATATTATCTATTGCATTTATAAATAAAACTCTACTATACTTTTAGAATCGTCTAACGTTCAATTTACCCAATCCACACTCTTACATATATATATGTATTTTAATATTTTATTTCTGAAACTTGTCTGGTCATGAATTTAGTTGATTTATCCTAACAGTATAATGCTTAACAGCCAACTTTCATGAAAATAACTTGAAATCCATAAATTTAGATTTTCATTCAAATTGGAAAGAATGCATTTTAATTAAAAGTACTAATTTCTCAATTTAATTAATCTTGTAGAATTTAACTTTGCTCTCCACACTAGATTTTAATACTCTTTCGAATTTGGCCTGTTTTTTTACAGACTGTTTTGGTTGGGATATTATCTACGGAACTACATACATACAAATAAATGTATCTATGGTGTAGGAAAATAAATATATTCGTACATACAAGTTTTACCATTTTCAATGTAATTCTGTTTAAAATTATGTTTTAAATAATATTGTACAGGGATGTTAGATAATTGGCAGAAAAATACTTCCCATTAATTAAGATTCTCATCTGTGAATTTAATTTTAATCTTGAAAGTTTGAGTAAATTAATTTTAAATTACCAACATTCAAAGTTTTTCGTATTCGATTTTTCTAAAAACAAAAATACTATACATTAGTAGTAAATTAACAACAGTAACATTTTCTAACAATATTTACTTATTTAGAAAATTAATAATATGTTATAATAATAAAGAAAGTTTGAACAAACTTTGCTAAACCTGAAACGATAATTTGGATAATTTAGCAAAGATATTTTTTTTTTTTTTAAGAAACTTAACTAAAATTAATTAAAATATATTCTCTTATGATGCTTGATAATTTTCTAATAAATATTCATTCTCCAAGTCGAAAATTTTATTTTTCGTACGGATAAGAAAATCAAACAAAAGATATGCGTTATTTACCCGCCTCTCCAGCCCCTTTAACCAAAACTACCCTTTCTTGAGAAACTCTTTCTCTTCTGCATTCTCATCTAAACAAATATGCAAATATATCAAAGCCCTTATTTTCTTTGTTGTTTTGTCTCAACGAGACAAATCACCGTCGCGAAATCAAGACGAGAGACGAAATGCTAACTTTATGATCCGTCGGGAATCGAAAAAAGTTTTCTCTTGTGGAAGAAATTGTGTGGACTCTCTTGATACGTTGTATTTTCCCCTTTAGCTGTTTATCAAATGAAGTATTAATGCGCATTTACGGTTATCACGAAAGTCAGTTGAGGATTGGATTTTCCCAGTGGAATAGACGGCGAGTCATTTAAAGAGACCGACGAGCATATCTATTTAAATAGCAACGTTTTACACTTTCAGCCGATAAAATATTAACTCGATAAAGAGATTTTTTAAGTCTATCATTTAGAAGAAACGTTTTTTTCTCATTCACACATTAAAAACTAAAACATACATGAAAAATCCTTTTTACTTTACCATACAAGGCATGGTCAAGTATTGTAATCGTGCATGAAAAAAGTGTTTTTTTCCCTATTTTTTTCGAAATATCTCAAAAACGGCTAAAACTATTTTGATTAAAAAAAATTGAGCAAAACCATGGCATTTTGTTCTATAAAAAAGCTCTAATAAGTGAACATCGAAAAAATTATATTTTTTGAGATAATAATTGTTTTGTCAAAATGTCTGTTAGTTAGTCTGGTTGTCTTTTAGTTATGTAGTTAGTTAGTCTGTGCGTTACCAAATTTTTGTGAACGAGCTAGCTCAAAAACTAGTGTGAATATCGAAACCAAATTTCACAGCTAGTTTTGGTTCGGTTAAATTTGGTTTATTAATAGATCAACCAAATTTAACCGAAATTCATTCTTTACTAAACATTTGTTCCTCTTTTCTCATCTTCGAATTAACTTTCTATATCCTCTTCTTTTGTCTAAATTTATATAGTCTAAAACGCTTATACAAATTCCTTTAATAGGTATTCCCAAATCCATTACAAATAAATTTCGAACAAAGACATCCTATCTGAAATGTACCTGACTTTGGCCAGACAATTTGTTCAATACCCAGTTTGTCCCTTCCACGTACCTTTAAATTCAACCACACAATTCTTTCAACGCCCATTGCCCCCCCCCCCCCCACTCGCTCTGTACTAAAATAATATCAATACAATGTAAAAATTTTATATTCAGTTTTCTGTTAAACCTCCTGATGAAGGGTTCATAGCCCGAAATATGTATAGAGATAAATAAAAAAAAATTTGCAAAATAATTTAAAAGATTTTTTTAATTTTTTTAATTTTATTTCCACTTTGTGAAACACCACTATAATCCGTTAAATAATTCCTGTGTTTAATATGTTTCACTATAAACCAACACCGCTTTCCCTAAACTTTATTGATAGATATAGATATGAGTGAAAGTAAAAAGTCATGTCGTCTCCCAATATTTATTTCATCTCATGTATCTTAGTCTTAAAAAAAATGTTTTTTTAATCCGCCAAGGAAGCGATTAAAAGGTGATCGCTTTCTCTATCCTTTTTCTTTCATTTGAGCAATATCGTTCTTCCATTTCGCCTTCCGTTTTCTTTTTTGTGTCCTCTCTCTCTCGTCGATCCTTAATCTTCTTTTCCCTATTTTTTTTTCTTTTTTTTTATTCTTTCGTTCCATCCGATAAATTTTTAATTGATCGTGAGTTGGGGATGGGGTGAGTGAGAACTAACGAACGATCCGAGGAATTATCCTTTTAACCTAGACTAATTATTCAACTAAAGTATCAAACAAGAAAACTGACAGAGCAATGATTTATTTTCATTTATTTATCATTTTTTTTTCTTGAGAAATTTTCAAGTACTTAATCTAGAATTTATAAAATCTTTAATTGAAAATATTTTAGCTTCCTCCAACTTGGCGAGGTAAGTAAAGCCTGTGAGAAACAGATGTTCAATTCAATGGGCTCTACTTACCTCTGCAATTTGGAAGAAATAGAATAATAGTTTCAAGCCATCAATGGGTTTTTATTGAAAATATTTTGTTTTACCATATCTATATCTTTTCTGGTTTAAGAGATCTTGAAAAACTCTGAAAACACATTTAAGGTTCGAATTTCAAAAAATCCCTTCTTAGTACACCCAAAAATCGTAGAAGTAATATACACTCAAAATTTCATCTTTCTAGGTCCAGAGGTTTGGGCTGTAGGTGAAATGACAGGTCACCTACTCTTTTTACACGCTTTATACTTATTAGCTTGTAAGAAGTTGATTGTAAACCCGATCTAGAATGTCGATTTTATCCTACTTCTAAATCTTGTCGTATCGGTTTGAAACTCTGGATGAAAAATTTTAAATTTTGATTTCATTCATTTTTTGACATTTTTTAGTATCCATCAAAAAACTTTTGCTGGTAAATTTTGAAATTTTTTCGATCACCGGTTTAAAAGATATCAAATTTCGGTTTTTTGCTTTTTTTTTTGACATTTTTGATTTTTTACATATTTTTTAGAAAAAATACAAAATTTTTTTTAAAGTGTTTTTATATGCAATTTTTGAGTTTGAATATTTTAATCTTGTTTTTGAAACTGTGTGTACTCTTCGATTTTTTTTATTTTTTTATTTTAAACTTCTATTCATTCTACAAATTTTAAGAACTGGTTGATCAAGTGAGCCTATGATAATTAATATTTTTTTCGATTTTTGATTTTGATTTTGTTTCAACAAATTAAAATACTATTTATTTATTTTAAACACCTATCTGTGTGACAATACAATAATTCTAAACAATGAAGGTGAAAAAATTAACCAGATGAGGCAAAATTTTGAAATTATAGGCCCCTTTTGTCCAAACTCAACCAAAATGTGTATACATCATTCCAGAGGGGTACAAATACAAAAATTAACAAAATGAGGGTGGAATTGGGAAAATTTACTAGACTCTTGTCAAATTTAGTTTTCGATTAGCGATGTACGGTTAAAATTGTATGTACCCAATTTAAGACTAAAAAGTAAAAAAATAAATTATATTAGTTTAAACACTTTTGTCGGTAATGCACTAAAAAGTACAAAATGATAATAAAATAAATGTAATAAACTTTGTCGAAAATAATTAAAAGTACCTAGATGCTTCTCAAAGTAGCGCCTCGAGGTTTTTGACTTAGATATTGTACATAAAAAGTTTCACAAAGAGAAACAAAGAGGTTGTCCTCTGCTTGATGCAAATAAACATACACACATATATATCAAGATGATATATTTGTATATATATTATTTATTTGTTTGAGACTATAGTTTCGAAGACTTGGTCTTCATCATCAGTCTTTCAATTATAAATGTTTTCATGGAGTCAATATTATGGATATTGAAAACTTGGTGTTCTTCAACACTGCTGGAGTGCTAGGAACTAATAAAGACATTCCTAGTTCCTAGCCCTCCAGCAGTGACGAAAGAACACCAAGTTTTCAATATCCATATGATATTGACTCCATGAAAAACATTTATAATTGAAGAAAGACTGATGATGAAGACCAAGTCTTCGAAACTATAGTCTCAAACAAATAAATAATATATATACAGATATATCATCTTGATATATATGTGTGTATGTTTATTTGCATCAAGCAGAGGACAACCTCTTTGTTTCTCTTTGTGAATCAACAACTCTGCTACTCTCGGCAAAACAAAAACTTTTCAATAAAAAAGTTTGTTACATTATTCTGTACTATTTAGTGCATTATTGACAAAAGCGTCTTTTTTATTTTTTTTAAACTATAATTTATTAAATAATTATAATTATATATATATGTAAGTCAGTGATTAAAAGGACTACTTTAATTGATTGCTAAAACTTAAAGTTTTTATTTACATTAAATATACAATTGAATAATTAAGTTATTATATACAGGTTATAATCAATTCTTACCTAAAACATATAGAATTAATTAAATGTAGTTTCTTCGGGATGGATGATAAAATATAAAATAAATGTATAAATTACACTTTAACAATACATTTTCAATTAATATTATTTAATTACTATTATTAATTATATTAATGTTTTGATTCCCTTAAACGTGAATTAGATGACAGTTAAGCTTAGAACAGTGTTGGCAACTTAACTTATTAGCTGTCCCTAGTTAGTGGCGCTTTTAAATATAAAATGGGATATTTTATATTTATATATATATAAATAATATATCAAATTAACATGTTTTTGTTGCATATAAAGTTTATGAAAACCATATATTTTGACTTGAGAAACTAATTGCCCTAAAAAAAGTAAATAAACTACTTTTTAACTTTGACCAATTACAAGCTATCTAATCTTATCTTATTAGATTAAAAGAGCAATTCTTGTATATAATATATATATATAATATAGAATCGGTTTCTCGAAAACGGCTCTAACAATTTCTCTAAAAATTGGTGAACTTATAAAGTCTCTTTTCTTGAGTTATTAGTCGTATATAAATTTTAATCCGATTGAAATAAAGGAAAGGTGTGTAGAATAGTCATGTCGCAAAAAATATTTTAATCGTTCATATCTTGTCTTCGATAAGTCGCAGAGCCTTGAAATTTGCAACTTAAGCTATTTAGTACCGCAAGATTTTGGCTAAAATAGAAGTAGCGGAAGTCGATGTTTACGTACGTAAGAATGTACCCCCTGCGTTTCGCAACCATAAATCTTAGAGCTACGAAATTCGAAACGTAACCTCGATATAGGCTAGAAAAGGTACAGAAAGTTTTTGCTTGAAATCGGAACACCAGAAGTTGACATTTACCTTAAAGATTTTTCGTTTTTTTTTTTTCTCAAAATCAGCAGTGACGATTTTTTAAGTGTCATGAGTTATTAAGCTATTTAGAGGCAAACAGTTATCGAGCATCGCTCGGTGCTCCAGGCACTATATTACAATTTCGTAATTGGTTTTTTGTAACTCATTTACTTCTAACTTCTTATTAAATAAAGTTTATATTGAATAATACCTATATTTTTTTCTTTCATATTGTCTAATTTGAAAACTACTTTTTTTTACAAAGTAACTTATTAATCAATTTATTTAATAATCTATTTTGTTGACCCATTTGGCAGTTTATTAAATTTTTTTTTGTATTTTCATTTCCTAAAAGTAAACATTTCTTTCTCTTCTCAAACGATTGAAAAATCAACTTTTCTATTTCATCAATCATTAAATGTTCTATTATTTTCCTCGGGATTGAGAAAATAAAATGAAACAAATATTTCATTTTTCTTTTAATATTGCTTTTTTATTCCCGGCCTTTTTTGAATGACCTTATCATCTTCAATCTTAATGCGATTTCAATATATTCTAGCAATCGAATGATTATTATCATCTGATTTAGACATATTGAATAATTACTCAAATCAAATTGCATAATGCTTTCCTATTAATCTTGAATAATATTTCAATATTGCATACATATGCTATAATAATAAATTATGTCGAGGCCGTTCATTTGTTCTTTAGTTGATATTAAATTTATGTTCTTTGTGGGGGAAGTTTTTTCAAGAATTATTCATTAAATTTTTATTAATTGAGACATAATTTGTATGATCTATAAATTATTTTAATGAAAAAATAAAATGTCAACCATGAGCCCTCGACCGAATTCGAACGCATATCTGGAAAGAATGTTTTATAAGGAATATTTATTTTTTAATTTTCAATGAAATAAGTATATATAACAGATATTTTGACAAAACATTTAATATCTCGAAAAAATCGATATTCACTCATTAGGGCTTTTTTGAAGGGATCTTTACGTTTTAAGATCCCATGAGACCAATTCTTTTTTTTTTTAATGTCTTTGTGCGCTTGGATATCTAACCAAAATGCTCTCTTCTCTGTTTAAGGTAGTTGTTTCACGACAATACTAGCAAAAAGTTAATGCTAGAGAATATAGAACAGTCAATAAGGGTTCATAATTCATAAGCCCAAAACGTTTTGCTGTTTATGTACCACCAAACCAATCCCGTGCTCGTTAGACAAATCTGGCAACACTGCTTGTATATATTTTATCATAGAAATTTCAAATAAAGTACATTATAAAGAGAGATTTATAAAACAAAAAGTTCTTAAAAAGCGATTGAAAGCTGTTGCCACAATGACTGGAGCGAAAAAGCGTCAAAAAAATTACTAAAGTTAACACACTTTTTAGGTTAAATAAATGCGATGTTGCCAGCTTGTTTTTAGTGTAAATTTTTCATTATACATTTTTCATTATTTATTCATTATTATCTCCGAAACCGTGTTATAACTATGAATTAAATTTTCTTAAAAAATGTATTAGTTATTGTTTAATGTTGGTTTAGTTTTTTATACCAATGGTAAGAAGAGTTTCTTAATTATAATTAAATATGCATGACTTTTGTAAACATTTTCAATTGTATTATTGTGTACAAGGCCACTTTGATTTAAAATAAAAAAATAAAATAAACTTTTCGATATCCCGTATAGTGCAATGTATAAGAGTCTGAAAAACTCTATTTTTGGAATTTAATATCTCCTATATTGTTCATACATTTCGTTTTGCCACCAATCAATGCAGAATTATTTAAATAATAATCTGTCCAAATTTCAAAAAAATCCTAAGAAAACGCATATGGTGAAACAACTACCTTAATAACGATTAAACTTTGAATTCAGAGCTTCCGTTTAATTAATGAGGAACTAATTTCGCTTGATTTTTAAATTTATTTATTTTTAAGAGAGTCAGAAGTTAAATTTTAGGATAAAATCTAGGAATTTAGTAGAAATATTTTTATATTACGATATCAGAAGGTGTTCATCTCAGAATGATCAAATAGGAGATGAATTTGAGAAATGACATGCTTTCCGGGCAATTAGCTCAACCCTCGAGACAAAATCGCCTCTGATATCGCAATAAAAATATTTCTACTAAAATCCTAGATTTTCTCCTAAAAATTAAATTCTGACTCTCTTAATATACATTGGTTTTTAACCCGTCTGATTTTTTAAAAAACATTCCAACTATTTCAAAAAAAGAAGCTCAAATCAATTTGAGCCGCGAAAGTTAAATAATGTAATCAATAATTTCTTATCTTTATTCTACATAATTAGAAAATTATTTTATTATTTTTTGAAAAGGAAAAATAAATTGCGCACCCGGCGGGATTTGAACCCATCTTCTTTACGCGAAAAGCGCCTTTCCAACTAGGCTACGGAAGATCCCGCTAGATAAGCTCTTTAGATTGAATGCCATTTTTCCTTTTCGCGGCTTTTTCTAATTGAAGTATAGTTACTTATGTTTTAGACAAATTAACTTTTAAACGTTAGTTTTAATTTTTTCTTAAAGCAATTTGAGCCGCGAAAGTTAAATAATGTAAATTGAAAGTTTTTTGCCGAGGGTAGCAGAATTTTTATATATTGAAGGAGACAATAAAAAGAGTGTGTCTTATATATCTTCTCGTTATAAATAAATAAAATTTATAATTCCAGCAGAAGACACACTCTTTTATTGTCTCCTTCAATTAAATAATGTAATCAAATTGCTTTAAGAAAAAATTAAAACTAACGATTAAAAGTTAATTTGTCTAGAAGCTCAAATCTTTAGTTTTCTTTATTTTTCTTTAAAAGACATTATCCAAATTTTTTGTTTTTTCAAAAAAAAAAAAAAACAGCTACAAAAAATTTCTTTTGTAAACTTAAAAAAAAAATTAAACTTTCTGAAATATTAATTTTAAAAAAAAAAACATTTTTTGCCTTTATTTGTGTTAATTAATTTTTATGCTTGAAAAAGAAAATTTATTAGATAATAAATTGAAAATAATTTTTATAAAAAAAAAAAAATAAAACCGACTTCAAAAAAATTAAATACAACAAATAAAATAATAAGAACTGAAAAATAAAATAAAATCCACTAAAAGGTATAAAATAATTATCTAATTTAGTTACAACTAAAAGATGAAATATTTACATGAAATCACTTTTTGAAGTCTGTGCCAAAAATATACATTTTATGAATAAAACTCGATGGATTTTACTTAGTACGATTGGCGGGTAAGCTCGCTTATATAGTTTGTTTAGCACCGACTTCAAAAAGTGATTTCATGCCCCTAAAACCTTAGTAAATTGGATATTGAATTGTATTTAAGTTTCTGAGATTGGCTTGTGATCCCGGCTTCTTTTCCTTCTACTCTGTTCTTTTCACGATGGAGGGGCCAGACCATACAGGCCTTTAGGGGATGGACCTTCTGGTGTATCTCCTTCTCACATCAATATCATAAAAAAAAAAAAAAAAAAATGTAAATATTTCATCGTTTAGTTGTAACTAAATTAGATAATTATTTTATACCTTTTAGTGCATTTTATTTTATTTTTGAGTTCTTATTATTTTATTTGTTGCATTTAATTTTTTTGAAGTCGGTTTTATTTTTTTTTATAAAAAATATTTTTATTTTTCTCTTTTAGTGATGTTTAGAGATTTATTAATAGTGACTTAATATAATACATTTCATGCATCTCGTAAGAGAAAGCGTCGGACGAATGAATAAGAAAACGATAATAAAATTAAATTCATAAATATAGGAATTCTCTCGAAACGTTTGCGGGTTTTTAACTCACTTCAAAAAAGGAGGAGGTTCTCTATTCGACTGATTTTTTTTTTTTTTTTTGTGCCTATGTTACCTCATATCTCCGCCAATTGTGAACGGATTTTGGAAAATTTTTATGCATTGGGTTCAGTCTACCTTCCGATTGGTCCCATTTTTTTTCATAGGTATTAGACCTTTTTTGTTAGGTTTGTTCAGGCCTAACGTCTTTGTTTATGAACCGATTTCGATGATTCTTTTTTTATTGGAAAGGGGGTATCTTCGGGATGGTGCCATATTAATTTGGTCAAGTTCTGATGATATGATCACTATTAATAACATCACTAAAAAGAGAAAAATAAAAACAATTTTTAAGAAAAAATAAAACCGACTTCAAAAAAATTAAATGCAACTAATAAAATACACTAAAAGGTATAAAATAATTATTAACTTATTTAGTTACGTTATGCCTGAAAAAACATAGCAAAAAAGGTCCAATACCAATGAAAAAAAAATGGGACCAATCTGAAACTAGACTGAACCCAATGCAATAAAAATAATCAAAATCGGTTTACAATTGGCGATGATATCAGGTAACATAGACACACAAAAAATTCAGTCGAATTGAGAACCTCCACCTTTTTTGAAGTCGGTTAAAAATTAATGGAAAGCTGAGCCCAGAGATAACGAAAACTTCATATTCCGATTTTTTTTTTTATTGGAATTTGATTTTCATTTGCTTAAAAATCGACGTTTTAGTAGAACTTTTCTCTTTCTTCAGGGATTAAAAGGGTCAACGATGGAAGCTTAGAACCTCATCCTTCTTGCTTTCTTTAACAGTGCTTGTGATTTTCTGGGTTTAGAATCCTCTCTTGACAGATAATTCTGACAAAAAAACATCGCCATTTGTTTTTTATGAAAACAAAAACTCACCCAACTAACAACTTTTTCTCTTTACTAGATAACAAATATTTGAATTTCATAAAAAAAAATTATAAATTCAAAAATTTATTTTAAATAAATGAACAATAAAACAACAGCAACAACAACAGAAGCGCGACATGGAATATAAGCTCATTTCGGAGGCTTTTAAGCCATTTAAGTAAATAAATAGCGAACCTGAATGCGAGCGAAGAATAATAAACTAAAGACAAAAGAATAAAAAACACGATATATAAAATAATAACAATATTTAATAAATATGAAAAACAAATGATCGAAAAAAAGTTTATATTAACAAATTCAATATTTAAACAAACCAACTTCTGTCTATTATTATTAAAGCTGTTGAATGAAAACTATTTCACCCATATATCCATTAAGGTAATCCATCTTTTTAAAGGGATGCATTCAACTCGACTTGAATCCGGAAATATAAAAATATCCATCATATTTTAAGACTTTCCAGCTATATACTACTACAGACACACCGTGTTTTTTTGGCGTATTTTCCCGTCCGGAAACCACACATCATGTATTTTTCGGGAAATTTTGTAAATGTAAAATTATATTTAGAGAGGTCAAAGAGCTGGGAACAGAGCCGAGTGGAGACGGGGGTTGAGTCAAACTAGTCTTAGGACTGTGTACTAAATGATGATAATGATGAAAGTTATCCTAACCTTCTAATTTCTTTTCGAACATTGAATTGATAAGTCGTATCAAAGATTTTAATTGATTTGTTTATATTGCATGTAGGAGGGTCTTATCCCATCGGTAGTCGAACCCAAGCACAAGCAAGCTTTCCGGGCAACTAATCAGACCCCTGAGACCATCTCCTCCAAACATCCAACATGTAACGAAAGCCAAAGTATTTATATTTTCATTATGTCTATGATTCATTCTAATGTCCATTTAGCTATATACTTTGTACTTGATTTATAAGCTGGTTCTAGTGCAGAGGCCTAATAGATCAGATAGCGCTTTTACAATGGAGGCAATTTTTTCGTATTTATGCTTTGATGATTAGATAGATTGTCTCGAAGATTTTTTGAGCATTAAAAAATATTGGAAAATTATAGAAATTATAGAAAAGAAGAGAATATTTCTTATTTCCCCAAAGGGTGGCCATATAAATATAATCAAATATAATATTTCGCAATCAATTATTTTTGTCAGGTTCAAAATTCATTTTTTCTAAAAAACTACCATATATTATGCTCAAAATATATCTTTAATTCTAAGCTCCTGCTGATGCAACCCGTAAAACAAAAACGTATTTTAGCTAACCTCCACCAGGCAGCGCTGACTCTAATCTAGCCTGGCGTAAATATGCCTACAAGTACGCAAGTAATTTGGACCTTACTTTTTGTTAAGGGACCATTTATATGTTTATTTATATGTTTCATGGATGTCCTCTCAAGAATGGAATCCGAATTTCAAAAAAGCTATCCAAGTTCAGGCATTTAAACAAACAAATTTAATATAATCTTATATTGACGACAAGTGGTGAACCGCGACCTAATATGCTGTACACCTACTTCCACTTGTACTTCCAAATATTTCGAAGTACTTCAAAATGTTTCTAAGCAATTCCGAATATTTCCAAGTACTTTCAAACATTTCCAGGTACTTCCGAATATTTCCAAGTACTTCCAAATATTCCCAAGTGCTTCCAAATGTTTCCATGTTTTCAAGTAATTGCAAATATTTCCAAGTACTTCCAAATATTTCCAAGTACTTCCAAAATACTTTAAAAGAGGTGTACATCTACTTCCAATCGCGAATCACCCCTCGATTGACGAGAATCTCGATAGGCTTGACATCTCTTCGATTTGTATAGAATTAATAGCTACATGTAATGTTAGGCATAGCGAATTCACCCCTCCTGTGGCATAAATTACCGGGGAAACAAATTCTTTTCTCTCATAAGTTCGGAACTCACTGCCACTCAACGTAAGGAAGATTGGGCGCTCTCAAGCATTCGAGGCAGAACTTCGCAAGCACCTAGATTAATATTTTATTTCTATTTTCTGTTTTTGTATCCTATATGTTGTCATTATTATTTTTTTACTCTACTTTTATATATATTGTATTTTTAATATTTATGTTTCATTTAATTATTATGTAGCATTTGTTTTATTTTGTGAATTTTTCTTGCTTTTATATTGGTTTTTTTGTTTTGTATTATATTAATATTTATGTAATTGAATTGGCCGAAAATTGTACATTAAAGGGGCTAGATGGCCCTACAGATACAATGTTTTTAATAAATAAATAAGTAAGAACAATACATTTACTTCACGATTAAACTAGCGGCTCTGATTTTGGCCAATAACCTACCCAAGAAAATACCTTCTTTGATTTGTCTAATAAAATATTTTCATTTTCTCCAAATGTAACAGAATCAGATTATCATTCTGACCCCAATAATAGATTTTTTGGTTTCTTTAAATGTATCTCTAAAAATCTAATTGTATTTGCTAAGCGATCTTCTGCCTGGATAGTTGAATTTCATTTTTCTTTCTATTTCATTCTTTTTTTCCAGTGAAATCGTTCCAATTGGTATATTGTCTGTTTAAATCCTAGGGACTTAACGAATGAATGACATTCTCATTTCCTACTAGATCAATGACGTCATTTCTCCCTTCCAATCTGTCTTCGTTTACGACATTCTAGCAGCGAAAGAGGACGTGTGGGCTGAAGAAGTGGGGGCTGAAGAAGATACGGGCTTGCTGGAAGGTAAGGAAGCAACCAGCCAACGAGGATGACATGTGCAGATAAGAAAGACGAAAGACTATCAATTGAGAAAAGACGAAACGGAGACAGGAAAACCGAAAACGAGGAATTAGACGACATATCAGTAAAGAAGATCAACACACTGGTGATAAAACTAGGAGGATTTGAAATATTGAACAAAAATTAATATTAATAATAAATATACAGGGTGTCCAACAGAACTTGTTAATTAAAAGTTTTCATGGAAGGAGTTTAGAGAAAATTTTGAACTTTGACATATTTTTTTTGTAATAATAATAAATAGAGCCTCCACATCTCCCTTTATAGCCCTCCGATCTTCCCATCCGGTTGAGTGGCTAAGGGTGTGGCCACAGCAGAACTGTGTGAAACCTTAGTATGCTGCGACCAAGAATAAAATAATAATAATAATAAAAATAAAAAAGGGAATACCACAAGTCGTACAAACAATAAAAATAAATAAATAAATACACTGAAATAAATAATCAATTAAATAAAACAAAAAATAAATAATCAATTAAATAAAACAAAAAATAAATAGAATATGTCACTGGGTTTAAAGAAATGTTTAAAAATAAATAATTTAAAAAACATTCAAATAAATAAGTAGACACGAAGTTGCCGTAGTTAATAAATAAAAATAAATAGGCAGAAAACCGCCATGGTCAAGAAAAATAAATAAATATTTGACTGGGAATATAAGCTAATGGGTAAAATATTAAATAAATAGATCAACGCTGGAAAAAAGCTTTGGGCTGGGCCATCTCCCCAGAAGAAATCAATAAGATGGTCATTATTATTAGCCGTCACGATACATCTGGCAATCGGCGATACCACTCCGGGTCGCTCTGAATAAAAACTCTCGAACCTTCTCAAACCAGGGCGAGGCACTCTGTAAAAGATATCCAACCCTGGGATCGCCAGACTACTACATTATGTTTTGGAATATGCTCTTTTTAAATAAATTATTACCAACTTTTGGACACTTTCTGCTTTGCCGCAATCGGTATCAACTTTCTTATTTTCTATGGACCCCTCCCCTCCAAATATTTTTGTATCATTAGATTAAGAGCTAAAAACTAAGATGATTGTATAATGCACTTGATGTCTAAAATTTATATTTTCTGAGTTATTTTTGTTAGTTATTTATATACATAATAAATAAAATCTACACGAGTGAAATATAAAAAAAAAATATTTAAAAAACTATTCATTTTAGGTATACGGAATATTTAATAAACTTCTGTTGGGTTTTTATCTAGAATTGAAAAACACTAAAATATATGCCATGTTCCATTTGAAAAAATTGAGTAGATATTAACACCTTTTTGATTTTCAGAAATAAATGATTATTATGGTCATCCTGGATATAATATTTGAATTTTTATGATAAAGTAAGATTATTTAATGTCTAATTAAGAGTTCTATTTAATCAAATTAATTCTACAATCAATAGTTTAATTATTATTAATTTTTAAAGATGAACGCTAAATTGATAAATTTTACAAACTATCTAAAATAACTCAGAAATGATAAATTTTAGACATCAAGTGCATTATATAAAATCATCTTGGTTTTTAGCACTTAATCTAATGATGCAAAAATATTTGGGGGGTTCCATAGAAAATAAGAAAGTTGATAGCGATTGCGGCAAAGCAGAAAGTGTCCAAAAGTTCTTAATAATTTATTTAAAAAGAGCATATTCCAAAACATATATATGTCAAAGTTCAAAATTTTCTCTCAACTCCTTTCATTAAAACTTTTAATGAACGTGTTCTGTGGAACACCTTGTATAAACAAAAACGTGACAGATTTGATTCACGTAAATAGATGAAATAAAAATAAAATACTATTTATTTTAGTCACCTAGAAGCGGTCGAAGAACGTGACTGGTTAGCATAGCTGACTTAAAGCAGAATAAAAACACCATTTTAAACTGTATTTAAATTTTATTTCATAAAATAAAATAAACATATTTTTATATAAAATATAACGATTTAATGAACAAAGAATTCTTTACAGAATTGACCTATCAATAGTACCTTTATGTTTTATGAAAGTTCAAAATTAAATTAAATTACTAATGCTTTTAAAATACCTTTGTAGAAAATTTTAAAATCATTTGTTTAATTTATTATTATAAAATTTCTAATGACATATTTGATTGAACCCGCACGGTAAGGGCGTACTGAGCATGCGCATCTGACATTTCTGCTGAAAAATTTCAAAGTATGGTGCCAGTGCATTAATTCAAATACACTATACATTTATCATTTAATCAAAATATTAGTAGGATAGACTCGTTGATATTATCAATTCATTTATCCGAATCCACCTTAATTGATATTCTAAATTGGTGAAATTTTATATTTCAAAGATAAGTCTCAAATACCTAATTGAGATTTGAAATTCAAGTTAGTTAACTCATAGCCAAGCTTTAGCTTCATTTAAATTTTTTTTATTTAATGTCACCGTTAAGAAAGCCCATTTAGACAGCACATAAGTAAATTGTTAGTAGGGTTAGTGAGGGAGCCCAGTTTTTAGGCGGTAGAAATTTTTATTTTGCCAGCCAGGATCGAACCCCGACCTCCGACTCCAACATTGTCATAATCGATCGATGCCGAAGCGAGGCCAGTGCGTTAGCCGACTGAGCCAACACGACTCCCCATTTAAAAATTAATTAACCAAAATATGAGTTTCAAAAGGTTTCAAAATTGGTTTGACGTTAAGAATATAAGTAAAATTTCATAAGCTCAGTTTTTCAATCAATTGAATTTGATTTCATTTTCTTTGAAGTATAAACTTATGTCTATAAATAGGAATTAAAATTTTAATTCTTATTTTTTACTTCATTTTTAAGATGATTTCCAACGTAAAAAAAAACAACAATATTTACTGTAGTTTTTTTTTTTAATAGTAAATGAATAATTCTATTTAATGATATAAATGCCACATAAAAAAAACAAAACAAAAAAAAAACTCATTTATAATTCTATTTTCATTGATTCGAAACTGCCTTCTTCGAAATCTCAAATAATGTAAAAGTGTGTGAACAGACTTCTGACGTGATTTTTCAGAACAATAAATAAATAAATGTTTTATAGAGATTGTTGGAGCCGTTTTTATAAGAAATTAAAAAAAATATATCTACTGGATTAAAGTTAGAAATTCACCGATGTAGCCAGAAATTAGTATTATATAATACAGGGTGGGGCATAAAGATCTACCACATTTTGAAGAGGTATAAAAAAATGAAAAAATTTACCTAGAAATAAACTGATTATATTTTTGAATAGAACATAAAATATATATTTATAACATTATATCAGACGAAAGGGGGGGGGGGCAAAATGAAAATTCGAGCCCTTTCGACCAAACTCAACCAAATTTTGTATACATATTCTGTGGGCCCCAAAAAGGCTAGAAATATAAAAACTAACCACTCCAAAATGAAGGGGGAGATTCAAAAATGAAAATTCTAGCCTTTTCGACCAAACTATGTATACAAAACTTGCTCGAAAGGGCTAGAATTTTCATTTTTGACTCTCCCCTCCCCATTTTGGGTGGTTAGTTTTTGTATTTCTAGCCGTCTGGAGGTCCACAGAATATGTATACAAAATTTGGATGAGTTTGGTTGAAAGGGCTAGTATTTTCATTTTTGACCCCCACCCCTCTTTTTTGTCTGATTTAATAAACACATAAAAAAAAATTATTTTATGTTCTTTTTATTAAAAATATATTCAGTTTTTTCTAGTTAAATTTTTTCATTTTTTATACAAAATATGGTAGATCTTTATACCCCACCCTGTATAATATATACGTGTTGATACTTATGCACAGCCATTTTGTGAAATCCCCTTATGTAACATCATGAAGCATGAATCATTTCCAAAAATAAATTTCTATTACTTCATATTAAAAACCTCCGTTTCTAATTGTTGTGAAAAAATAATTAAGTACAATGTATAATTATATTTAATTCAAAGAGACTTGTGTGATTGTACACTTTCACGCTCAAATAATACGAAAAATAATTAAGAAGGTTTTATGAATTGAATCAAAAATTAGGAAAAGAAAGGAAGAGGCCAAAGGACGGGTTGACTTAAAGTTGGAACTTTAAGGTGACCTCTTTCATTCCTCCCCTTCTTCTGATTCGTTTCCTTCATTAGATGCGGTTTGGTTTCCTCCTCTCAGATTGGATTTAACCCTTTTCTTCCACCCTTAAACTCCACCCCTTTGACTTAATTATCATTATATTAATGAGAATTTCATTAATTTTTTCTCCGTTGTGGTTAATATTTTTCTTTTATGCTTAATAATTCGATGGAATTTTAAGCATGGAAAAAAGTCCAAATGATGAGATTAAAAAGCAAAACGATTCCGGTTATTAAATGTCTAATATTTAATTACCACAGATAAAGTAAAATTAATATTACTAATCCAATATAAATATACTCCCGATGGAATTGAATTTTCATTTTTCACATTAAATGACGAATACGTATAATTAATTTTCGATTTTCAGTATATTTGTTCAAACTCAGAAAAAGATACTTCTAAAGCTTCATTATATAAATACAGAGCTAGCATACATGCGTTTGAAACATAAATAATGGATGTTTAATTAAACACGGAAAATTAATTGGTACAGTATAAAGAAAAGGAAACTCTTGTTTTTAGAATTTTACTCAACTCTTAACAATTTTTATATAACTTATAAGCAACAAAGCATATATTTAAAATAACAAATTTTCCATGGTCACTTTTATGACGAATGGCTATCTAATCTTTAAAATAATTTCTTTTAAACCCTTCAAAAAAGAAGACAAGTATGTAAGGGTCCCCCTTATCAACTCTTTATGGATTTTGATAGAAAAATAAAATTTCATTTAATTGAAAATTTTAATATTATTTTAATTGGTATTTCATATAGAGATGAATGGATATAATTTCATTAAAATATCTTTAAAATAATTACTTTTTAACCTCTTGAAAAAAGCAGAAATGTAGGTAAGGCCCCCCCCCCCCTTATCAACTCTTTATAGATTTTGAAAGAAAAATTTAATTTACTTGAAATTTTTAAAATTATTTTAATTGGTATTTCATATAGAGATGAATGGATATAATTTCATTGAAATATCTTTAAAATAATTACTTTTACCCCTTGAAAAAGCAGAAAAGTGAGTAAGGGTCCCCCTTATCAACCCTTTATGGATTTTGATACAAAAATAAAATTTAATTTACTTCAAAATTTTACTATTATTTTAATTAGTATTTCATATAGAGATGAATGGATATAATTTTATTGACTTTGAATTTAATAAAAAATAAAATTTCTATTACCTGGAAATTTTACTTCATTTAAAATAAGCTAGAAGTGGATTATTTTGATTAGTAAAATAAAATTGTATTTTCCTGAATTTTGTTTTTTCATTTTATAAGACTATTTTAAAATGGTCTGAAAATTAAAAAGCAAAATCATTAAATTCATTTTTGAGAAAAAGACAAAAACCTAAAAATATCTAAATGAACTATATAAGACTACTAAGTAGGGTTGGCACCTGTACTATATTATATAGTATCTTACTATATTTTAGCCAATTGTACTATATATTATAGAAAAATAATATAGTACGAAATGTACTATATTTTCTGCAACTTCTGTTTTTACATTAAATACATTAAATAATTTTTTCCGTCATGAATGTGAAATGGCGAGAAGAAAGATATAAAGTATCTATTAATTTAATTAAAAATGAATTGTTAATTTATTTTAATATGGATCTAAATTGTTCGGATTCATATGATTATTTTAAAAATAATAGAACTTTGCTGCCCCCACGCTAAAAGTAATAATACTTATGGAAAATTAAATAATGAAATAAATAATATATAAAATAAAAAATGAAAAATAAATGTGTACTATTTTTTCCCCTAAATTTGCCAAAAGTACTATATTTTTACAACTTAAAATAAATAGTATTTTTTCTTCAAAAAAAGCTGGCAACCCTACTACTAAGAGATGATTTATGGCCTACGCTCAAAATCAATTATTATTTTCATTGGTAGAATTTGTTCAAGACACATTTAATAACGTTGGTTGACTTAAATATACCCTACAGAGATTATCTACTGGGGACTCAGGTCTTCTCTTTACTCAAACTTGGAGAGTCCAGCGATCTTAGGAGAAAATTTAGTTTTAGTAGAGAAAAGCACACAAAGACGGTTGGAATGGATCTCTTGACATTCGATATCCCACATCATTAAACAACGAAATTCGAGTGTTCCTATTCGGTGAATACGGTCAACCTATGGAACAGCATCCGATATTCTGTGAGTCATTAAATATTTTAAGGATAAATATTTTTCCTATTTGGTGGAACTTCATAAGAGTACATAATTTAAATAAATAAATAATTTTATTGTTATGTTTTTATTTGCATTTTTTTGTCTTTGCTTTTGTTATTATCTTTATTGTATTTTATTATTATTATTTTTTTTTTTTAGTTTTTCAAATGAATATACTAGTATACTTTTTTACTACTCCGTAATGCAAACTGACTCAAAACAATATTATTGTACCTTATCTAAGCAAATAAATAAATAGCTAAGTACAAATATACTGTTTGAATAGTTTTAGCTATAAAATTATATTAAATATTATAAAGTTTTTAAAAATTAAAATGGGGGGTCAGATAGGCTATGTGTTAGCGTCCCAGCCTGCTAACCGTGGGACCCGGGTTCGAATTTGACTCGAGGCATCATCCTAAAATCTGACCCCGGGGGGGGGGGGGGGTAGAGACAAATTTTAAAAATAATATAAGTAGTATCGTAAATTGGCTTATGGGTAGAAAGGCCGAAAAACCAAAAAAAACAACTAAAACGGTCCTTAGAAATGTAGGTATAATAAGCTGACGTGTTTTGATGTGGCCATCCACTTGACTTTACCATACAACCTGGCCTCGAAAGTTATTTATAATCATGTAGGGGTGGGGGGGTAATTTTTGAATTTTTATACTTCTGGTGTCCCACTGATTATGTATACAAACTTTGGTTGAGTTTTGTAAATGGCCAAGATTTTCATTTTTTGACTTTACACCCCCCTTCCTTCCATTTTGGGCGGTTAGTTTTTGTATTTTTATACTTCTGGGGTTCCACTGATTATGTATATAAAATTTGGTTGAGTTTGGTAAATGGCCAAGATTTTCATTTTTTGACTTTACACCCCCCCCCCCCATTTTAGGCGGTTAATTTTTGCATTTTTAGACTTCTGGGAGTACACTGATTATGTATACAAAATTTGGTTGAGTTTGCTAAAAAGACCTAGATTTTTAATTTTTAACCACCCCTCCACCCCCCTTAATTTTGGGTCGATATTCACCAAAATCTAATCAGCGCTTAATCTTAATGGACCAAAACTACCTGTGAAATTTGGTTTCGATATTCACACTAGCTTTTGAGCTAGCACGTCCACAAATATTTGGTAACGCACAGACTAACTAACAGACAGACAACTAGATAGACTAGCAGACATTTCGACAAAACAATTATTATCTCGAAAAATATAATTTTTTCGATGTTGACTTATTAGAGCTTTTTTGTAGAGCGAAATGCTATAGTTTCGCTCAAATTTTTTAATCAAAATGGTTTTAGCCGTTTTTGAGATATTTTGAAAAAAGAGGTAAAAAAACCACGATTGCTGATTACAATACCCTGTATGGTAAAGTAATAATTAGAAGTAGGTTAAAATCGAATTTTTAATTTTGTTTACATGTAGACTTAGTTACATACAAGTGAAGCTAATTAGAGCTTGTTAAAAATTGAAAATGATATCTAATAATATTATTGGCGTATTTTTTAAAAAGTTTTTAAACAATCAACATTTAATTATTTATAGATATAAATGAAAAAACAGTTTTTGAAAAAATTACTAATTACTTAAGAATACATATAAAAGACAAGAATATCGAGATATTCAAGATGAATATGTCCTCTCCTGGATACAAAGACTATAGCCCTATAATTATATATATATATATATATATATATATCTATGTATTTGTTTTTTGTGCATGAATACATCTTATGGAGTGGTTCATTCAAATCTTCACATCTTAACAAATATAACATAATATAATCGAGATTATGACCTATATAATGCATTTTGAAAATTCTTGAGTATACTATTATATTAATGCATTTTATAAATAATAATAAGTGAGGTGTTTTTATATTATTTTAAAAATTCCATCTATTTTTCATAAGATATACTGAAATGATCAAATTAATAAAATAATAACTATGTTAAGTAAACTATTAAGGGATATGTCTTGATTCTAGAAATCTATTTTGGACATGAACTCTCTAATACCCAAACCCAAACAGAGAGAAAGCAACAATAACATGGAAAGCGAAGAAAACAACACGCAGGAGAATTTAAAATTAATAAAAAAAGAATAGAAAAGCAAGCAAGCAGGAACATAAAATTTTCCAATGAAAGGGACAATAACATAAAAAGTATTGTAAACAGAGGGAGAATAGAAGAGAAAACATCCATATACAATACTATTAGCGAAATAATGATAATGGTGGTTCCATGTTTTCTGAATGTTTGAAGAACATACACCATTGCATTGGAAAAGTATATAAGAGAACATTTATTTAACTTTCTTACAAATAGTTTAAAGATATTAGAACAAAGACATGACAAAATAAAAAATACAGTGGGAATAAAAAAATTAAATTGACATGCGTGTTTACTACACTTTAGTAAAAGTAACCGATAATTTTAAAGTTTGCCATGGAACCAGAAGTGAACAGCTCCCATGTATCAAAAAAATTAATTTAATTTTGATGCCTATTATAATCATAAAATGAATGTAATGATTAAAATTGAATTATTATTTGGTAGTTTAATTTAAAAATATTCTAAAATAAAAACGCTTAAGGCGAAACCAAATCAATGGTGTGACGTCAGAAGTCTGCTTGAACTATTTTTTTTCGTTTAAAAGTGAACAGATGTAATCTTATAATAAACAAACAAAAAAAACCATAAAAAATTAAGTTTTTTCATTAATAATTGTAAAAGTAAATAATATTAAACAATAGGAAATAAAAACCTCATATAATTATTTTTTGGTTGATCTATTTCATAGAAAGGTAGCAGAGATTTGACCAAAAAATGTGTACTAATATACACATAAATAAATTGACACGTTCTGTGGCCATCCACTTGACTTTACCATACATTTCTGGTTGAGTTTGGTACAAGGGCCTAGATTTTCATTTTTTGCCCTTCTACCCAATTTAGTTAGTTTTTGCATTTTCAGTGTTCTGGGGGGCCCACTGATTATGTATACAAAATTTGATTGAGTTTACTCAAATGGTCTAGATTTTTGTTTTTTGACCCCCCTCCCTCCCTAATTTTGGAGCCAGAAAAAAATATTTTCATTATTATAGGTTCATTTTATAGTATTTTTCATTTTTCTTGTTTTTTTTTTTTAGTTTGAAAATATTATAATTTTAAATTTTAACCCATCCCCTCCACCCTTAATTTTGGGTCGACGTGTACCAAAATCTAATCAGCTCTTAATCTCAATGCACCAAAACTACGTGTGGAATTTGGGTTTGATATTCACACTAGTTTTTGAGCTAGCTTGTCAACAAAAATTTGATAACGCACAGACTAACAGAATAACAGACTAACTAACTAACTAACAACTAATTGACATTTTGACAAAACAGTTATTATCTCGTAAAATATAATTTTTTGATGTTCACTTATAAGACCATTTTTGTAGACCGAAATGCCATGGTTTCGCCCAATTTTTTTTTTTATCAAAATAGTTTCAGTCGTTTTTGAGATATTTCAAAAAAAGAAGCAAAAAAAAAAAACACTTTTTTCATTCACGATTACGATACTTGACCATACCCTGTATGGTAAAGTAAAAAAGTATAACTATAATCTCAGCTTTTCTATATATTTTATAAAAGACGCATTTATTAACAAATTATATTCTATTTCGGCAAAAAAATAATAAAAAATAAATTTACTATAATTTACTATATTTTTCTTATTTAAGACGGAGAAAAAAAGTGTTTGAATTTGAAAATTTCGAAAAAGAAAATATCTCTCTAATTAGTCAAATATGAAATTAAAATTTTTGTTATTTTATCAGTGAAAACATTTTTTTTTCTGAAATTTCTGAATTCAAATTAATATTTTTCACCGATAATGAAATTCAGGATTCCGAGGAAAACTTTAATTAGCCTACCAGATGGCATGTTTTTGCTATTTTTTTTTTTTTTTTTTTTTTTATTAAATTCGTTTGTTGCAATGTGTTTTATTTTTGTCTTTGTGAGTGTCTAGTAACAGAAAATGAACCAATTTAAAGTTGGCCATTATCTCCCAAAAGGCCTCGTCGCTTGTTCAAGGTTTGTTCTTTTATGGCTTTAGGATTCTGGGGCGCGTGTTCAACCGTTGATGATGTCATCAACTAGATAAAAAAATATTTAAGAGAGAGGATTCGAGGGTCATTTTAAGGGTTAATCGTTTACTAATCGCAGTTGAAAACCGCAGGAACCACCACAAGGGTGGAAATTAAAGGGTGAACTGCAAGCATTTAAATACTTGCGCAACCCTCTTTTCACCAGAGGCTAATTTCTTTTTACATTCTTTTATTCAACTCAGGTTCTATGCCAGCTGGATAGAAACTTGTAATCGAATTTTGGCCTACTACTACATAATTTTGGCAGAAATAAATACAGTTCTTTTATAAAAAGAATCTCAAAACTTTTATTGAATAACCAAATGTTTCTGTATAAATTCTCCCTTTATCAATAAAAATTTAGAAAAATAGATAAATTAATAATACAGCATCTGGTTGATGGTGAGTTAGTATTTTTGATAATTTCGCCATTATATTATTTTTTTACAAAAGGGATTTTTGATCTTAAGTTAAGGAAACTTTTTAAAATTACCCGATGAAATGCTCAAAGGAGTCTTATGATCTCAGAGCAAAAATAAAAAATCTAAATGTCTAAATCTAAAGAAACTATTTTACCAAATTTTCATTGTGAATTTCTCCAGAATCTTTTGGCTATTTAACAAATTTTAGATTTTATTTTTATAAAATAATTTTATTTATATGATAAAACAATCACTGAATAATTATTTCAAAATGTTTTGGCACATAGGTATTTGCGATGATAATACAAAATTTCACAATTTCCAGATATTGATAGAATACCATATAATTCAAGCTGTGAAAAATAAAAGTTTTACATTAATGAAAATCTCACGGTTTACAAGCAATTATTTATTAATAAGTTGTTGTAGGGAAATAAGGACAATAGCTTATGCTTAGCGAGCATCGCTCGGTGTTCCTGGTACTTATATATATATATATATATATAAATGAGAGTAATTATAATATTAGTGATGACCCATCTCATTTAATTTTTGTATATTTTGAAGAAGGAGGAAAGATTCTCGGAAACGTCGGTTCAAAAGCTGTGAAAAGAAAACCTTCCAATAAATACACTTTTATTGGGAATCTTATTATTTATTCCTGGAATGCCTTTTATTAAATCCTAAATTATATATTTACCAGTCCGTATACAAAGAAAAGCTTCTAATATATTTCAATTCTTATTTGCTATGGGTTGTGAGTTTAAACTGGTACACGGCGTAGTTCCTGGCTGGCTGCCTGCCGTAGCGTTTGAACTCGAAACTGCGGATGCCTGCCTTCCTGCGAGCATCCTCCTCTTTCTCCACTCTGTCCTGCGAGTACTCACTCTTCCTTTTTAAAAGGTTAACGTTTTAGGCAAAGATAGGCAACCTGCTCCGCTGAGCACTTTTAATGGAAATAGAAACTTGCAACTTGCTACCTACCTATTTAAGTCTGCCAGAGCGTTGAAGCTCGTAAAATAAATTAAATAAAAATTTGAAATTTACAAGGAATATGTAGATATTTATTTTCCCTGAAATCAAAAATTGTATTACAATTTTAATAAATAGCGAGGTTCGAATTTTTTTGTTGGGTCAAAAATAAAAAAATATTTTTTATCATTGAGTGTGAGGTATCAATGTTTACCTTTAGGTCATTTTAACTAGAATTAGACCTAATTTTTAAAATTGTATTTTGCTTTAAAATGACGACACATGAGATTCATTTTAGTTGATTTTTGTACCAGTCCGATTTCAATAACTATTTACTTATATGATAATTTTTAAAAATTAGTAACCCGGCTCCTCGAAAAACGCAATCCTTAATTATATTTTGCGAATCTCACGCCTACTTAGCCGTATGTTTTTAATTTATTTAATTTG
Organism: Forficula auricularia; assembly: GCA_024734495.1. Taxonomy (NCBI): domain Eukaryota; kingdom Metazoa; phylum Arthropoda; class Insecta; order Dermaptera; family Forficulidae; genus Forficula; species Forficula auricularia. Next base: position 1,499,871 of record JALMQS010000264.1, read on the forward strand.
AAAATTAATTTCTCTATGAATCAAATCAATTATTCTTGACAAGAAATTAATTTTAAACAAATATTACTAAACCCGAATAGATTATTATAATTATATATGTATGTATGTATATATCGGGACTATAAATAGGATGAAATTTATACCCATTTGGTGTATTTACACGGGCATTAAATATCCACGAAAGGCACAATGAACAACAGAATAATAAATGAAATGGCTCCAAACAAATAGAAATATCATATTCCTATCGACCCCCCCTCGCCCCCACTCCGGCCGCTCTGTATATAGTTGAGTTAATCAAAAAGAGTTTTATTTTGAAAACGATGGAAATGAGGATAATCGGAAAAGCAATTTATCGACTAAAAAAAGATCCCGAAACATTTTACCGATGTTCTTTATATCGATTGGATAATTGGTGGCCCATTTCATCCGTTGACTAATTGCAGTGGAAAGCCACAGAAACCGTGAAGGGAATTAGAGAACGGATATAAAAAATAAATAGGTGGACCTCAAAGGGGGTGAATTTCTATTATTTGGCTATTGCAATGAAAATTCCCGAAGTAACAAAATTTGGAACTCAAGTAGATCTAGAAAAAGTAGAAGACATTGCCGGATGTAGGGTTCTTCGGGCCCGGGCTGTATATATATTTTCACCCCCCCCCCACCTTAAAGAAAATTTTTTAAACACTATTACTAATTTTTTTTTGTTCATTTAAATCTACAAATAGTAACAATAATAATATTTAAAAAAAACGATAACATCCATCCATAAATCCATCCGCACGCACTAAATGAAAAAAATCGCACTTTTTGGACTCTCGACGAGACCCCATGTAATTTTTTGCAAAACCGTCACGTGCTTAAATTCAACCTAATTGCATACTACAATTTGTGAATTTAACTGAGTCCATGGGTTCCGTAGTCTTTACCTGAGGACCATTTAAAGTCGCGCTTGCCGAGAGACCGATTACAATACTTTCCCCATGCTTCGCATTTGATAAAGTAAAAATAAACTTTACTATAGAAAAAATAAGAAAATAGATAAATATTATATAAAATTATCAACATATTAAATATTCCATCATTGGGATTCAGTTCCATAATTTATAAATGTAATTTTTGTTGTTCAGAGGATGAGGAACAAAATAAGTGTTTGTTTATGACTTATCAATTGCAACGTTTCGCCACTTTTATTGCAGCTTCTTCAGGCTCTACAAAGGAGCAAATACATACATCAAAAAAACACATTCAAAAACAAAAATTCACTCAACTCAAAATCAATTTCATATATACCTTGATAAATAAATCTCCAAACACTTTGTCATTTTTCTTTTAAGTTCTGCCATTAATATACACACAGACATTGGAATACATTTCTACTTTATCATCAACAACTCAAAAACACCAATATCAAAAAATATTCAATCATAACCCTTACAATTTCACTGGTAAAATTAAAAATATTTCAAAATTAGTCAAAATATTAAAAAACTATTTACAATGCACAACTATATACAAAAATCAGTCAAAATATCTTAAAATATATATATACAAGCGAAGGGAATTTTTTCCTTTATAAATTAATTTATATTTGTTACTCTACGTTGGTCAAATTCAAATGATCTCACAAGGTTCAACATACTACTATATAAAAATAATAATAATTCCTTATAATATTAAATATTAAAAATTCAGAGAAAAAATATTAATAGATATGTAATAGTTTTTTCCTAGATTTTGCTTTAGGAAAATCTTCTATTAAATCGTTACAATCCAATTTTTCAAATGCTTCATTTTCTATATAAAGTATAGATCTAACCTTTCTGGTCTCATACTTGATCTTAAATAATTTTTTTATTCTCTTTAGTACAAAGAAAGATCTCTCTTCAGAAACATTTGACACTGGAATTGTCATATATATTTTTAATAATGTTGAAATGTTTGGAAATGTCGCCTTAATATCTTGAAACGTTGCAAACGTTTCGGAAATAATCTTTTTATCCAATGTTTTACATAATTCACGAAAATGATTAAATTCATTTTCTAAATTTTTTTCGTCCCCATTATACTTTTTTCTTTACTTACATTTTTTTATCTCCGGCTGCGACCGGGCCACGGTGCGCCCGTACTATAATCCGGCACTGCATCAAGATATTGTTTTATAACAACATCGAACAGACACAATGTATATCCTAAAATTATTCTTCTAAATGTCTTAGAAATTTCAAAATACTTTAAGAAAATAAATAATGGAATATATACGCCATCTATTATCAAAACTAAAAAAACACAGGAAGAAAACGATTCTTGTCAATGTATAAGGACTTCGTCTATTAGTAAAATCTGGAAAAATAAAAAGTAAAAATGAAGATTGTTAACATCACATTAAATACATATATCTGCTAATGCAGTGCAATCTAAAAATAAATAAAAAAACCCATCAGAAATTATACAGGATGTTTTAATGAATAAAATTGAGAAAAATAATTAAACTCATGGTCTTTTGTTAGCATTAAGCATCTTAATTATGGGCGTCTGCTGGGGGACAAGAGGGTGCACATGCCCCTCCTGAAATAGAATAAAAAATTATGTAACAACCTTGACTGTTTAATGTACCGTATATGTTTTTGGTTTTAAACACTAATATATTAGTGTACATCTTCTACTTGTAAAAAAATGTCAAAAAATTAAATATTTAAATAAAAATTTAATAATATAATTATTTGCTACATAGCTTGGCTCCCGCCTGAAAATTTTTCTGCGGACGTCCCTGGTCTTATATATATAATATATGTTTGAGACTAAATCGCACCCGTAAAATTTATTCAATTCTATAGTTTCTGATAAGAGTCTTCTTTCCTATTAATATGCTTTTTGATTTCGAGAAAAATGAATACATATATATGTTGCAGTAAAAGCCCGTTTTTTAGTAAGAACAGGTTCTTGATGATCCTGATCTAAACGCGTTGAACTGAATAACTTTGTGTCAACTAGAATTTAGTGATATTGGTTGAGTTTGGTTCAAAGGTCTAGAATCTTCATTTTTGACCTTTCGCCTCATTTTGGCTGTTTATTTCAAAATTTTAGAGGCGGATGAGGGTCAAAAATTAAGGTTTTAGACCTTTGAACCAAACTCAAGAAGCATCAGTAAATTTTGGTTGACACAAAGGTATTCAGTGAAACGAGTTTTAACTAGTAAGAACCCGTTCTTATTAAAAACGGGTTTTTACAGCAACATATATATAACTTGTAAATTTCAAATTTGTCTCTTGTTTATTTTACGAGCTACAATGAAAGCTCTGACAGACAAACAGACATATACCTACTGACAGTTAAAAGGCCCCGATTTACTTTTGGGCGGACCCCTAAAAAAAAGGACGAGGGCATAAATGTAATATCATTTAAAAAATTGTATTTATTATTACTTTTATTTTAATATTTGTTTACTCGCATTATTTTTTAATAAAATCTGTTTATTATTTTTATTTAAATATTTTATCACCCTCCCCATTTCGAAAATATTCCTGTGTGATATGGTGCGAGAGTGGTAGAATAAGCTCATATCTATCAAATATTTAATAATGAATCAACTGGGAGCTAATAAAGTAAAGTTCAATAAAGTACATTAGTAGAAGATAAACGTTGCAACTCAATTAACCTAGAAATTTAATATGAAATCGATTAAATAACGGAAATATGGAAGCTCTTTGAGGCGAACACTTAGATCAGCGATCGCACTCTGACTTCTCAAATTTCAATCAACTTAAAAAATTATGGATTACAGCTATTACGACGCAAAATCTGATCTTATTTCGCGCGCGCTACTCAGAAAAACAATTTATTTTCGTGCAATGTTTTTTGTAGGTTAATAAATTTACTGATATATCTAAATGTAAACATTACTTTCCAGTTAGGTTAAATTCAGTCAATTCACCTGTGGGTTCTACTCTTCATATTCGCTTAATAATACCTACTGCATTTGTATTAATTGTTTTCTCCTTATAGCTCAGAACTCTAGGTAGAACTAATTTTTACGGTTGCTTATTTTACCATCCGAATCTTTAGGAACGTCTTTAGTGAATAAAAGCTTAAAAATTTTCTCAATCTAGCCAAAGTCCATTTTGGGTGTACACGTAGGTACACGTACAATAGGGTGAAGCGAAAAAATTAAAATTTTAGTTTTTGTACGTAATAGCTATCAAAAGTTGTAAGTGATATCTGGTTGTTGTTACATTAAATTTGAGCCATTTTAGTCAGCATCTTTAGGACTCTACCAAGCTTTTAAGTTACAAAAATTACACTGCTCCGCAAAAAAAATCGATAACTGACACCATTCCTTCAAATTCCTATTTGAACCCGTATGGAAATAAATAGATTTTCGAAATATGTTTTTTATATATTTTTTGAAAATATATTAAAAATATAAAATTTTTGTATTAAATTTATATAAAGTTTATGTTTTCTATATATTCTTAAAATATAATTATTTTTATGTCGCCCTAGTATAAAACTTATATAAATTTAACACAAAAATTTTATATTTTTAATATATATATTTATATTTTCAAAAATATATAATAAACATATTTCGAAAATCTATTTATTTTCATACGGGAAATGACCTCATTAATCCGAATATCGTCGCCTTAGAGTGTAAACCTGCTAACTCACAAGAAAATTTTACAGGGCAGAGAAAAACAAACAAAGTTTTATATTGTTGTTATGGAAAAACTATTTATCAAGCAGTTTTTTCTACAACTTACGATCGTAATTTTAAGTAGCAGTTTTACTTGGAGGATGCTGCCTCTCATTTTCTTTCAAATGGTATTAATATGTCATATATGATAAAAAAGTCGATCTGTGTCGTAGGATAATGGATAGGAACGAAGTTCCTTATTATAAAAATATTAATTTTAAGTTCTGATTCTGTGTACAGAAAGAAAGTGCCAATTGTTCGGGTATACATTTTGTATTATGATTTTTTTATCGATACAAAAGCAAAAGAAACTACTTTATAAAATTATCTTAATCAACCTTTATTTCTGTTTACAATGATTTATAAAAATATAGTAATATATAACAATAATAATACTATACAAAAAGAAACAGGTATTTATATGAATAATAATATATATCAAAGCCTAATTATGCTCTATCATAGAAACTATAGCTTTATGGTATACTAAACTGGAAGCAGATATATATTTGTGATTCACGATTTTTGCCAAATATCTTCGAGAAAAACAGTATCGATAGTAGTAAGTACTAAAATTAATTACAGTTATTAATGGTAATAATAAATTTATTAAAAATGTATATAATTTTCATACCATACCTTGGATCTTTTGTATTTTTTTTATTCTCGTCGATGCATTTTTGTTGATATTGCTTACTTGTTTTTTTTTTTTATATTTTTCTCCGATACTGAAATTGATTATAAAATCATACTTTCTCGTCTGATGTCTACTAACTTTACAGTCGTATTTAAAATTACACTGCAAAAATATTATATTGATATATAATATACGGTATATAATTTATATACCGTACCTTTTTTTTTTTTTTCACGCTCCCGATACCTTTTTGGTACTCGCGCTTTTTTTTCGTATTTCTTCCTTCCAAAGAAAATAAAAATAAAAAAATGTTAAAATTAAATCCATGAGTGCTAATCGATGGGAGGGGATGGAGAGGTGGGTACCGAACAAACTTGTTTGGAAATATTTTTGCACCTGAGAAAAACAGTATATGAATTTATACAATGTTTTACTCAGTATATTATATAAATATCTAACTAATAGATACTCTAATAATAAATAAATAAATAATCTTAGATATTTTAATAATAATTCATCAAATCCTCGTTGGAAATCAAATTCCAAGGAATTTTTTCTTCTTCTTTAATTTTTATTTCCTTAAATAGAATAAATAAATAATAAAATTCAATTAATTAAATAAATAAATAAATTATAGGAATTAGTTATGAAATCAATTAGGGATTCACGGGGATTTTACACATACACCCACGATTAATATATAACGCTTACCTTTAGTAGATTTTTTTAATTGATTATTTTCTTCTATTAGCTGGAAATATAATAAATAAATTAGTAGAATTATTGCAATATTCTTTTATTTATTTTCATTTCATTTTCATTTATTTATTAATTAAGTAAGCACACCTTTGTTATTTGTTGCTGAATAACGAAATGTTCTGAATGTTCTGCACAAAAATTTTATATTTTTAATATATATATTTATATTTTTCAAAAATATATAATAAACATATTTCGAAAATCTATTTATTTTCATACGGGAAATGACCTCATTAATCCGAATATCGTCGCCTTAGAGTGTAAACCTGATAACTCACAAGGAAATTTTACAGGGCAGAGAAAAAACAAACAAAGTTTTATATTGTTGTTATGGAAAAAACTATTTATCACATTTTTTCTACAACTTACGATCGTAATTTTAAGTAGCAGTTTTACTTGGAGGATGCTGCCTCTCATTTTCTTTCAAACGGTATTAATATGTCATATATGATAAAAAATGGATTTAGGAGGTTTACACTCTAAGCCGACGATATGACTTCCGTTTTCCCCATCACCCACCGTTTTCTGGGAACGCCCCCCCCCCCCCTCTTATGTTTATCATACTTTTCGAAAATTTTATGGCCATTAATTTGATTTGGATAGAGGAAAATTATTTTAACCGTTCTTATAGAGGTTAATGTTGCTTTTGAGAATAAAGATGTTAATGTTCAAATCAGTAAATTTTTTTATTAACTAGTACAGAAAATCAAGATAATTTTCCTAAATTATAATTGCCGGTAGAGTCCTGAAGACGTATGGTAACTTTTGTGAAAAAATAAAAACAGTATATTATATAGCCGTTTGATACCCAACTTTCTTTCGCTATTACAGATTGCAAATCCAAAAATTAAAAAATCACTTCATATTTCTCTCCACCCTAACGTACAAGCATACAAATTAAATTGTCAGAAAATTATTTTAATAAATAAAATTGCGTCGGGTGTCGGGTTGGCCGAGAGGTTAGTGTACAAACCTGCTAATCAAGTGGGCCAGGGTTCGAATCCGACTTGCATCAACCAACTAAAATCTGATCCCTAGATAGAATAAAAATTTTTAAAAATAATAGTAACATAAATTGGCTGATGGCTAGAAAGTCCGAAAAGCCAAAAAATAAATAAATAAATAAAAAGATTTATTCAATTTTTTTTTCGATTTAGATTTTGCTGGTTACTTGAAGGGCCTGAAAGGTTTTCAAGCCAATTTCATGTGTCACTCATTCGTAACAAGAAAACAATTCCCGGTCCCGTTGGTCATTTCTGACTATGCTTTTACGACACATCTCTCAGCCCTTACAGAGAATTCAACCAGGGGTAGTAAAGCCGGTTAGGGGTGAAACTGACGAGTCTATCTCCAATAAATCTCTCTTTGGCTTAGTAAATACCAAAATCCTATCACCTGAAAGCAAGTCAATGATATTTGTACCAATAAGTTGGCATTTAATTAAAATTGTTAGGTATTATACGGATAGAATTCCAGAAATTAGATTTCGGCCGTATAAGTCATACTTTGTGTCTCCTATCTCTTAGGTTAGCTGTCGGTAGGTCTTATAATAAAATAATTTCTACGTCATCCGGCTTAATTGCAGGCTTTCGAGCCAGCAAGCATCGTATTTTTTGATTCTTTGATTTTTTGACCTTCATCATTAGTCTTTTAATTATAAATATTTATTCGTTATTTCTCATGCGCTTAATTACCCAAATGGATATAGAAAAATTCGTCTTGTTGTTATAGCCAAGCTAGCTAGCCACATAACGATCGTTTGTTAGGTGACTATCTTGCTATAACAACAAAACGAATTTTTCTATATCCATTTGGGTAATTGAGCGCATAAGAAATATGGAATAAAAGATTTATTTTCTGGGAACGCCCCCCCCCCCCTCTTATGTTTATCATACTTTTAGAAAATTTTATGGCCATTAATTTGATTTGGATAGAGGAAAATTATTTTAACCGTTCTTATAGAGGTTAATGTTGCTTTTGAGAATAAAGATGTTAATGTTCAAATCAGTAAATTTTTTTATTAACTAGTACAGAAAATCAAGATAATTTTCCTAAATTATAATTGCCGGTAGAGTCCTGAAGACGTATGGTAACTTTTGTGAAAAAATAAAAACAGTATATTATATAGCCGTTTGATACCCAACTTTCTTTCGCTATTACAGATTGCAAATCCAAAAATTAAAAAATCACTTCATATTTCTCTCCACCCTAACGTACAAGCATACAAATTAAATTGTCAGAAAATCTATTTTAATAAATAAAATTGATGATGAAGTTCAAACATTCGAAACTATAGTCTCAAACAATTAAATTATATCTATACCTACATATTTATATATGGTACATATCTATAGATAATTATTAATTGGCTTACGCGAAGACGTCGACGTGATTTTTTAATTTCAAAACCCACTAATGACGAATAAAATATATTAAAATTAGGAAATTTAAATTATTATTTTAAAACTCACTACTAAGTCCAGGCGGGCTTCGTTGCTGGTATGTATGTATATATATTTGTTTATTTGCATCAAACAGAGGACAACCCAATTGAATTTTCTATTGAATTTTATTATAAAAATTTATAGACAGTAAAAAGCAAGATACTATAATCAAATAAAATTGGATCTATCTTGCTTAGTATGATAATATGCTGATCTTAATTAATTCGATTATGCTAAAAATACTAAGAAAATTTAAGATTAACTTCTTCTATAGTAGGACTAAGCCGGGGAATTCCACAAACGATATGTATATTTTTAAAGAGTTTTAAAAGTTTAAGGTAACGATATTTTATTATTTTTTAAAGTATTACTTATAAACAGTTTCAAAATAATTACTACCTACAGGAGAATCTGAATGTTTTTATGAAGTTTACGATTTTATGTTGGGCCGTATTTATTACAGCACTGGGCCCAGTTTTTAAGCGACTTCAAAAAAAGGAGGAGGTTTTCTATTCGACTGATTTTTTTTTTTTTTTTTTTTGTGCATATGTTACCTCATATCTCCGACAATTGTGAACCGATTTTGAAAAAAAAATTTGCATTGGGTCCGGTCTACCTTCCGATTGGTGCCATTTTTTTTCATAGGTATTAGACCTTTTTTGTTAGGTTTGCTCATACCTAACTTCTTTGTTTATGAACCGATTTCGATGATTCTTTTTTTATTGGAAAGGGGGTATCTTAGGGATGGTGCCATATTAATTTGGTCAAGTTCTGATGATATGATCACTATTAATAACATCACTAAAAAGGAAAAATAAAAATAATTTTTAAGAAAAAAATAAAAACCGACTTCAAAAAATTAAATGCAACAAATAAAATACACTAAAAGGTATAAAATAATTATTATCTTATTTAGTTACAACTAAACGACGAAATATTAACATGAAATTACTTTTTAAGTCTGTGCCAAAGATATATCTTTTATGAATCGCATTGGCACCGAGTACAAAAAGTAATTTCATGTTAATATTTTGTAGTTTAGTTGTAACTAAATAAGTTAATAATTATTTTATACCTTTTAGTGTATTTTATTTGTTGCATTTAATTTTTTTGAAGTCGGTTTTATTTTTTTCTTAAAAATTATTTTTATAGGGAATCACTTGCCCACGAGCTTGTTCTGCCGGATATCTCTTAACTTTCGAGATTTATACGTTTGAGAGCTTTTCACATACTAAAATAGTTTGTTAGCAACCTTTTAAATTGTATTTAATAAAACATTGTTTATGGAAGAGTTGATGCAATAACATGGATGGAAATAATCTAATATATTTAATTTAGACTTCATAGAATGTGAAAACAAGGGTGAAAATACACAACATTCAGATTCAATTAATTTTCCAACTTTTGAATTAGAGAATAATTTGGAAATTAAATTTAATATGAAACTTTCTTGCTTAGATTATGATATCCATTATGCAAATAAAAAATAAATTTGGAATATCCTGTAGTAATTGAAACTTATAAAATCGAGAATGAATTGAAAGAGCTGACAATAAACATAAATTACAATAACATTTAGGGAAAGTGGTGTTGGTTTATAGTGAAACATATTAAACACACGAGTTTTTTAACTCAAAAGTGTCGTCAAATCTATAAATCTAAGAGTTTTATCAAAAAAGTGGTCAACAAAATTTCCTAGAGAATGAGACAGAAATCAAGTTTCTATAGGATGAGTGGTTTTCATTTTATGCAGTTTTTCAAAAATTCAACCTCACTGCGGCACGGGTTACCATTATCCATTTAAGATGAAACTTTGTTTGAATTGTATCAAGTTTAATCTAGTTTAAAAATGTATAGAGTGGTCTTTCATGGTCAAAATCGGAAAAAATCCAAAAATGTCCGAGTTTTTGGGATTTGGGTAACAGAAAAAATACGCTAATTTTCAACTAGCGCTTCAGCCCAAACGGTTGGTCCAAGAAAAAACATAAATGATGAATTCTGTAGGAAACTTTATGAACTTTCATTTTAAATAGGAAGGTTATTTACGAAAAGTTGATAGTTTTCGAGTTATAAGCAAAAAACTGCTAAGAAATGAGATTTTTTACTTTTTTTTGCATTTTTGACAATGTTCCGTTACAAAATTGTCTTAATAAGCATCAGATTCGAATTCAGCACACCAAAAAACATAAAGGGTCGAAGAAATTACAACTACCCCAAAACTTTGCGGGTAAAAACACAATTTAACTGGACTATTTGTTTAAAAAAAAATTCCCACTAAATATTTTGCTTTGGTGATTGACCCTCCCCCCCCCCCCATCAAAATTTTCTGGCTACGCAACTGATCAGGAATTTACAAAAGACTGTATAAATTGTTTTACATTGTATTGATTTTATAGACTAGTTGTGGCTATTATTTTGGTAGAGGGTTTAGAGAAAAGGGGGGAGCCAATGGGTGTGGACGAATTTTGAGGTATGAGGGTGGGTGGGGGGAAGAGGCTGGATATTAAACGAAAATTTGGAGATAGGAGAGTAGGAGAGTGGGGGGGGGGGGTCAGGTATGTTGTCTATGGTCGAGATTTATTCGAAAATTCTTTTATTGTCTCCTTCAACAAAAATATACTAAAGGTAGTTCAATTACAAATGCAAAAATTCAAGAAGTCTTCGAAACTTGGAATATAAGTCATTAAAAGAATAATAAACACACTGTTAAAATTTGAAGACGATTTACAAGACCAAACATGAATAATTGCAATTAAAAATGAAATTTTTTACATATGGTAGATTGGGAAAAGGTGGGAAAATGATAATTATTTTTTTTTTCATTGAAGAACTTTCACTATCTTGATGAAAAACTAATATTTGTTAGAATAAAAAAAAACAACATATTTAGGCAATTATTTTTAATGGAGTGGATATAATATCAATGAGTTGGGAGCGATCCATTCATAAAGAGAATATATTAGTGTAAAAAGTACAGTCACGTTATAAAAACATAACCTAAAATTTTAGCAGCGTTCATATTTATAGAGTGGTTACGGGGCTAAAATTTTTGTGTGGATTGTGGCGAAAGAACCTACTTAAAAGCCGATTCCTTTCAAATCCCCTGACAAGCAATTGTAAATTTCGAATAGATACTACTTTTAATGGGTGAAAGCATGATCGTAATAAGTGGACTATGTCATTCATACTCTTAGCGCAGTCGATTTGCCCTAGAACAAACTTCTAAAAATTCAATATTTCCACAAGAATAAACCAAAAGAATCATTTGGCTGCTGGCCCTTTAATCGACGGAGAACGTTTTATTTTTACATCCAGAATTTCTCTGAGAAATACAACCAAAGATAAAAGAAAAAAAAATAATGATCGATGACGCTCCGCGTTTACCCCAATGGCTGGTAATATTTTCTCATGGATACAAATGCAGCATCCCCTTTAAAAATCCAAGATCTTGTATTTCGTACTTTTCATTCGGTTACTTAAATTTAAATACACTTAATTAAGTGTTAGGGCGGGGATGGAATGTAATCAATCTTAATGTGGCATCTTTCAACGCGATAATAAGGGCGCCAACCCTTGCTTTTCATCAGAGAACGTTTCTCAAGAGGCAAGGCGAGGTCGGGGTGTCTTAATCTTAGTAAAACGCACTACTTTACAATCTCAATGAAATCTAATTAATTACAAATGCGGTTGTGTTTGTGATTTAATCAATTAATTGATGGTCTTCTTAAAAATTAATCGAAAAGTATGAAACCTTACGATAAACAAAGTGTATTTATTTCAACTTACTTTATACGAATGAGAATACTTTTAATCAAAAAGACTGATGATATAGGTAAAAGCTTCGAAACTATAGTAACAAATAAATAAATTATATGTAAATAACGGTGATACCCACAATCCGGAAACCCAAAATACCGAAAACCCGATATCCGACAGCCAAAATACCGACATGTGAAATTCAGGCTTAATTGTGATTTTTTATTAACCTTTTTGATATTTGCACAAATATATATACTATCTATATGTGTTTTACTATATAATCTAATTAAGACAAAAAGTACATATCAAATATCAAAGTAATAAATAAATAAAATAAATTTTATCAATCTTTTTAATACATATTTAAAAATATATATTTAACATGATTAACCTAATAAATATAAAGAGTACATAATTAAAATAACAAATAAATAAATAAAATTTTATTATATTTGTAAAAAACAAATTTTTTTCCCCCTAAGAGGATTGACAAAAGAATAAAATTCTTAAATTTATATTATGTTTTTATGGATTATAAATTTTATATTTCATTTATTTATTTTATAATTTATTTACAATAAATAAGTTCTCACCAATCAAATATTAAAATAAAATAAAAAAATTGAGGCTAATTTGGACAACAAGACAATTTGTTAAAAATATTTTATTTCTTTGGTGTTGCATTTTAAATCATAGAAAAAGCAACTTTTATTTAAGTTTTTTCCATGCTTTATTTAATTACTTTGTACCCTGATGAACCCCTGTAAATATATATACAAATCTTTTATAAAAAAACAATCGTCAAACGTTTATTATAACTCTAAACGTTTTGGGAGAATTTTTCTTTTTTAATTAAATTCTTTTGATAAAGGGAGAAATTATTTCGAAACGCTTAGACTTTTAATAATATATTTATATGCACATTTAAACATCGGACTGACTTAGACAGTTACTTCTTGAATCTCGTGAAGATGGGCTAATAATTATAATCTGTAATGTATATCGAGATTTTATTTATTTATTTATTTATTAAAATTCTCCCAGAACTTAAGTGACTTGATTTAAATTTTCTTGTTAAATTGAAGGGTTGTTTTTGTCACAAATATAATAAAACAATAATTTCAATAACTATTTGAATTATTTAATTGATAAACTATACAGTTTCGGTCACCACTGGTTGACCATCCTCAGTAGTTATACATCTCGTTCAAGAACCGGAATTTGTCATTTCACATGAAACATTCATTCCCAAATCTTCAATACAGATACATCACACAATTCATTACATTCAACTGTATATAGCAACAATTTATAAAAACATTTATCACTGAACCAGAATCTAATTTGAACATAGTTATTGAAATTATTGTTTTATTAAATTTGTGACAAAAACAACCCTTTAATTTAACAAGAAAATTTATTTATTTATTCTCATCCTTAGCCTATTTGGGTGTCAGATTTATTCATACATTTGTCATTGTTAAACATAATTTTCTTAAAAAAATCCTTTATACAACAATTTCCTTTATTTTAAATCAAATTATATGTATTATTATATATCAGTGGCGGTTGGCGACTTTTCAACCAGAGGATGCTGTCCAAAAAAGTATCCTTCATTTTTTGAAATTTTATTTTAATTTTCGCTTTTTTTTTTTGCAAATTTCCTCTAATATGGCATAATTTTTAAATTTAAAATTAGATTTTTAAAAAATATATTTTCGGACCTTTGCCTCAAACGGATAGTGCTTTGTCTTTTGTGTGAGTGGGAAATTAATATTTGTGACTTCAACTCCACAGTACCTGAGATGGAAATCGACCATCTTCCACAATGAATTCGCCTCTCCCATAAGAAAATCTTAAATTCCTCCTAATTCTATTAAAATAAGCAAGCTATGACTTGTCTATAGCAGTCTTAGTTATTTCCGATCTTATATATGGAGAGTTCTTAGAAATGCATTAGTCTAAAAATTCCCGAATCATCTTTATTTATTCCTTTTTTGTATTATTACTATTTTAATATTTTCTCAGCGAGAACAATTTTTATTCGACTAAAACTCGTCCGAACTTGTCTTTGACCTACTTGAACTGGAAGATATACCAGGCAGTAACTTCAAACCTTCTATCGGCAGCCTTTTCGAAAAAAATCATTCATTTTAATTGCCCCTTGAAACTATGCAACAATTTTATTTCATTTCGAGAACCAATATACTTTTCAAAACAAAAAATGTTTTTTATAGAAATATTTGAAATAACGGATAATAATTTGAAAATTTAAAGACCTCCTGAAATTGTGAAGTCGATATTTATGAAAATACTCTAAATGTTTGAAATTTTCGGTATGCGTCGCATCCACAGCATCCATGGACCGCACGCCATTGCTATATATATATATATATATATAATATATATGTATATATATATATATATATATATCGAGATGAAACTCATAAAATAAAATATATTTATTTTATTTATGTGAAAACCTACCTAGTAGTTTAATTAACTCTTATTTAAAACCGAAACCAAATTCCTTAAAATTTTTTGAATTAATAAACGCTTGACGATTGATTTTTATAAAAGATTTAATTTATTTATAAAATAACAATTAAAAAAAAACTTTCAATATAAATTTTAGGTATATGGAACATACATAAATTCGATTAGTCAGACCGCATACCGAAAAATCGAATTTAAATTAAGGTCTTTTAAAAATTGAAAAGTTTTTGTTTTGCTGAGAGTATCAGAGTTGTTGATTCACAAAGAGAAACAAAGAGGTTGTCCTCTGCTTGATGGAAATAAACATACACACATATATATCCAAATTATATATCTGTATATATATTATTTATTTGTTTGAGATTATAGTTTCGAAGACTTGGTCTTCATCATCAGTCTTTTTCTAATTATAAATATTATTTTTTAATTTTAACTGGCTCCCAGCTAAGTAAAGATCGAAAATTTTCAATATCCATACCGTATTGACCCCATGAAAATAAAGGCTATAATAATAATAATAATAATATACAGATATATAATTTCGATATATATGTATGTATGTATGTTTATTTACATCAAGCAGAGGACAACCTCTTTGTTTCTCTTTGTGTCTTTTTAGATGCCGGGAGGTACAAATATTACATAAAAACGACAATTTTCCAAAATATTAAGATAGGAAATTCGTTCTCATTTTTCTTTGATAAAGAAGAAGAAATGAGTGAATTTGTGGAATTTTTCATAATTTTAAAGTAAGTAATTTTTAAATGCCGATACGTACCTACAGATATCACCAAAAAACTACAATTTTCTATCGAAATAAATTTTAAAAAATATAACATAATTCTACTTAAAGAAATCTTAACAGGGAAACACTATATATATTTTTTTACTCCACATAAAATCTCTAAAAGTACTTAGTACTTTTACGTTAATACGATTTTTTGACAAAAATTGTTATTGTTTTATGATTTAAAAATAAATACAAATCTCTTATTTTGAGTTTTGTTAAACGCTGGAAGATTATTTTTTAAAAGATTCGTTTGAACATTTATACTATATCGACTTAATTCAACCCGAGGGGTGATCCGCGATTGGAAGTAGGTGTACACCTCTTTGGAAGTATTTTGGAAGTAATTGGCAATATTTTAAAGTACTTGGAAATTGATAGAGATTTTCTTTAGGAGACGGACTGGTATAAATATGCAATTGATGTTGATGAAAGCAGTCCACTTTCATTGACTTTTTGTTACCCTGAAGAAGGAGAGAATAAATTCTCCGAAACGTCGGTTTAACAAATAAATGTAAAATAATAAAACCTCTATAGTCTTATTATTTTTTACAAACACCGTGGACTGCTTTCATCAACATCCAATTGCGTACTTGGAAATATTTGGAAGTGCTTGGAAATATTTGGAAGTGCTTGGAAATATTTGGAAATACTTGGAAATATTTGGAAGTACTTGGAAATATTTAGAGTTACTTGGAAATATTTGGAAGTATAAGTGGAAGTAGGTGTACAGCATATTAGGTCGCGGTTCATCCCTCGATTCAACCTATATATAGTACATATATATCAGTGGTTTTCGGTCCATGGATGGTATGGATGCGGTGCATTCCGAAAATTTCAAAATGTCAAGAGTATTTTCATCCGTGTTATATTTGAAAATTTATAAAATTTATTTTTCTGCGTGATTTAATACATTTAATTTGCATTATGCATTCTACAAGCGCGACATTCAGTTTTCAACTATGAAAAGAATTGAAACATCACCAGAAGAAACCGAAGTGAATATGAATTATCTGTTTAAATATCAATTGATAAAAAATCTAATGTTAAATTTGAAAAAATAACGAAAAATTCTATGATGCGGTTATTGGACAGCATCCCCTGGCTGAAAATTCACCGTTACATATCGGAGAGAGATTCGTCTTGGTTATAGGCCCAACAAGCTAGTTAGCGCTTGGGTTCGATTCCCGAGGGGACGAAGCCATCTGATATGCAATGTAAAAATATTTCTACTAAAATCTTTGATTCGTTCCTAAATAAAATTAAATTCACTTCTAGATATTACAATCGGGTTGATTTTTGAAAAATTCCATCTTTTTTAACCCGCTTTGAAAAAAGGAGGTTATCAATTCAACGGAATGTCTGTTTTTTCAAAAAAAGAAACTCAAAAAAGATGCTTAAATCTTTACATTAATACATATTTATATTTGTTATATATATCTATATTTTCATCAAGCAGAGGAAAATCTCAATGATTTATTTTCTCTTTATGAATCAACAACTCGGTTATACTCTAAATACTTTTAACTATAACACCTCCCCATTCAAGAATATGCCTTATTTGCGGACCTAATTTATTGCCAAAAGGAATTCTATTAAAATTGAAATAGTCCCGAAAAATGAATCATATATTTGAAGGGTAAAAACATATTTCGCCGAATTTTTTTTCTTTTTTACAATACAAGGAAAAATGTTGACTTATACGTAGATACTAATTGCTATGGAGAAATTAGAAACAACTGAAAATATCCACATTTTGGCGGATTCAATTTTTATGATCCAGTTTACTCCTTAATTGTTGCTTCACGAGAGCATTTTAGTGCACCAAATGATAAATCACCCCGGAATGCAATTTTCATATAAATCGACAGTAAATTATTTGCTGCAAATGCATTAATTTGGTAAGATTTAATCAAAGCCTCGGATGAGATAGAAAAAAAACGTTTTTATGTGTCACCTATAAATCTACTTGATTTGTAGAACTATAAAATCATTCGATAAATTCTCTTGATATCAAATCAGGCACTTGTATGCGAATGGACCTATTTAAAGAGAAAATATTTTTTTTTTCAAAAATATATTTAAATGCTAATAAACTACAAGGGCAGCTTGAAAGTATTATTAATTAATATTTTTTTTTTGACTTAGAAATTTTCTAATTTTAGTTTTTTGGAATTCCTCTCCCCATTTTGGGCTACTCTCAATTTCACGTGAATATAGTAATTCTTGTAAAGTCTTAAAGGGTATATATTAATCAAAATTAGTTACAAAAATTGATCAAAAAATTATAACTACTAAATTTTTTTAATCTGTCCCTCTCCCATTTTGGGCCCCTGTACTTACTATTTTTTAATAAAAAAATAACATTTGTTTTTTATTTGTTCAAAATGTTTATTAATCTAGCTTAGAAAGTTCTAAAATTTGTTTAAAATGTTTTTTAATCTGACTGTCAGTGTTTAACTGTATTTCAATGTCAACGATAGCTCAAAAATGGAAGCTCGCAGGGTCCAATGTTCAACTTTCCAAAAAAAAAATTAGAATTCGATCTTTCTAGAGACTATATTAGAATCCCGTATTTAAAGTTTTTAACATATTATATATTTAAACTGTTCTTATGTTTTTTGGTGATAAAAATATAGCCTAATCACCCATATTTGCAGATATACCCGTATACCTATATTATATATCTCTGAAATAGTAAGATAATATTGGAATATATTATTATATTGTAAAATAATAATAGTGGAATATAGCGGAAATATTTCTCGGTAATATTACATATTATTAAAATACATAGTATATCATTGTAATATTAGTATAATATTGAAATATTATTTATCTGAAATTCATTGGCATGACGTGTTTCATAGTACAGTGAAACCGCTCAAATCCGAACTAATTGGGGCTGTATCCTGTTCGGTTTTCAATTTGTTCGGATTAGCCGAAAATTTCCATAACAAGTGAAAGATTAAGTGATATTTTGTGTGTTTCTATTATTATTTCATTGTTTTTGCAAAGTGATTAATCTAAAGGATTTCAATAACCAACTTACTGCGTGCTGTTTTTCAATCCTGGATGACATAAGTATGTAGGCACATTTACACTTTGTTAGTTATGCTAACTGTACTTCTTTGTTAATTTTTCAACTAATTATGTAAAATTTGGTTATTATGTAGAATATATACATAATTATTTTATGACTAAATAAATAAGTTTCTCTTTTGCTTGTTTGCTTAAGTTTTTCAAACTTTTATCAAAAAAAACTCGTTCGGATTTCTCGGGATTTCGGATTTCCGGGTTTCGGATTTGAGGGGTTTCACTGTATATATTAGTATATATCGATTCTTGAAAAAATTTCACTTTTTTAACTAATTTTAAATTTAAAAAGGGGGGGGGGGGATTATTTAAAATAGCTCAAATTTTTTCATGAATTGCCGCAGCTTATAATCAAAGCTAAAGTATTGATGTTCTATCTTTTCGACCTTCATTTTTAGTATTACCTATCTATTTGTATTGTTTTCATTCAAAATATTTTTCCACATGAAATATATCCTTATTTTTTCAAAAGATATATAGATAAATAGTGGATTCTATTTTTTGGATTTCAATTCTTGTATAAACGATATCACTGCCATAGAAACGGTCTTTCGCTTTATTGATAGCCCCTGTGATATTTTTCCCTCAATGGCGATTTATTCCCAAGTTAGCCTTTAACATATTCCTAAACCAAGCTCAAAAGATAAACTGTCGACTAAAGAGACACACATACAGAGATATAGGGGGTGGTTATAGGGTTATGGGGGGCAACGCGGATGGGGATTAATAGAGAGAAGCCAAGCACTCTCTACCAGCGACCGTCCACAAGGCTATATATTCCTCTGGACGGCCATTTTATGGAGATTTTCTCAACTCAAGGGGGCTGCAGGGGTGAAAATTGAATTAACTATTCGAATTATTTCGTTTTAAGCGGCAACCAAATGGAATTAAGTGAAAACAGAGATAAATAGGTGGAGGAAGGTGGAAATAAATTCAAAATGGCGGAAAATGTACTTCATTCAAATTAGTAAATTTGTAAAGAAGATTTAAAATTAAATTAAAAAATAAATAAATAAATGGAAACGAGACGATTTATTAAATTTAGAAAATAAGATATAACACGATACGCTTGTTAACTGATCTTAGGTAATATTAATGTCACAATAAATATATAATTTCAATTTTTATATAATTTAAATGATTGCTTGAATTTAACTTTTTTGAAAAAATCACACATAGGTATATTTTGTTTTTATTTTTAGGGATAAAAATCTCCGAATTGTACTGGAATATTAAAAGAGTGTCAGTAGCAATTATTATTTCGTTAAAATCTCTTTTTGACAAGATACAAGTAATTTTTCAATTTCGGAAAAAAAGAAAATTACACTACAAAAAAAATAAATAATTGTACTATTATTTAATTTTATATAGAGATAGAATATTTTCAAAAAATTCTTTATTTTCACTTCATCAAGGCAGAAAATTTTACTAATGCTTCCCCCTTATAAGTTATAGAAAAATAAAATTTCATTACCACAAAAAGAATACTTAAAACGAGTATTTTAAATAAATATGACAAAAACTAATTTCTTTAAAACAGCTTGAAAACAATCTTCGATTTTTATGCGATCACACGCAAGAAGGGGCGCATGAAGAAGAAGATCATGCAGCCCCTATGGATCTCGAAAGATCCATACAATTTCCTTTTCACCAAAAGAGAAAATTCTTCAAAAGGCCCCCTCGCCAACGATTTGGGTGACCCCCCTCTTAAAACACCAACATTAAATTGTTTGCTAGTTTGTACTGCGTCACTGCTCTTACCACCCTGGATGCAATTCAAAAATGATCAAACTAAGAAACGACCCTCGCTATATCCCTGTTAGCACATTTGGTCTAGAGCAGAGATTCCCAAATTTTTTGTCTCGTAAACTCCTTGCCATGTTTTTCTGTTTTGGGTAGACCCACTTCTTAAGAAAATAAACTAGAAAATCATAGATCAAAGATGGTGTCATCTATTAATTCCGATGGAGTGGAATATTTTTAATTAAAATAAAGTTTAACTTTTCAAGAAACTTATATTTATTCTAATATTATATTATATACAGAGCTCGAATTTAATATTTATTTTTATATCTCTCCTAAAAATTAAATTTGTGAACCCTTCCAAAAATGGTGAAGTTATACAAAGGATCCCCCCTTACCTCTCATATTCGGATTGTTTTAAGAAAATAAAGTTTTATTTTTCAAGAAATTTTAATTTATTCTAATATTATATTATATACAGAGCTCGAATTTAATATTTATTTTTATATCTCTCCTAAAAATTAAATTTATGAACCACTCCAAAAATGGTGAAGTGATACAAAGGGTCCCCCCTCCCCTTACCTCTCATTTTCGGATATTTTTAAGAAAATTTCTACTGCGCGTATGCGGTTAACATGAAGATACTGTGTCATTGTGTGCATGTTTCTACAAGATGAAATTTCATGTTTCTACAAGTTTAAATTTTATTGCAACCACGAACCGAATAGCCTACTACCTATGTCAATTTTATGAGGTATACTAATTCAATTACTATGTAATTAAATTTAAATTTAAATAAGATGTAATTGACTGTAGTAAATAGAATAAAATAGTACACTATAAAATCCCCACTTCGCTACTAATATTATAATTGCGGAAATAAGTTTGTATACAAAACCGCAGTGTACTGTCTGTCTGTTTGTTGTTTTCACGTAAAAACTAAGCAACAAATCTATCTGTCTATGTGAATTATTCCAAAAATTAAAAACTTGATGCTTAAATGAGATTCACTATAGTGCACCCACATTTACCTCTAATAGACCCCCAATTTTTTTTTTCATTGGCATGGACCCCTGGGGAACCATGTGGACCACTTTGGGAACCACTGCTCATGTTTTATAGACACTAGGAGATCTTCTAGACATCATAAAGACATCTTAAAAACGATAAGTGATGAATAAGACATCTTCTAGAGCAAGTGTGCTATCTGGAATATAGCAGGACTTACTTATCTGAGGCAAGTGAAGCACCCACCTCAGGACCCCCGAGTTAAAAAAAAATGTAAATCCATGAATTGGAAAAAGTGAGAAAATAATATTAAAATTGTTCACATTTAATTCAAAATCTACATCATGTTTAATTGTCTAGACACCAAAATATGCTCTTGATGATCATGTTGTAGAAATTACTTTCTTTCTATTTTTCACATGAATAAAATCATCAATAATTTCTAAAAAATTTCTATTATTAAAAATAAAATTGATGATAATATTGAAAAAATAATTCAAGGGCCTCCGGATAAAGTCCGCCTCAAGACCGCCCAAAGTCTTTAAACAGTACTGTTATATACCTATATATAAAAGAATTTGTTTTTTACATTAAATGTCATTTGGTCACCAAGACAATTGTCTATTTATAAAAATATTTAATATCTTAGTGTTGCTTTCTAAATTTTAGAGAAAGGAACTTTTTTCTTCTATTTTCTTTTTTTGCAAATTTCACCATTGAAAAAGGAGAAATTCTCCTGAAACGTTTGATTTTGAAATAAACATGTTTTGGATTGTTTTTATAAAAGATTTGTATTTTTTATCTATATATAATATCGATCATTATTTTGTCGGTCATTCTTTACGAAAGTAATCAGAGCTAGTATATAATAATTAATATCGAATGACCAAACCACACCTCCAGTCTTCAATAATTTCTTCCCAAGCAACAAGTACTACTTAATTCGCCCCTCGTGCCTGACCCCGCCCTTTCAGATACCATCTCAAAATAAATCCTCATCGTTAATAAAACGGAGCTTTGAATATAATAGAACAAATATCCCATATACATACACATATCAAATGAATAGTGCTAATACTAATAATATACTCTAAAGAGAGCAAGGGATATAAAAACGACACTTAACTCTACCATTACAAGATGATTAGCTCTTATCATAATCTGCCCTTTTATCTTCCCTTTGGTTTTTAGCTCGTTTAACATTTAACAACAAGCGCAACAATAGCTCGATAAATAAATAAATGTTGGGAAGCGCAGCGTTTATGATAACATTATTTACCTTTTATGTTAATTGTATTCTTATCTTTATAATATAATGTCACATTGTTTTATTAAATCGATCTTCAGTTAACATTTTGGATGGGTATCTTTATCTATAGCCAACTAGGGTGATGGAAGAGTGGTTAGATAATAAATTTGCTTTGATGTTAACTTCAGTTGAAGTTAATTTATAATTTAATCTTTCAATTTTTTACTGTGTTATACACGTAAAATGGAGAAGTATTGTGATTCTGAAGGAAAAATTTCAGATTTTACGAGATATTTAAATATCCCCTGATATACCGTGTCAAATAATTTTTTTACTTTACCATAGATTAAAAAGTGGTTTTTTGCTTATTTTTTTCGAAATATCTCTAAAACCGCTGAAACAATTTTGATTAAAAAAATTGTGCGAAACCATGGCATTTCGGTCTACAAAAAATCCCTTATAAGTGAACATCGAAAAAATTATATTTTTCGAGATAATAACTGTTTTGTCAAAATATCTGTTAGTTAGTCTGTTAGTACGTGCGTTACAAAACTTTTGTGGACGAGATAGCGTCAAAAACTAGTGCGAATATCAAAACCAAATTTTACACTTTGTTTTGGTGCATTGAGATTAAGAGCTGATTATATTTTGGTTCGCATCGACCCAAAATTAAAGGGGGGTAGGGGGTTCAACAAATGAAAATCTAGGCCCTTGTACCAAACTCAACCAAATTTTGTATAACAGGGCCCCCAGTAATTTAAAAATTCAAAAACTAACCATCTAAAATGGGGAGAGGGGAGCGAAAATGAAAATCTATGTCCATAAACCAAATTCAACCAAATGTTGTATACATAATCAGTGAGCCCCCAGTAATCTAAAAATGCAAAAACTACCTCTCTCCCCTACATGATTATAAATAATTTTATTAAATATTAAATATAAGAGTGGGGCCAGGGTGTATGGTAAAGTCAAGTGGATGGCCACATCAGAACATGCCATTGTTTTTTATTTTTTTTTGGCTTTAGAGAACTATGCCCATACAGCCATATGCCAATTTATTTTTTAATTTATCAGGTTTGTTAAGAAGGAGGCCCTAGTTCAAGCCTCAGTGCAAAGATTCGACCCGCTATAATCCGGCACTAATACTAACACATAAATAAAGTAGCATACTACATAAGATCTTATTAAATATTTAGTTAATAAGAATTTCAAAACGAAATTCTTTACCATTGTTTCTTAACCGGTGTTCCGCCAAAATGTTGCAAGTGTTCTGTGAAATTATAGAAGCAGCATACTATAATATCTAGGAAAGTAATCTTGAACGATCTTGAGGATAAATGAAGAATGTCTTTAGTAAACTCACAAATTGAATTTTCAAGCGAGCAAACCAAGCAAGTGTATCTGATATCTTGTGGTTTAAAAAAAGCCTATTTTTATGTACCTACCTATATTTAGTTTAAAATATAAAAAATTTCCTTGGTAATAATAACGGAATTGTTGATTTTTAATAGTAAATCAAAGAGGGTGTCCTCTGTTTGATCCTAAGAAATAATTATGTATATATAAATCTTTTAAAACTCACTGTCATCCTGTACCTGCTGAAAAAAAGAAACCCTATCCTTAGATACCTAGTCCTACCACATAACTTTGCAATCCAAGAATCTCGCTAGTACCAGTAAACTAGAACAAATATCCATAACAAAACTTTTCGTTATTTTCCAAATTAACATCAGATTTTTTTCTCAATAGATTTTAAAGACAGAATGGATAGTCATATCTGCACTTTTGCTACTTCTGGGGATTGTTTTTATTCTTTTCATTGCTTAAAATAAACTTTCAATCGACGCTCTTCTTGAAGATATAGTGCAAATTAATTGTATTAAATCAAGCATCTTTTAATTAAACTTTCACGATTCATTTTTTTTATGTAATTTATAGATTTTAAATGAAACTCTGGTGTCGAATATATGTAATCTATTCAATTCAACCTCATTAAATCAAAGTAATTTCCATAAGATAGTCAATTAGGAAATGTGGTAAATGCTTTCCATATACTTTACATATGTTAACTTTAAAAAGTTCAATATATTTTAAATTCTAAATAGCTTGAAATCGATATTTTAGGCATACGGATATATCAAGATATAATAACCTGGTCCTTTTTAACCGACATCAAAAAAAGGAGGAGATTATTTGATTAAATATTCATTCAATTGAAAACAATCTGTTTTACTAAGAGTAGCTTATTTGTTAATTCATAAAGAGAATTCAATGAGATTGTCCTCTGCTTGATGATGGTCAAACCTTCAAAACTATAGTCTCAAACAAATAAATTATGTATATATTTTTATTTTTATTTTATGAAGTAGTACAGGAATAAATTTTAGTTTCAATGAGTAGATCAAGAAGTTACTTGTAGTGCGGGCAAAATGGATAGGTCAATTTAAATTAAATATAATTTTAATTTTTTCAGAATTAAGTTTATTTAGACAACTGTTGAAAAATTGTACAAAATGAAGTTTAGGATTAAGACCTAAAGATGGCTTTTCTATTCAAGCCAAAACTGTATGAATCAGCGCTTTAAATATGTCTCTAAATAAACTTAATCCCGAAAAAAATTAAAATTGTAATTAATTTAAATCGGCCTATCCATCTTTCCCGCACTACAAGTAGCTTCTTGATCTACTACTCATTGAAAAAAATTATAAATATTTGGTTAGGTATATATTATACTTACCTTTATATGTACCTTTATGTTTTTTGCATCAAGGAGAGAAAACCCTCATTAATTTCTCTTTATAAAAATTTGTTTAATTAAATTAAAGAAATCTCTAAAAACTCTAAGCTCAAATTGAAATTTTGATAAATGAAAATAAAACAGTTGAAAAATAAATCACACATTTTTTGAAACTTCTCCTTTATTCTTATCTTTTGTACAGTTTGATCTTTTTTAGTTGCTTGTATTTTTTTTGTCAATTTTCATAGATAAAGACCATCAACAACAACAAGAACAACAACAAAGGAAAGAAAAGTGAAAGGGTGAGTCTAAAAAAGAGTAAATGTTTCCAAATGGAATATTATTGATTTTCTATTAGAAAAATGCATTTTTCATCCGTCTAATCGTACCTCGAAAAAATCATTCAATTGAACAAACATATTTGTTCAGTGATAAAAAATCGTTTTTACATAAAACATTTTTTTTATTTTACATACGAGGGATTTGGCTAAGTATTGTAATCGTGAATGAAAAAGTCTTTTTTTATTTCTAAAAAACCCAAAAACGGCTGAAACTCTTTTGATAAAAAATTAAGTGAATTCACGGCGTTTCGGTCTACACTAAAACGTAATATAATCAAAATTGAAAAATTGTGTGTTAGTGAGTGCGTGTATTATCGAATTTAATGTATGCTCTAGCACAGTGTTTCTCAACCTTTTTTGGTTGACGACACACTAAAAATATCTCGAATCATTTGCGGTACACCTAAATATAAAAAAAAAATAAAAATTGTATGATCCAAAAAAATGAAGTAATTACAAATGCTGTTTCAATGTTACAAAACTCATGCAATTTTAATCATTTGTCAAAAAGACTCGCGGCACACTGATTGAGAAACACTGGCTTAGAGAGCCCAAAATCTAAACAGTTCTCCGCATTGAAAATACAAAAATTTTGCTACAGAACAAACTTTCTAATACAAATTCTTTTTATGAATTTAATTTTTCTATTAAATAGTAAAAATGAAGAAAAAATAAAACTTTTTCACGTTCCAGTACGATGGCCAGTTAGAACAAGTATTTTTTTGCACATTATTGTCTGAATTTTATTGAAGCTCTATTAAATATTTGCTTTCTATATAACAAGTATAATTTTGGCCATTCCTAGAATAATAGAAATTAAAAATTTAATCTTTAATATTCTGAACAGGTCTTGACTTGTAATGTATTTGGCATCCTTGCATTTCCTTCGCTATAAAGGAAGAAGTTAGATAATTCTATCCACACCCTTTTTAGCTATTTTCTTCAATGTGATTCTTATGAAAGACTCGCCCCCCCCTGCACATTTATTAATTAAGAAAAAAAGTGAAAAATTTCCCAAGACTCGGGTCGCTAGATATGACGTAGTAATTAATAATAAACTTAAATATAAATTGTAAGTATATTATGACTTGGCATTAAAATCTCAATAAAATATTTTCATTTTGCAATTTTGAAACGGAACTTTTAAAGTTAGAGCAGTAGAGTGTATCTCAACCTTTTTTAGTTGACGGCACACTAAAAATAACTGGAGTCATTTGAGGCACACTTGAATATAAAAAAAAAAAATAAAAGTTAAAATTGTATGATACAAAAGAAAAGTAATTACAAATACTATTACAAAGTTATAAAACCCATGAAATTTTAATTATTTCTCATAAAGCCTCGCGGCACATTTGACATCTCTCTCGGCACACAGGTTGAGAAACACTGCTCTAGCATAAAAACCAATTTTTTTCTTTAGATATTGTATGGTGAGATTAAGACCTGATTAGATTTTGGTTGAAATCGGACCAAAAATTGGAATAGCCGGATACCGACTGAGCGAGCTGCCTCGGGCGTTTGCCGCAGAACCGTCCTGAGTGAACGCAGGAAACGACCCGAGGCGCCTTTGAGCATTCACAAAAACCGACAACCGATGGATCGGGCCGAGGTAGCCTCAGACGAGGCAACGGGCAATTTTACCTTGGGCGAGACACGTACTGACCGACCAGGCATTTGCCTCAAGGGGCTGGCCTCGCGAAGTCAACCCTCAGTCAGTATCCGGCTAATGGAGAGGATTTTAAAAATGAGATCACCTTATCCGATTTGGACCTAAATTAATAATAATCGGCTTACGACGGCGTAATCACCGTGATTGATCAAAGAGTTCCAATGGAGGTCAGTGATTGGCCGTGCTTGCACAATGCTTAAATAAATACGCGGAAGTTTAAAATTAATTATAAATCTAAAATTTTCAAACATTCCCCAGCAAGATGCCCGGTGGGCTTCGCAGCGGGTAAAAAATAATAAACTAAAAAAAAAAAACTTCAAAGATGGGCTAAAAAAGAACGAATATTTTTTCTAAGTCGGAAGTGAAATTGATATCAGATGAAATTTATCGAATGGAATCAACATTTAGATTAATTTCGGAGCAGACTTATAAAAAATTGTTTTATTCTTTTTTAGCGCGCCTTTGAAGAAATCTTAATAAAATTTATTTAGATCATGCTTGGAAGTGAATGATTCTAGGATTGATATTTTTCTTTTATCGAAATTATCGATAGGAGGTGCATAAATTAATTATTTCTCCTAGTCCCGTCGTTGTATACAAGTTCAGTCAAGTTTTTCAAATTACTATTTTTTTTTTCATTTCCTTTTTTTGATTTTTAAGTTAAATATTTTTACTAAATACCCAAATTGATTTTCTTCTAGTGCATGTCTAGTGTCTCCATTCAATCTACACGTACGCATTGAATTGCTTCAACTCTTCGAGATGATGCATCTAGTTCCTCTGTCTTAATTATCTCTTATCTATATTGTTTTTATTTTAATTGATAACAATATTTTTCCCTTGAATTAATTTTTTTCTTAATCTCATTTCCGCTTTCTCTTTCATTTTAATTCCTACCACACACACCTACGGGTGTTGGACAAAATAATATGAACACCTGACATACTAGTATACACAATATTTATTTATTTTTTCAAAAAAATGCCTATACCCCGAAAACTATGGGACTTTTATTTTAAAAAAATTAGGTTCTGGACCGTCATAAACTGATCTATCTCCTGTTCACGGTTTATCGTTGTCACACGGGACATCCTGTATATGTTTTTACTGACCCGGAAAATCTCAAAAAATCAAATTTCATTAAGGTCAAAAACATTTTTTTCACAACATTTGCCTTTCTTTCTTTTGCATTTTTTCTCATTAAGAATTTCATTCGAATGAGTTAATATGAAATATTCTATTTTCTATAGTGATTCTAAGGTATATTTCTCACATGCAAGCAAAGGTTCCCAATCTTTAGAAAGTCAAGGACCTCTCTGCGTATGAGAGAGAGAGAGAGAGAGAGAGAGAGAGAGAGTAATTGAATAGACCTTATTAGGTGAATTAAAAATTAAAAATAATATTAATATACTGGTTTTAATTAACGAAAAAAACTACTGATGAATGCTTGGTCCTTCAGGTACTTACTACTAATTTATATAAACAAAAGCCGCCTTCTGATTTACTTATTAAATAATAAACAAATCTACCATGCTAAAAAAATATATATTTTAATCTTATTCAGAAAATTGCTATATTTAAATTTATTGAGGTACATATTTATTTATTTTATAATATTGGTTGATTTTGACCTTCATTCTCCAATCTATTGATCACTAATAAAACTATAATTAAGAGTTAATATTTTTATATTCTAAAAATTTAAAAATTTTAAAAATTTTAAATCTTAAAAGGCCTACAATCTAAGATCTAGATATGATTTGTTTCATGTCAGAAGGGATCGCCTTCTCAGAAGTCAAACCTAAACGCCAATTTAGCTTTCCAGACAGATGAACTTCCCATAAAGACAAGATTTATATAATTTAGAGAAAATCAATTTAACTCAAATTTCCTAGAACTAAAATTGTAAAATTTTGCTATGAACTGAATGCAATTTTCATCATAAGATAAATTTCAAGATCTTAAGCACATTAGTAGCTTCCCACAGACAATTAATAATAAATCAACCCATAAATCCAGATTCCACTTCCGCATTTGCTAATCATCTATATTCTTTAGATCACTCACCTTCACCTACTAATCCCACCCCTATTCATTTTGAAAGAAAAGGATTAAGATTGGATCTTCTTGAATCCACGGGAATAAAATATGCCTTGTCGAACAATGAAAATATTATCAATAATCAACTTGATGTAAAACAAAATATAATAATTGACCTATTAAATACAAAGCCAAAAATTTATTCCCAGCGTAGAGACACAAGTCAATGAACTTTTAACTTTTCTTTTATCTGTCCACACCTATGTCAACAAATCCCAACCTGATATTTTCACTTAACAATAGCCTAAGAGAAAATGTCCTTTAAAATAATTCAAATATTCTTTCCCTCTGTTCAATAAACATATATATATATATAACCTGTTATTCAATAAGTTGAATTAGTTACTTTCTGTACTTCCTGAAGATGGGTTGATAGCCCGAAATATATATATTAAAAAAGAAAAAAAAATTATATCTTTTAATTTTTTAATTTTAATGTGAAATAAGTGACCTAGAATCCTTAACTCATAGTAAATCAATATTAAATATAATATTTATTTACTCTTATCTTTATTAAAGATGTTTCACCTTGCACCAACACCACAATCTCTACTAATTAGAAATTAGTTTTTTACTAATCAAACAAGATGGTAATTATTAAAGTAAAGGGTGTGTAGTTTCACAGTGAATGAAATAAAACTCAAAGAGGTTTCATTCACTGTGAAACTACACACTCTTTACTTTAATAATTAATATCATGTTTCACCTAAAACCTACACCACTTTCTCTAAGTAAAAAAAAAAAACAACAAGATGGTGGTATTATTTGAAAAATTACCATGACTTTAGTTAAAGATTATAATTAAGGATTAAGGGGGTAAAATTCTAAAAATATGCTTGCCCTGAAAGGCTCCTGAGGAGGCTATCCATTCTGACATAATAAAAACATATCTATAACAAACACGTTAGATCAGTGTCTCTCGAGAACAATGGACAAGTGATAGTCGAGGTCCATCGAAAAAGTAAAATTAAAATGAATTTATTTTCACACTATATCTGAAAATCTCAGAGTTCGGAAATTACACACGGCAACATCTTTCACTTTTTCCCCCAGTAATAACATTCTATGAAATTTATTACCCTACCCGCCAAACAGGGCGGGGCGACCGGGGCGCTAAATTTAATTAATTAATTTTTCCTAAAGAAATTATCTATCTAACAATAAATCGACTTAAGTCATCGTTGCGGTTTAAATAAGAAAGAAGAATTGTCATATTTGTTGGAAGTTCTACTTTTCTTTGGATTGTTGTATAAAAGCGTTCAATTTTGTTGACATTGTTTGCGCATCCCAAGTCAAAGTGGTTGATATCCCCAATCGTGGACCCATCACAAGAGCAAAAAGGATTCTCTCGAAGACCTATTCTGTGCATATGAGCTGGGGTGGTAGCATGGCTTATTCTCAGCCTAATTAGTTGAACAGTTATTTTTCTCAACAACTTGATGTCATTAAACCATGGTCTTTTTGGTATATTAGGCTGTATGTTGTATAGATGCTTGCCTTTATTTAGAGCTGTATTCTTCCAGAAGGACTGCCATTCTGTATTTGTTTCAGTTTTTAATATAACTTTTATGTCTTTTATCGGCAATTCTATTTTACTATAAGTGATTGGCCTTGGAGTGAAGCTAAATAGCCTAGCTTATCCACTCTATCATTATTCCTAATACCTGAGTGACTTGGGATCCAGAGTAGCGCTATCTCCTTATTCATATAATGGCACTCCAATATTTCATTGACTATATTTAGTATAAGGTATGATGGATTTTTGTTTTTTGGAAAACCATTTATCGAATGTATGATGCTAAAGGAATCTGTACAAATGAGGCATTTATTCTCAAAGTTTTCATGTTTAAAGAATTTTATAGATTCCCATACTGCGAGACATTCAGCCGTAAATATTGAAGCATCTTTCGGAATTTTAAAAGTTTTACTGGTATTCCTTTGCGGGCGCATAAAAGCAGATCCAACCAAACTCGTGTCAGAGCTTTTAGACCCGTCGGTGTAAATTAAACAATAATCAACAAAATGTGTTACGATATGATTAATAAATAAAGTATTAATATCAGGTGTATTAGCAGAATAAGGAAGAGTATACGTTTTAATTTTAAAATTTTGTATAGAATAATTATATGTAAATAAACCAAATTTTGGAAAATTTTTAAAATTAGGCATAGTATCTTGGACAAGAAGAATACTATTTACATATGAAAATGTAATATTTTGAATTCTACGAGTAGTAAATAAATTTTGAATTCTTGATATTGACTCTAACACTAAACAGTCAAGTACTTAATTTAAAATAGTAAGAATTAGAAGCTAGAACATCGTGATGCAAAATATACTGCTTTTATATCGATATTAATTTACTGACCTTTTCATGGAGATTAGTGGTGTTAGTCAGTCAGTACACCACGGCCGTCGTCCAAGAATGACATTATAAAAAACGTACTCTAGGGGGGGGGGGGGCACCTGGTAAAATCTCGCCCCTGGCGCCTACAACCCACTCAACGGGCCTGACGCCAACCTACTACTCATTCTACTTTCAGCAACAAAAGAGGGATTTAAAATAAAGCTCTATGACCATGGTGCTCTTCGCTATCTTTTCACCCATATACTGGTATTATTGTACCCTTTCGGAGGGAATAAGAGTAAGGTGGACTACTTAAGTGTTCTGAATTATAAAAGTGGTACCCACTTTAAAGAAGTCTGAATAACACTTCCTTAGATCAGTGGTTCTTAACCTATGGGACGCGATCCAAAATTGGGTCGCGACCCAAATTCTTTGGTCCACGCCAAGTCGTTAATCAAATATTTTACTTACTATTATAAGTTGAAAAATATATTTTGATTTATTCAATACTATTAAAAGTGAAATATCGTCCCCTTAGAATTTAAACCTGCTAACTCACAACAAGGAAATGGCAAAGGGGACATGAACATATTTCTCAAATTTGGGTTGCGACTTAAAAATGTTAGAACCACTGAGATTATCGGCTTTTTAGATTTTTATAATTTTAAAATCTTAACTCTTAATTAGGTATAGGTATAGTCCTTTTTAACGTAATGTTAATTTTCCAAATAATACCATCTTTTTTGAATAGTAAAACACCCATTTCCTTAAGATCTTAATAAAGTTATTTTTTAAATCAGACAATTTGATTTTGTTCTACTTCCGATTGGATTCGTTGTTCTCGTCTTGTCTCGTTTTGACCCTCAAATGTCTGGATTCTTCTTGGAATCCCATCAACTTTCAACCCCCCAGGACTCACTCCCCACCCTCGGGGGAAAAGTCTACTCCTTTGGCCCCTTTCTACTTTCTCCTACTAACGAAAGAACAAAAAAAAAAAAAAAAAAAAAAAAAGAGAAAAAGATAGGGAAGAAGCGTATTTAAGGGCTCACAATGATTTACGACTTTAACCCTTTAAAGGGATATATACTAATAAGAATGAAAAGAAGGTACAAGTTTATTTACACCCTAGCCCATTATTCATCTATAAAAAGGATTATTATTATTATTATTAGTAGTAGTAGTAGTAGTATTAAAATAAGTTGTAAGAATCATACATCTCTAATTAGATAAAAGAGGAACAGAGACAGAAAAAATAAAAAAAAGAACATTTGAGGGGATGCTATTTTTTAAAGCAGGGTTGAATTTCTTTCAAGTTCATTTTTTTGTTTTGTTTTGTGAAATAAAGTTTATAAAAAATGGTAGAATATTATTTTCAAGATCATTTATCATTCATTTTTATTTTGATATATATTAAAAAAAAAACATCATTTTAATATTCGAAGTTTTTATAAACTTTGAATGTGAATTCTCATTAAACTGCATGCATGTTTCAACCCCTAACTTGCTGACTACCCCTTTCATCCACATACACATGCACACATTTATCTTCAATTTTCCATTATGATTTTTAAAAAATGTACATTTGAATCAATATTATTAAAAAATACAAAAAAAAAATTATGAACACAATACTGGTATGCTCTCTGTAAATTTTGTTGATTAATCAGTTTTCATGTCTGCGAACGGTTTGACCTGTTCAAATTTTACAGAATAATGTGTTGTTCAAGAACTGCACATATAGTGATTAAATTTAGAAAGCATAAAATCCAAATATTTATTCGATTTGTTCTTTGATACTAGAATGAGCTTTCTACAAACTTTATTTTTTCGACTGATTGAGGATTCGAGAATTTAAATAAATAAACAGATGGGTAAAAATTCCCACGCGAGAGTCTCAAGCATATTTTATTTCACATGGTTCATAGCCGTTTTTAATTTGAGTAATAATTCTGGGTAAAAATCTTCTCAGTGGTGGTTTTTTATTCCCTTTAATGAACATTATTAGGACTAAAAATTAAACATTTTCTCTGGTTTTTATCAATTTAGTTTATATTTAAATAAAAAATTATTTATTTTAGCTTGTTTCAAATGAAAATGTATATAAATAAAAATATTTATTTAATTAGAATATTTATTTTGATTGTGTATTTTAACGAGGAGGCTTCTATCTCTAATTTAGAAAATATTTACATGACTAATATTCTACCATTTCAGAGATTAATTTACTACATACGTACATTTTATTATCGAAACTAATTTTACCTTTTGACGGTTACTACAGCAAATAAATTATAAATTAATAATAAAATCAATCAATAAATAAATGTTAAAATGTGACCATCGTGTTCGTGTTTGATGAAGCGTAGAACATTGGATTGGAAAAAGAGAGGAAAAATGGTAAATTTTTCTCTCATGTAGAATCTTTTTCATTCGGATATTTTTCTGCACATTTCGACATGTCATATAAAAATGTCGCTCATCTTCCTCTATCAACTAACTCATTTCTATGAATTAGAAAGATATGATAAAATAATTTCCGTCCTATAGCCTTCTCTATAGTACGTGTCGTTCAATACAATTGGCCCTTGAAAGTTAGAAGTTTTCCTCAAGAGTATAAAATTAAATCCTGAATATTATCTCAGGATTAAATTATGAGTGCCTGAATTTATAGTAAATGCACGGAACTGATCTATATTCTTTATATACAATTTACTTTTAAGTACGGGGGAGTCGGGTAGCTCAGTCAGCTAACGCACTGGCTTCGCTTCGGCATCGATCGATTATGACGATGTTGAGGTGGAGGTCCGGGGTTCGATCCTGGCTGGAAAATAAAAATTTCTACGGGCTGAAAACTCGGCTCCCTCACTAACCCTACTAACACTCTACTTATGTGCTGTCTAAATGGGCTTTGCTCCCGGTGACATTAAATAAATAAAAAAAATAAAAAAATAAAAACCTTTTAAGAATTTTTTTTTTTTTTTAACTTTGAAATATCATGTTTTCAAGACAGTTTATATAGTATTATAATGCGCTTTATTATAGCATTGTTTTTAGATCTTTTATTATAATGTGCAACACAATCCTTGTGATATATAAATGAAAATATTTTATATTCACCTGGAAAAATAAGTTCTGTATCACAAAGTATAGCTAGTTATAAGAACGAAAATATTAATAATGAGTTTTGTTTTGTTCTTATAAACAAAGAACTGATTATGACAGCATAGACCAGGGGTCTCCAAGCTACGGCCCGCTGGCCAAATCTGTCCCTTGAAACTTTTCCATCTGGCCCGCGGCTACTACAGAATTAATTCACAAATATTCATTATATTAAATTTTGGTGGAATATAATAGCGTATTATTAATATGATTTCCGTATAATATGTTATATCAGGCCCATCCATAGTTTTTAATGTTCACATGTGGCCCTATCTCTAAAAAGTTTGAGGAGCCCTGGCATGGACTATAGAAACGTTTTCGAAAATTGACTGGGTGAAAAAATATAAATGATATCTATAAATTAAAAATTTATTTAATTTATATATAAAAATACATATAAATAGAATTAATAACTGTCAATTCTCATGGAATAAAATTAAAACTTAAAAAACAAAAGTTAAACTAAATAAAAACCAATTAAGGTTTATTTAATTCATTTAAAAATATTTCATTCCATCTCGGATCTATTAGATGATGACCTCTTATGATTTGCTTAAAATGGTAGACACCTATTAGTGTCCACCCCTCCTTAAGATCAATGTAGCTCGCAAACTAAATATTATACAAACTTGAAATTCTTAAGTTAAATATAGATATTAATTAATTTTATTTACATTTTTTTATATTATATTAATATTTACATAAAACATACATTATTTAATTATATATTTATATTTTTTAAACACAAAGTTCACCCTTCTTCCCCCAAAACATTTCTATTTAGTTACCTCCCTGGTATTGATATAACTATGTAATTCAAAGCATCAAAGCTTTAATTCAAAAATTTTTCGAAGAGGTCAGCACCTGAAATGATGGGAAGTAGAGAGTTTGCATTTTTCAGGCATCAATTAAGTCGATTCCTAATCATTTTAGGGTTCCTATTAAAAATTAAAATATTGTTGCGACTATCCGTCTCTGAGACTATTGCAGGGCGTAAACTAAATTAGATACATAATACTTGAAATTTAGAAATTTTGAGTATTAATTTTCACCAAAATAAAAAATCGAATTCATATTAAAATTTTAATTTAAATAAAATTATTATATTGCGAATCGTTTATTTTTTATTTTTACAATGGTATGTGAGTTATTCCTGTTAAGGCCTCCTTAAGTAATACTAGCATTAATTATTTGCAATTTATTTATCTTCAAAATGACGGTGATTATTTAGTTTTAGGTAATTTTTAAACCTATCGCCGATTAAAAATAACTTTATTTGAAATTATGAAAAAATTTCACATATCCCGCTATACTTATTTTGTTATC
This sequence comes from Forficula auricularia, assembly GCA_024734495.1. Classification (NCBI taxonomy): domain Eukaryota; kingdom Metazoa; phylum Arthropoda; class Insecta; order Dermaptera; family Forficulidae; genus Forficula; species Forficula auricularia. The sequence continues at coordinate 1,536,224 of JALMQS010000264.1, forward strand.
AACCTCAAATAAAAACGAATTCGATATCTCAAGTATTTTGTAAGATATTAATTAGCTAGAAAGACCTAGCTATACAGTTTGACTCTTTGACTCTTTGGCCTGTTTTTGATTTCTGGCAATATAGAACCTGTAAATAAAGCCTAGTTTACACGGTATTAGTACTAAGTATTATTGCTAACCACTCGCACTAATTCTGTGTCGTGTAAACACACAATATAAGTGGTTAGTATTAGTAGAGTGGCAAGTGCGAGTGAATAGAAATGGTTTCTATTTACTAATAGTAAGTAGCTACCCCTACCTATATATGAAGCATTCCACGCCAAATAGGACGGTTTGAAAAATTTTAATTTTTGATTTCCTTCATTTTTTGACATTTTTTAGTACCTATCAAAAAACTCTTCCTGCTAAATTTTGAAATTTTTTTGATCACCGGTTTAAAAGATATTGAATTTCGGTTTTTCGCTCATAACTTCTTCAAAATGGTCGAAATTCAATTTTTTTTTTGTTATTTTAGTTTTTTTAATACTTACTTTTTTAGAAAAAAAATACAAAAATATTATTTTAAATAAGTTATGAGCAAAAACCTAAATTCAATATCTTTTAAACCGGTGATCAAAAAAATTTCAAAATTTACCAGGAAGAGTTTTTTTGATGGGTACTAAAAAATGTCAAAAAATGAAGGAAATTAAATAATATACAATTTAGGAATTCAAATATTTAATGTATTTGATAATTATGTAATACGATCATTATTAGTTAGATTTTCTTTTTATTATTTGTAAAGGGAATCAAATTTAATCAATCATTCAATATTAATTTAAAATTCATTATTCACTTGAACTTCGAACAGGCAACTCAAATTGACGATTCCTTTGCCTTATAGATTTCTGAAATAAATTTTTTTAAATAAATTCTAAATTAATTGTATAATAAATTTGTGACAAGTGGTATGACAAGTGGGAAATAAAATTGATAACTTTTTATAGATAAATCAAGTTTGTTAAAATTCATTCAAAAAAAATTGTTTCTAGATTTATTGAAATGGCCGAAAAGTGGACAGCAGAAAAAACAATCAAAATTCCTTGTCCACAAAGCGTTTTTTATTTTTCAATTCCTGAAAGTCGTACCTGTTTGGTAGAAACGCCATATATTTTTAAAATTTAACTAAAAATAATTTAAAATAAATTTTTTTAGATGCTAAATTCTGAATATAAATCGGGCAAATGATAAACCGGTCCCACGTATCGAGTGTATATATATATAAGATATTTGAGATAATCGTTTATAGAGAGAGTACGAAATTGTAAATACCTATTAGGGAAAACGTACCAAGCTTTTCTATTTTCCCTATTTCCTCCAATTTGTTTTCATAAATCTATTTAAAAAAATATTTTTTTACTATTATTTCATTCGTTCAATACTGAATTCAATTACACTCTTCCGCACGATAATCATTATCCCATTTTATAAGAGAAAAAAATCGCACCATGGAAATTCGTAAATCAGTATCTTTTTATTTTAATTTGCATGTGAATGCACGAATTTTAACCCAGTATGGGATGTATTATTGCTGTAAATGCGTATGGGTGCCTAACTCTCTATGTATGTGTGCACGTATGTATATTTGGGGTGTATCGATGGATGTTCCACTTGATTATCCCTGGGTTGATGGTATTAAACGTCGATTCCCATTCAGACCCCGGAACCTTATGGGTTGGGATCCTTTTCTGCTCTATTGTCCATAGATTTCAACTGATTTCGATTTGGATTAATTGAAATCCAATCCTCACCCTCATTCGATTGCGAATCCTTTCAATGGCTTCTCTTTTTTCATCCCACACCACCAAATAGGAATTCAATTGACCCAATAATAAACAAAGGAAGATCTCGCAAGCACAGGCTGCTCAAATTGCACTGGAGATTTTTAAATAATTTTTCAAGAGAAGCTCAGCCATCTATAAACGCTTCTTCTATCTTCAATATATTTAATCTTGATCTGTCCTTTTGATGCTGGGATTTGAATTTACAAAAATTTTAATTTCACCAAACAATTTTGTGACATTTATTAAATAAATAAGCTGTTAACGCTTATATATTTGTGATTGAATTTAAAATATATTATGACCCTAGAATGCTAAAATTTGGCAATTTTGTAGGAGTTTGGGGAATTAATAAAGATGAAAATTAATCACGAAAACTTTACTACTCTTAGCCTCTAAAATGAAGGGGTGAAATTTATAGCGTAAATTAACCTTTCTAAAAAAATAATAATAATAAATAAAAGTAAAATCTTCAAAAATAAGAGAAATCCCACACTTGACAAGCTGTGAAAAAACAGGCCAGATTCGAAAAAGTAATGATATCTAGAGGTCAGCCAAGTTAAATTCGCCATGAAGAAAGTGGAGAAAATGGTACTTTAATACTAATAATTTAAATTATTTTCATAAAACTTGGTTTGTCACAAATTTAGTTGATTTACCCAAATGGCATAATGAGTTACAGCCAAGTTTCATAAAAATAATTTAAATTTAAAATTTAGAAACTATAAATTTAGATTGTCATTCAAAAGGTACAGAATTCATTTTAATTGAAAGTACTATTTCCTCAACTTAATTATTCTTGGCAAATTTAACTTGGCTGCTTTAAGTACTTTTTCGAAATTGGCCTGTTTTTTTACAGAATGTTTTGGGTGGGATAATCTTTACAAAAAAGCTTAGTAATGACATGAAAAAGATTTTTCCAAGTAATTAATTATTATAAACAGAGAAAAAATGGACCCCGATGGACCGGGGGTAGATAGGTCCATAGTATCCTCTGCTTGTCGTAAAATGCGACTAAAAGGGGTTGAACGTGAGGCTAACAACCTCGCTCCGTAAAATAACTTCCAAAACACGGAAGCAAGCATATGCTTTCGTTAAAAATGAAGAATAATACTAACACACCTGGATTAAACAAAAAAAGAAATTAAAAAAAATATTCTTCTTTGAGAAGCTTCTCATAAAGAATCTTGTATTATATCTTTATGCTTGCCCGGATAACTTTTTGGCATATCGGTCCGATTTCTGAAGTTGTTAATACAACATGTAAGAAAAATTATTAAAAACATCAAAAATATGGTGACCACCTGACCACCCGTCCTATTTTTGGAGAAACCTTTTGCCTTACGTCCTACCGCCTAACGGAAATGTCCTACTTTCACAATTAACTATTTTGCTATTGGCGATTATATGATAATTTTGTATCGGTAGTCATTAATAATAAAAATAAACTTTTTTTCATATTTTTATATTAAAAAATGGGTACAATTGCAACAAAGAGTAGAGTAGATAGTATTTAAAACAACAAGAGTAGTATATCTTATATCAATTTAAAATTATTTACTTATCAATTTTTAGTGTTATGTATTAATTTTTACTAGGTACCGATTATTATTGTTTTGACCTAGGTTGTCAAATGTCCTACTGGGATAGGTTATAAAACTTCAAATGTCCTACTCTGACTACGAGGGGTGAACCGCAACCTAAAATCTTGTACACCCACTTCCACTTTCATTTCCAAGTGGAAGACAATAGATGACAATAGATTATCTAATGAATTCCAAAGTAATTCAAAATAATTCCAAAGACGGTGTACACCTAATTCCAATCGCGGTTCATCCCTCGTCTGGCTATGTCAATATCTGGTCGCCCTAATTTAAAATTAATCAACAAGTTTATTAAATTTTACAAAAGATAAAAAAATATGAGGATAAATCGTCCGAATTGCATTATGTAATGGGAATTCGCCCTTTGTTGGGGACCACAATTTTAAGCCCCTAGACTTGGGCTGTTTGTGAATTTAATTTTTTTCAGTTATTTATGGAGTTTCTAAAGTATCATTATTCGTTATTAGTTTTAATTTTTTTAATTTTAATTAATTTCATTGTCACTTTATCTTAGAAGTGTCTTTATTGGTATTTGTGTTAAGTCTTCAATGCTTAGTGCCTCAATCGTGTCAGCGAAAGCATTAACGTAGATAAAAAAGAAAAAATAAGAAATAGGTTCTTTGATCTTTCCTCTGTGTCAAAATCTGCCTTAAGGATACTTGCCTTTCAGGCCTAGATCTTATTTAAAGCCCACTTAACTTAACGAGGCCTAATTTCATCCCTCTCGCTAATAGTAGTCACTTGTACAGCACAGACTTTGCTTTATAGCCATTTTATTTAATTTCTTTAACCCTTTATTAATTAAAATTGCTTTCATTTAAAATAATTTTTTTTTAATCTATTTGTATTTTATCTGTAATGCGTTTTCATTGATTGATAATTCCATATGTCAATATTAATCTTCAATTGTTCGAATACATTAGAGCATAATTATTATATTTTTCAAACGTTCATTATAAATTAATTTAATGGGTGTCATATAATTAAATTTTCATTCAATAAAAAATGACTACATAAATAGTGATTTATTTATAACAGGTGTATAGCGAGAAAGAGAGAGACTTCCAAATTGTCATAATTATCTTTAACTGGATCTAGACACGGCAGTGTGTCAGCCAAGTTCAGAAAAACGGCCATGTGTATTTATACGAACCATTTCGAGCTACTTTTGACCCCCCATAATTCAAAAACTATTAGACCTACACACTCGAAATTTTTCATGTCTAATAAAGCCCACCTAGAAACACCTAGAACCCAAAATTTCATTAATAAAACTACTTATAGTTATTGAGTTATTAAGGTCTGAAAAGTGTCATTTTTAACACTGATTGACTCACTTACTGACATTTCAAAAACCTAAAGTACTTCCACTGATCCTAGAATTCTGAAATTTGACATGCTGGTAGAGTTTGGGCTACAATTAAAGAAAAAAATTGAAAAAGTGAAACTTTTCCTTTTTCAGGACCTAAAATGTAGGGGTGGAATTTATCATAGGCTTAATTAACATATAGTGAAAATACAATCAAGCTAGAATTCTGAAATTTGGCATACTGGTAAAGCTTGGCACATTAATAAAGGAGAAAATTGAAAAACTGAAACTTTCCCTTCTTCGAGGTCCGAAATGAAGGGGTGAAATTTATGAAAAACCGACAGGGTTTTTAACGAATATTTTATTAGAAATATTTAATCATTATTAATATAAATGTTTAAATGTTTTAATTTAGATAAATTTAAGGATAAAACTTTTCAAAAATTTGTGATATCTGACCAAAAACATAAATGTGAAAAAGGGTTTTTTCGTAATCAAATTAATTATTCTCAGGTAGACAGATCCAAATCTTGGAGTTTAAAAAAGGTTTCTCTTTTGTTTACTTTTGTACCCAGACAGACAATGGGTCAGGTTAATCCATTGTTCACAAAGGCCTTGAAGAACTATTGTGATTGTGGATTTTAACATATTTTGTTCTCCCTTAAACGTTAGAACTATTAATAAACGTTTTATAATTGTTTTTATAAAGAACCTTATTTATTTAATAGAATAAAAAATAATCAAGAATTTATTTAAAAATATATTTCGCATAAGCAGAACTCAATTTTCTGAAAAAAATAACACATTTTGATAGGTTTTATTTATTAACAATTAGATGAATAAAAATGAATCATATGGTTGAATCAAAACAGGTGCAGGAGGTGGGGTGCAGTGGTGGGGGACCCGGGGGTAGGGCGAGGTTTCTGGGGTGAGGTCGAGCGGGGTGGAGGTGGGGGGGGGGGGTACAGTGTGCGAATATTATATATATTTTGTATTTTTTTTAATTTGAAAACGGCTCTCAAATAAAAATCGACATTTTTATCAGAATTATAAATTAAAAATAATATTAAAATAAAGCTTTTAACTGAAGGAAGAAGTTACCGAGCATCGCTCGGTGCCTCCGAAATAATAGTTTATTATTACGACAAAACGAATTTATCTACATCCAATCTGGTATTTGAACGCATGAAAAATAACAAATAGAATATTGATAATTAAAAATAATGTTGATGAAGATTTGAGTCTAAAAGTTCTAGCAAATAAATTATATATAGTATACTGGTCTCGCCAATTAATATATTTTTAATTAATTATTCCTGTTTCCCCATCTGCTGGATCTGTAATTTTTTATTGATATATGAAATTAAGCTCTTAAAAAATCTCTCTATTATAGAAGAGAGATATAAAAACAGAATTATAATTTTCTATGATTATTTTGAATGTTCTATTCCATTATCTTGTTCTGTCGGATCATTAAAGACATGGCGTTCTTAATAAGTTTTCTACTCTACTCTACTCTTTTACTAAGCTAGACTATAATATTCGTAAATTGGAGAGCAAATGGAAAAGAGAAAACGAATAAGGAAATTCTTACTCGAGCTAATTTAATTTAATCTTTTTTTTCTCTTTTTATATAATAATATTTATAATCAAAATGCGATAGATTATAATGTGCTAATCTTGGATATTAGCAAAGCTAATTTCACTAGAGGAATTCTTAATTGAAACTCGCAGAATTCGTGATAAGCAAATGGAATTTCAAATCATTGACGAGAGAAGGAGTGAAATTGTTATAGAAGATTGAAGGGAAAATGAGAGGGGTCTTGTTTAATTTGGGATTAGGTAGCAAACAATCTAAGATTTATTTTAATTTGTAAGTCAAACAATTCACCTTCAAATGAATGAAAATTTGCAAGATAAACGAGCGATAAATTTCTCAAATATTAATTTTACTTTCTTTTTTTAATTATGAAAAATTAAACTATTGTGATCTCTTATATTCTATAAATTGAAAGGGTTAAGAGAGAGTAGAATAGTTGATTATTCATAAGAAGAAATCATTACGGTTGTCCTCTGCTTGATGAAAATAAACATATACTGTTCAGTCGCTACAACCCTGTAAATTACTTCGTCGCGACGACTTCTCAAACTTGTTGCCTCTGGTTCGCAGTCCGCCACCAGAGGACGGCAAAGTCGCCCTTCCTCTCTCAGCTTGGGCCTGGCGTGCTGGCTCCTCAGTATTATCGTACGCTCATGATCACATGGATCGAAGTATATATCGCTATCGTTCGACGCTCCACGTGGAGCCATCTCGCTCGGCTCACTCTTTTGCTTAATTCTCTTTTTATAATCATCATCATCAAATGTACATATCACCCCCGCCAAAAGCGGGTAATAAATGTTTATTAATACATATTTGTGTATAGTGCTTTCATTTACCCTTAACTGGAGGGTTGTATTCAGTCCGAACTTCCAGCCCTTCATCACGCTCTCCCACCCTGGTGTACGCCCGTACATATACCATAACATATACATACACAAGTATTATAATTCTTTTATAAAAACAAATTCCAAACGTTTGAAGATTTTTTTATGAGAGATTTGTATATAAATGTTGCAGAAAAACCCCGTCTTTTAGTAAGAACGGGTTCTTACTAGTTAAAACGCTTTTCACTGAATAACTTTGTGACAACTAGAGTTTACTGATGTTGGTTGAGTTTGGTTCAAACTGGTTCAAATAATCTTCATTTTTGACCCTCGGGCTCATTTTGGGTGTTTATTTTAATCTAAAATGTCAAAAATTACACCCTCTACAACAGCGGTCGGGGAATCGGGGTAAATTACCCCAAATGGGTTAACAATGAAACTATCGGGGGTAATAAAGACATTTATTAAATTTTCTTTTTTATAAACTATTATAGTATTTTTACTTTGGTAGCTTTTCCAGAAATTCAAAATCGTAAAATTAATAAAAGTTGAAAAAAAATATAAAAACATTAATAAAAGTTATGCGTTTTTTGTCATGATGAGTGTTCGTATATTTTTTTCTTTTAACAGTCTTTTTAAAAAGCTGTCAGTTAAGCCCGGCAACGTCGCTTTTTCAATTTCAAGCCAACTTTACTATTGTTATTTTGCCCAAACAGTGTTTTATTTTTTCGAATTTATTAAAAGTAAAAACGAAGAACAGAAATCCGGAATGCCGAGGACTGTATTCAAATTGCGCTTACGTCAAAAGGTCCTTTTTCTAAAACGTAAAAGCGTTTGAATTATGTTAATGTTTACAATTTATATTTACTTACATATAGTTTTAATGTAATTCCAATTAATTCAATAAATAATATACATTTACCTTGCTTGCTTTTTTTGCTTTTCAAAATATAGGGGTAACAGCGAGCTAGGCAAAAATATTTTGGGGCAATGGTTAAAAAAGTTCCCCGATCTCTGCTCTACAACTTTGATTCTAATTTTTGACATTTTCGTCTAAAATTTGTTTAAAATAAACTCCCAAAATAAGGCAGAAGGTCAAAAATGAAGATTCTAGACCTTTGAACCAAACTCAACTAACATCAGTTAGCTAGTTGCCACAAAGCTATTCAGTGAAACGCGTTTTAACTAGCAAGAACCCGTTTTTACTTCAACATATATATTTCTTTATAATTTTACATTAAGCCATTTCTATACGCCCACCGGTACAAAAATCACCTAAAATGCGCAGATTGGAGACCTCTCCAACCTTTATTTTTAATTGTTTAAAAATTCTATCCTAATTTAAAAAGAACTGTACAGCAAAATTTCACACTCAATGATAAAAAATACATATAGAGAAACAAAGAGGTTGTCCTCTGCTTGATGCAAATAAACATACACACTTATATATTAAATATGTAAATGTATAAAGTTTGAATTTTTAATTAAATCACACATGATTAATTATAATTATTTACATTAAAATAAATAGTCCAATGTAATTATATTGTATTATTTGTTTTCAATAAATAATTATAAATAATCATGAGTGATTTAAATAAAAATTCAAACTTTACCATAATAAATAGTACAATATAATTATATTCTATTGTTTGTTTTCAATAAATAATTATAATTTATCATGTGTGATTTAAATAAAAATTCAAACTTTAATCAATAAAAACTTTAACAGCTTCATACTAATATATTTGTATAATTTATTTGCATCAAACAGAGGACAACATCTTTGTTTCTCTTTATGATTAAACAACTCTGGTACTCTCGGCAAAATAAAACTTTTAAATTAAAACAAAAAAAAAAAAAAAAAAAAAAACACCAAAAAAAAGTCTATCGTTTTTAAAATATCGATTCGATTAAAATTTTAATATAATTATTAATTTTGGGAAAAAGGACTACAGAAAAATTATAAATTTCCTTTTTTTTTTTTTTAATTTAGTTTATGCAATAATTACCTGAAAGGTGAACAGACAGACATTGTAATTGCGACACTAAAAAGTTCCCGTTTTACTTTTTATCAGAACCCTAAAAATTAGCTGCTTTTTATTCATAAAGCATTCTTTATTTTGAAGCAAAAACAGGGTGATTTCTTGTGTTCCTGCTAAAAAAGATAATCCATATCGACAAAACAAAGTTTTAGTACAGAGCTTAATTAATTTTAATTTTAAATCATAAACCGATTGGTTAGATCCATGTTAAGAGTCTTTCAGAATAAAGTTAATAATGAAAATTCAAGAATGCTTGTCAATAAAACAAGGCCTTCCAAAAGTGGCAGATTCTTTGCCTACGGAGAGGAAGGCCTGTATTAAGCCTAGCTCACAACAAAAATTTGTTTGGTTATAATCTGACACCTACATCAATTTACACAGAGGCACAGATCCATAAACACATACTTTTTAAAAAATGGCAGAGTAGGAGTACTACTGTAACCTCTGAACAAAAACGAATTTATTCCTTTCTTTATACGGTTAATTTCTAGAGATGTGACTTATTTTGGATACAAGTATCTGAAATACAGATACAAGATACAAAATACGTATTTTCATCTTATATCTCAAATACTTTTTTAATTTTCATTTTGTATTTTGTATTTAGATACATTCTTTTGGTATCTTAGTATTTTGTTAAGTTTGGTAAAATACTTTTACTAATTACCTATGTCCTATGTATTTTTATACATTACAGCATCCCATCATAAAAACAAAACTGAAAGCACCCTTAAAAGTTTAATTTATCAATTTTACTTAGAGAGAGTGGTGTAGATTTTTAGGTGAACCATGATATTAATTAATAAATTAAAGGGTGTGTAGTTTCACAGTTAATGAAATAAAACTCAACGAGGATTTATACAAACTCAATATATTTCGGATTATTAGTCCATCATCAGGAGTTTACAGGCTAATACTAATAATCCGAAATATATTGAGTTTGTATAAACCTCTTTGAAGTTTTATTTCATTCACTGTGAACCTACACACCCTTTACTTTATTAATTTAATTTATCAACCTAATATTTATTTAAAGTAAAGAAAATTTTTAAATATATAAATACTAGGTAGGTTTCTCATAAATATTTTTTATATATATTTATGTGGAAACCTTCCTAGTATTTTATATTTAAAAATTTTTTGAAAAAGTTCCAAAAAAACATTTTTCAAAAAATTTTCTTTACTTTATTTAATTTGTTTCACCAAGAACCTACCATTCTCCCTTAACAAAACTATTAATTATTATTAGACTGTATTGTCTAGTTCTCTAGTTATTTTTGCCTGCCGCCGTCGACGAATCTTATTACATGTTTTTAGAGGACTCTGATTCCTCTATTGAAAGTAAAATACGTATTTTGTAACTTGTATTTCAAATACCATTTACAAAAGTATCTTGTATCTGATATCTCAAATACTTTACTTAAAAGTATCTTTTTTTATGATATTGATGTGAGAAGGAGATACACCAGAAGGTGCATCCCCTAAAGGCCTGTATGGGATGGCCCCCCCAGTAGAAGGAAAGAATTCGGGATCACGAGCCAAATATCAGAAAGTTAGATACAATTTAATATCCAATTTACTAAGTTTTTAGGGTCTTCGAGCAGTGGTAAATTCTCCGTTCGATAAATTAAATTAAATTTATCTCCCACTTAATTTTGTTTCCAGACCATATACTTACAGAAAAAATGTCAGGGTATAGCCGGGAATCGAACCCGAGACCTCCGGGTTGCCAGCCAGGCATGCTGACCATTACACCAGGGAGGCCGACATCTTGTAACTTGTATTCCAAATACTTTTTATGAGGTATCTTCTACATCTTTGGTAATGTCTTAATAGTTGGTTTGTTCCGCAATTTCCTGCTCGCTGCCTGTTTAAATTTCTTTTCCCAGGTTGAATTTTTCAAAGAGCCGATCTAATATCCAATATCAACCCTCCTTAACCTTTAACAAACTTTCCTTCTAACCTTTGTATATATAGCTATAGAGACGTTCTTTTTATATTTTTGTAGCTGCGTTGGCGAAAAAACCTTTCCTTCTGACATCTAGACATTTTTTTCTCTTCTTCTTCTTCTCCTAGATATAGAGTCAATCTATAGAAGCAGTGGCGATGATTTCATTTCGCCCACCCCATTGACCTTTACCTTTTGCTAGTCCAAGAGAAAGAGAGAAAATATTCTAAGATAATATGAACAATACAGTGGATTGAACAAAGGCTAGAAAAAGTATTAGTATTAAAATTGAAAAATATATTAAAATAATTAACCCGAAAGTTTGATTATCTTTTTTTGAAAATAAGATGGAATTTTTTCAAAAATACAACTCTTGGTGCAACCAGATAATCAAGATAAGTGTTTATATTTAAGGTCCAAATCTAAGATTTTAATAGAATAATTTTATATTGCATATCAGATAGCAATATAAAATTATTCTATTAAAATCTTAGATATAAATTCTTATCTTGATAAAATATATATATAAACTCGAGTGTAAACTAAAGTAGGTTCACTACATGCCATTTACTCTCATTTCAGAAATCAACCTTTAAATACAAAACTTTATGAGAATTTATATTTTGACAATAAAATTTACCTGGCTATAAAGAAGTACAGTTATCCTTGATTAGTGCAGGTTCGAAATATATGCGGCTTTGATTAGTGAGCAAAAAATTTCAAGACCATCCCTTTAATATATGCAGTACCAAATTTGATTTCTGTGCTTCAAAAAGTGGGATTTTTTTAGCAACTGAATCTCAGGGATTACTGTAGAGTGCAATAAATTTATATATTTATTTATTTTTATTTCTGTTATTATTAAAAATAAATGCAATTTTTTAATTCTTAGTATACATTTTTAAATATCAACATATTCTTCAATTTTTTAAAGAACATATAATATTGATACCTTTTGAGAGAAAAAAATTACACATTTTAAATTTTTTTCCAGGATTCATTATATGAAATTGTATATTCCCATTATTTTTTTAGTTTTGTGTTGTTTTGATATATGCGGTATATTGCGAGTTTTATTAACCACTAATCAAAGAATTACTGTCCTTTCACAAGACTAATAAGCAAAAAAAAAAAAAATAATGATATCTCCAAACATTTAATAAAATTAAGCCATACCAAAGGAGCCAATCTTAGAGACTAGGGTAGATAGTTGACCTGAATATAGACATATCACTAACCTTATTCCAAAACCACGAAAATCTTGTTTTGAGTTATTGCTCTTTGAAAATTGTCTAAAACACAATATTTACTTATATTCGGGAATTTAAAGGTTAATTTATTCATTCTATCTGGCATAGAAAATTTGTTGAAAATTGGATTGAAAAATGACATTAATGAAAAATCAGAAAATTTTCACATTTATGGTTTTGGCATATGGGGGAGGATAAATGATTATAATTAGAAGTAGTGTTAAATTAGCTTGACGCCTCGCGTCAATAAACTTGAAATTCAAAATGAACAAATGAATACATTGAATCAGATGGAATATTCCACCCTCTATGTCATCTACTCAAACATCAAAAACCAAAGAATAATAATAAATCCAGTAGTGTTTTCCAAAAACCTCCTGATGGTTTGACAAAACATCAACAACAAACAAACATGTTGGTTAACTAGGATTTTTGTTTAGGGGTATAACGTAACAACTAACTTGCGATGTAACCAGTCCGAATTTTTCCAAATGTCTGTTTTACATGGATGAGTCATACAAGTATCATATCACTAAGCAAAACTCTCGCAGTGTAGCTATAGCCTAAAGCCGTATTCGGCTTAATACATTTGCATCGCAGTCATACTGAGCATGCGTAATTTCAAATTTCTGAGGGAAAATCTCACCTTACTGAACATGCAGACTTTTTTTAATTTATAGCTATTGATACCGATACAAGATGTCGCACACAAAAGGTGCTACGATATTCCAGAGTGGACTCTTGCATCGTGAAAAGAGGTAGGAGGATAAGTTTCAGGGAATGGGTCTGAGTTGAAGATACCTGTGGATGAGAGTCTTGAAAGATTTAAGATTATATGTCGCCGGAAAGACAGACGCAGGAAGAGAGTTCCAGTCTCTAGAAGTCATAGGGACAAACGAGTTAGCAAATGTGTTTGCTTGCTCTGTCCAAAAATTTCAAGTACGCAAGCTCAATCGATTGCGATGTGAGTGTATTAAGTAAAATACATTTCCACGGTATGGCCACTATACGAGAGATGATTCATCCATCAAAATGGGCAATAAAAAAACGATCGGGCTGGCGACATCGCGAGTTAGGTTCTAAACTTGGGCATCGATATATCCTTAGATGAATCCTAGTTAACCAACATGTTTGTTTTTAAAGTAGAACACGGTATATGATAATAAGTTTTGAATTTTATATTCGGGAGATTTTGAGCTATTGTGACAGACAGCATAACAGAAGCTGAAAAGATTCTTATTGAATTCAGAGGACCTCAAAGGATGTAGACTATACTAATTTTAATATCTGAAATCATTCCAATACCTATATGTATGTGTAAGTGAAATTAGATATCGTCTTAGACCGTCTATTGTATACCTAAGGTTTAGTACAGATGAATCCTTTCTCAGTTGCTTTGCTTGAGTATTCCGTTCAAATTGATTATTGAGTGGGTTTGCCTTTCGACAAATCCTGTCATGGTTTAAACATAATCTGTTCGAGGCAGAAGCTAATTATTATTTGATCTCAGCCAATCCTGTGAATGTCAAAGAACGGTTTATCTGGAAATTAAAACGATTTGGGTTTCTCAGTAACATTGGAAATACAAAGATTGAAAGATTATATTTCCATAAAATGAATTAAGTGTCTACTCTGCTCATTTCATCTAAACCCATCCCCCGATTTACACGGTTTTTGAATTAAAAAATCTATATATTTTATTTTGTTGTATTATCTAAGTTTTATGTACTAAGTTCCTTCATTTAAATTTCAAAAATATATTATGTTCGAATTAAAAAGTTAACTTTAAATTCATCCTGGAAATAATTTTGAATAAATAATAAACTAATAATCAATTTGAAATAATTTATTATTAAATCCTTTAATACAAATTTATCAATAAAATATAGAAAAACAATAAATAAAATTTTTATATCAAATAATTTAACAAATTCAAATTCTAAAGAGATACCATTTAGATGTTTTCATTTATTGTAATAAGTTTTGTTAAGTGAGAATGATGTAGGTTCTTGGTGAAACATATTAATTAAAGAAAAGAAAATTTTTGAAATTTTTTTAAAAACATTCTTAAAATTTAAAATATAAAATACTAGGTAGGTTTCACATAAATAAAAGATCATATGCTTGTTTAGAACGACACATTTGTCCTTTGTGAACTCCTGAAGATGGGCTTATTCTCCGAAATATAAATAGCGTCGTGCTAAACAAGAATATGATCTTTTATTTATGTGAAACCTACCTAGTATTTTATATTTTAAATTTTCAAAAAGTTTTTAAAAAAATTTTCAAAAATTTTCTTTACTTTATTGTAATAAACTAATATGTTAAATAACTTTTAAGGAGATAGGTGTTGGTTCAAGGTGAAATATTTTTTAATAAAAAAAATTATATTTCCCACTACCTGTCAAAAAACCATTTGTTCCATCTTTCTAGAAATATTAATTCTCAGTACGTCTTCCCCTCCGTTTTACTTTCCCTCATCATACCAGTTTCCAAAAAATTATTATTTGTAAACATTTTTCTAATTTATATTCAGTTTTCTAAATCCTGATAATGGGCTGACAACCCTAAATATATCGAAAACTAAACTCACTTTTGTTTTATTATATTTTATGGGAAACCCACCTCGTAATTTTACCCAATTTTTATATAAGCTAATAAACTTATAATCTACTAAGCTATTATATCTCATCTATCTACTCTTATTAAACGAGCAAAAATTGTATATATATTTATATCTATATATATATGTATCTTGAGTTCTATTTTGAAAAGGACTCTACCGATTTTAATGAAATTCACGGGTTAGGGGGTTTTTGAGTTGGCAATTCGATCTCTCACGGTCTCATCTTTCGACAAAATTGTTTTTGATGGGTTTTTTCGTAATCAAATTAATTATTCTCAGGTAGACAAATCCCAATCTTTGAGTTTAAAAAAAGGTTTCTCTTTTGTTTACTTTTTGAACCCAGACAGACAATGGGTTGGGTGGCCGAATATTATATATTTTTGTATTTTTTAATTTGAAAACGGCTCTCAAATAAAAATCGACCTTTTTATCAGAATTTTAAATTAAAAATAATTTTAAAATAAAGCTTTTAACTGAAGGAAGAAGTTACCGAGGATCGCTCGATGCCTCCAGGTACTTAAGTATTATTAAATGTGCAATTCTTGAATAAATAGATTCGGTTTCTCAAATACGGCTCTAACAATTTCGCTAAAAATAACTGTACTTATCAAATCCCATGAGGTATTAGTAGTGTATAAATTTTAATCCGATTGTAACAAAGGAAGGGGTCTAAATTAGTCATGTCGCAAAATAGATAATTTAATCCTTCATATCTCGTCTTCGGTAAATCCAGAGTCTTGAAATTTGAAACTTGAGCTATCTAGAGGCTAGAAGAAGTATCACAAGATTTTGGCTGAAACAGAAGTACAAGAAGTTGATGCTTACGTAAGTAAGAATGTACCCCCTGCGTTTCGCAACCATAAATCTCAGAGCTACGAAATTCGAAACTTGAGCTCGACATAGGCTAGAAGGGGTATAGAAAGTTTTTGGTTGAAATCGGAACACCGTAAGTTGATATTTACATGAAAGATTATTCGTTTTTTTTTATTTTCTCAAAAACAACACTCACGATTTTTTAAAAATTGGTGTACTTATCAAGTGTCATGAGTTATTAGTCGTGTATAGAATTTAATCCGATTGAAATAAAAGAAGAAGGTCTAAATTAGGAGTGTCATAAAATAAATATTTTAATCATTCATATATATCTTCTTCGATAAGTCGCAGAGCCTTGAAATTTGAAACTTAACCTATTTAGAGGCAAAAAGTTACCGAGCATCGCTCGGTGCTCCAGGCACTAATAATTATGTAAACGATATTTTTATTACAATACACGACAGTACCATAATAATTAAAATTTTGTTTTGGGAAAAAATTTGATATCGGGTTTTTTCGAATATTCGTTTAAAGGCCCTTTAAGTTATAAAATATTGATTTTATCAATTTAGTGAATGCGTATATGCGGTGTTAGCAATTCTTCTTGCTCAATCATACAACCAAAAATTATGCAATTTTTATTTAGATGTTCTGAATAAGCAGAGTAATATTATCAAATGTAGGTTGATTAAATTATGTTTATTTATTTTTTAGCTTAATGGCAATTTACCATAAGTTATCAAAAGCCATAATGCCCCCGGGGTCTTGACACTGTTTTATTTTCACTTACAAGCGAAGAGTTAAAATATTGAATTCATTTTTGGGTGGTAAAATTTTTGAAGTCTTCTCTCTCCAAAATAATAAAAGTTAATTTCGTTTGCATAAATATAAATAAAACAAGGAACGTAGGCGTCAGAGGTGAACTCACCCGAAAATTAGTCGGCGTATGTGTATGTGCACTAGAGTGGTCTTTATTTTGGGTATTTTCGAATTTTTATCCGACCCGAGGCTAATATGGTTCGAAATAAATAAAAAAAATATCCCCCACGTTTCAAGTCTCTATCACAATTTTAACCTGTGCACCACAGCAATGTGCGCTGTTTCCCATCTAAATAACATGGACTTTTTGGCATTGAACGATCAATTTTTTATTTCGGCCAAAGTAATGGTTCAAAAAATTTGAAACTCTCTAGACTTTATCCTTATATTGTTAGCTATCACCTAAGAATTTTTACAGATTTTTATCTATTATTATTTTGGAATCTATAACATAATAACACTAAGATATAACAGTATTTTATCTAGATGTAACTCCAAAATTATTAACTTGCGGGATATTTTTTTTTAATTAATTTTGAGCCATTTGAGCCTCGGGCAGAAGACAAATTCAGAAATAACTAAAATAAGGACCCCACCATTGTGCACTTATATCTCAATATTAGAAAGACACAAAGCAACGAGATGTGAAACTAGTTAGAATCAGCCAGCAGCAATATGGTAAACTTTTGACCCAAATCAACATACAGTCATTCGTGAATTGAAGGTTCGCGGTTTTTAAATTGTTTTCTCAAAAACGATTCCCTACTCAGTGGAAGCCATTAAAAAGACTTTTTTTTCTAAGTATTATTTTTTATCCTTCATTTAAAAAGAAAGTAGTATGTAAGCCACACTACTTTTGCTTGAAGTCTTCTTCTTTGAAATTATCTTACCAACTTTTTTCCCTACAAATTACTCCTGCGTAAACAGAAGTCCCATCCCAGTGTTTCAATTGAGATAAAAATCTCTGAGTTAATAAGAATCACAAGTCTCTATGATGAGTACTTTATCTTAATTGAGACACCCCGAGGAGACTTAATTAAGGCTTAGAATAATTGTCAGAGCAGTAAAACTGGTAGGTTTATTTCAAAAGAGCAGGATTGTGCTTGAAGTCTTATGGCCCACCGATAAGGTGGATTTTCTTTCAATTATTTATTTTGAGTGTAGGATAAACAATTTTGTATTTAGTTTGACTTGAGGCCATACCAACAATTACATAGAGTATGGTAAATACAAATATTAAATATGAGTATGTAAATTGAGAAATTACATTAGCAAAAAATATAAAAGTACAAAAAAATTATAAAATAAATATAAATACAAAATTAATACAGAAGCAATAACTAAATAAAGGGTGGGACATAAAGATCTACCACCATATTTGAAGAGGCATAAAAAAATGAAAAAATTTAACTAGAAAAAAACTGAATATATTTTGATAAGAACATAAAATATTTTTATTTATGCTGTGTTTTAAACATTATCAGACAAAAAGAAAAGGTGGGGGGGTCAGAAAGTTCTGAAAATTCTAGCCCTTTTGTCCAAACTTAACAAAATTTTGTATATAGTACATATTCTATGGACCCCCAGAAGGCTAAGTAAAATTAAGCAAATTTTATATACATAGCAGGCACTGAAAGGGCTGAATCTTTCATTATTGACCATCCCTCCATTTTGGATGTTTTTTACATTTCTACCCTTGGGGGGGGGGCAGAATATGTATACGGAATTTGGTTGAGTTTGGTCAGAAATGGCTAGAATTTTCATTTTTAACCCCCCCTTTTTTTGTCTGATATATAATTAATAAACACATTAAAAAAAAAATATTTTATGTTCTTTTCAAAAATATATTCAGTTTTTTTCTAGTTAAATTTTTTTCATTTTTTATTCCTCTTCAAAATGTGGTAGATCTTTATGCCCCAACCTGTATTTTGTTAAGGGAGAATGGTATGGGTTCTTGGCGAAACATTTTAAATAAAGTAAACAACATTTTTCAAAAAATAACTAAATATACTAATAAACATAATACAGATATTTAAAAATACAAATTACAACTAATTATAAATCCTGCAAATGATCTTACTAAATTTTCATTAGGGATATTAATTAATTTTATGAATTGTAGGAAAGGTCTCTGAAATGAGGAAGAATTTCCTTCAGTAGTTCATATCTCTGAAATTTTGTATACTTAGAATAGAAATTTATTTTCATGGCATCATGAATTGGCAAGCTTGCCCTCCGGAAAACATTGACTTTCTCGAGTAAATTTAAAATTACTATTGTTAATATTAAGTAATTATTTAAAGTACAATGCTTCTTTCCCTCTTCTGCCTAGGTTCATTATATTTATTAAATATGAAGATTAACTTTTCCAAGTGTTTTGAACAAAAGACAAAGAAAGAAAGATCCATAAACGACAAAGAAAGGTGTTGAAATGAGACATTAAAAAAAAAAGATGGGAATTAAAGGGAAATTAAAAAAACACTGGTGAGTAAAATTAAAAATTCTTCTTTCTTGTGCCAGCCAGCCATGACACTGGCAACTCACTTGATGCATATCCACCCCCGTTCCTTTAATACCCTTAAGCATGTCATCCACCCTTGTCTCTCGCTCTTCTTTTTTCTCATTGAGGGATATTTTTTTAATGCCCTAAATGGATTTTAATTAAGAAATGAATATGGCATTATACAGCCACCTTTTACTTATCCTTTGCGCAGTTCTTATCGTTTATTATCTACTTTTGAAGTTTAATTTTAGAATTCATTTCATTTTACTGTCACTCAATTTCTTTCTTTGTCCAAATCAAAGTAAAATTTTAATTAACACTGATGAGGGATATTCTCCTTACATTTTTTAATAAAACCAACGTACTGACTTTATTTAATAAATACAGTTCTTTTATAAAAACAATCTCAAAACGTTTTGGGAGAAAGTCTCCCTTTATCAACGGAAATTTGGAAAAATAGCTACCTAATTTTTATGTAGTTGCAGTCAAAACCCGTTTTTTAGTAAGAACGCGTTCTTACTAGCTAAAACCCGTTTCACTGAATACCTTAATGGCAACTAGAGTTTACTGATGTTGGATGAGTTTGGTTCAAAGGTCTAGAAACTGACCTTCCGCCTCATTTTGGGTTTATTTTCAAAAAATTTTAAACGAAAATGTAAAAAATTACATCTTCTAGAACTTTTCTTCTAATTTTTGACATTTTCGTTTAAAAATTTTTGAAAATAAACACCTTAAAATGATCCGGAAAGTCAAAAATGAAGTTTCTTGACCTTTGAACCAAACTCAACACTCAATCAACATCAGAAAACTCCTACTCTAGTAGCACAATGTTTCAAACTATATAGTAACTACATAGTGCCTATATAGATTCCGAGAATCTTTAAAGGCACTATATAGCTACAATATAGTTTGAAACATTGTGCTACTAGGGTAGTTGCCATAAAGGTATTCAGTGAAACGCGTTTTAACTAGTAAGAACGCGTTCGTACTAAAAACGGGTTTTTACTGCAACATATATATAGATATTATGTAATCTTCGAACGTTTATTGGAATACAAAAACTTTCTTGAGAAATTCTCCCTTTATATACATTACATAGTGAAACGATTATTGATCATGTTATAACAAATATAAAGAATGATATAAAAGTAAAAGTTCTTTCAACCCCAAGAAGTCAGTGATCACTATATGTTAAGTGTTTCAATTGATGACCTATACAGAGAAAAAAAGCAAATTCTAGGGAAAAGTAAGGTGGATATAATGTTTGAATGTAGAAATTATAAAAAATATGACAAAAACTTTTTCAAGAGAGACTTTTTGAGACACAATGGGACACTGGGATTTCTGATGTTGATTGTCTTGCGGATGCCCTAGTGGACTCCATGATAAAAGCCTTGAATTTGATGTGTCCAATGGAAAGGTTTAGGGTTCCCATACAGTATATTGATAACAAATGGATTAATAAAGATATTATAGAGGAAATGAAAAATAGAGACAATATGTATAAAATTGCTAAAATTACTAATGATGAAAGTAAATGGAATGAATATAAAGTAAAGAAAAATTATGTTATTAAAATAATAAAAGAAGCAAAAGATAATTATTTATATGAATTGATCGATAAAAATAAATTTAATGGTAAAACTATGTGGAAAAATTTAAAAACCATATTACCAAATAAAAATAAAAATGTATTACAAAAAAATAAAATTCTGTTTGATGGTAAAACTGAAACCAACCCTGAAAAAATAGCATACTGTTTTAATGATTATTTTGTAAATAGCATTGAAAAAATAATAAATGATATTACATATGAAAAAGCTAGATTGGTGAATCATGGAAACTGTTGTTTCTTAAGACCAATACAAATTAGCGGGGAAAAAGAAGAATTTTGTTATTTTCAGAAATTAACTATGATTAAATTAAAGAAAATTATAAATTCATTAAAGAATACTGGGGGTGGTAAGGATGGACTAAAAACATCAATAGTGAAAGATGCAACAGAAATAACTGCAAATAGATTTTTGGATGTAATCAATGCATCCTTGGATAAGGGAGTATTTCCCAAAAACTGGAAGATGTCTACCGTAATACCAGTGCCAAAAGTTATTGGAACGATTAAATGTGAAGAATATAGACCAATAAACACTGTTCCAATATATGAAAAGGTTTTGGAATTGGCAGTAAAGGAACAAATGATAGAGTATTGCGAAAGGACAAATTTGTTTTCTGAGAGTCAATCTGGTTTTAGATCAAAACACTCTTGTGAAAGCGTCATATTGAGAATTGTTGATGATTGGCTTGGTAAAGTCGAGGACGGAGAAACAATAATTGCGGTGTTTTTGGATTACAAACGTGCGTTCGAAACTATAAATAGAAAGATCCTTTTGGAAAAACTTGAAATGTTCGGAATAAAGGGAAATGTAAACAAATGGTTCTCCTCATATCTTGAAGACAGACAGCAAGTGGTGAAGTTTGAAAATGAGTTTTCCGGAAAACGTCAGGTGAACAGTGGGGTACCACAGGGGACTATTCTGGGGCCACTATTGTTTATAATCTATATTAATGATTTAGAAAATTGTATAAAGAATTGTAAACTAAATGTATTTGCGGATGATACCATGATATATATTAGTGGAAAAAATATTGAGCACCTTGTTACAAAGATAAATGAAGACCTAAATAATGTTTATAAATACTTATGTTTTAACAGCCTAAGAGTAAATATTGAAAAATGTAAATATATTATAGTGAATGACAAAGGAGAAAGGGGTGAGGGAAGCATTATTATTAACGATATTACTTTGGAAAGGGTAGATAAAATTAAATACTTGGGTGTTCTGTTGGATGATAGGATCAAGTTCGAAATGCATGCAAAGTATATTTTAAATAAAATATCTAGGCTAACTCACCTATTAGGTAGATTGGGAAAAAATTTGTCATTCAATACAAAATTATTGTTATATAAATCTCTAATAGAGCCTCACTTCACTTTTTGTTCAACAATATTAAATATTCTTCCTGATTTTCTGATTAGAGAGTTGCAATTAAAACAAAATGTATGCATGAGAATAATTTTAAAATGTAATAGATACACCAGTATTAATATGATGTTAAATACGCTAAATTTTCTCAATGTAAAAGAGACAATATATTGTAATTCGCTGATTATGATTTTCAGGATAAGGAACGGTTTGGCACCAGAATATTTAAGGGAAAAATTAAAATATACGAATGAAGGTGATTATTATGATTTGAGAGGTGGGGAAAATTTCAGGATTGATATTTGTAGGACAAATAAAAAATTTAGGACTTTATTTTATAGGGGTTTGTCCGATTACAATAAAGTGCCGAGTGAGATAAGAAATGTCACTAGAATCCAGGAATTTAAGGAGCGATTGTTGGAATTCGTAATTTCGAAAAGATAATCTTCTTGTGGAATCTCCTCGAAAATTATAATGTTGTATTGTGATTGCGTCATTATTGCATTGTATTGTTAAATTGTATTGTGTTGTATTGTTTTCTCTTGTTTTTGTGATATTATCATTGTATATTGTTATTTTTGTGATGTTAACATTGTATGTTCTTGCATACTATTATTGTATATGTTATAGCTGAAAATAGCTAATAA